>CM055097.1:74360160-74417660 GCA_029204225.1 Diphasiastrum complanatum
ACACATCTCCGCCACGCAGCAGTATATCTTCACATCTTTCACCTATCATTCCTCAATCACCTCCACCTGCCTTTCATTTATCTCCATCTAATCTTATTCACGATTTTTACACTTTAACCCAATGCCATATCCTAACTATACATGCACTCTCCTTGACATTGGCCCTTGGGAGCAGTTACCCCTTGCAGCCCAAAAAGCGGTATGGTTGGTAATTGAGCTCCAATATAATCTATTCAGCATGCTAGGGAGACAATATACCATGCGACAATTTGACGATGGCACTATGGCAGACTTTCAGAAAGAAAAAACAAGGCTAGAAGTGAAACCCAAGCAACAACAACTACAGATCCAAAATCTCACCACTTATAATCAACAACAGCAGCAGATGCACCTCCACCTCCAGAACCAGCTCCAATTGAAGGTATTCAGCATGCTAAATACCATCGATAACATTAAAGCAGAAAGGGATGAGGCCATAGCAGATGCACAAGCCGCATGTTTCACTATGAAGGAACAGTTGAAAATTGGTGGACTTCAATGACTTCACACCACCAGCTATTCTTGAGGGAACTCCCATTCCAATGGTGGCTTATCAAAGTTGGCCCAAAAGTTGAAAGCCATGATGGAGCAGCACACAAAATTACAACAATCATACTTGCTTCCGTCGAGGCCCTGAACCACACATTGCCACCTTGGAAGAAGCTTAAAGGCAGCTGCCTAGTCAGTGTCGTCTGTTCATGTAGAGCACGCCCTAGTTCCATGATTCTGGGCACCACTTTGATGGACCAGGGTATGGAGATGGGGCAGGATTCCAGTAGCTCCTCCTACTACTCAAGGCTCCTCATTTCAAGGCCAACCCCTGAGGCAAGGAGCTCAAGCACCAACCGATCCCTCAGGCTCTGGGTAGGTACCAGCTCCCAACATTATATTTTTCCTTCCACCGCTTCTAACCCTCTCGACACCCACTAACCCCCCCCCATTTATTCAAAGCCAATTTTCTCCTGAGTCACAAAAAATTATTGAAACTAATCCTCCCCCCCCTCTCTCCTCTCTCCTGAACCTGATCTCCAAATTCAGCATGAGATTGTCTTTGAAGCACCAACCATAACGACACAGAATCATGCCCATAGAACCAAGCAAGGATTGCACAACCTCTCAAGAATTTGCCAAGAAATATCCAACGACAAAGAGCGAGGTGGCTACCATATTGCCAGATTTGGACCAATGTCAAACACATAAAAAGGCAGTCAACTCCCTGTGATCCACAACTCTCTAGGCGCCATACCTCTTCCTACAAAGTAAGACCTCGATGGCATCATATATCGAAGCTCCCTCCTATATGCGCAACAAATCCCCTTATTACTATCCAATAGTGAGGCGAGAACCGTTTCCTGCCACCAAGGTCAAGAATAGGATATTTTGGCCCCAAGCTCACGGGTGTCAATACCGGCAACTTAGCCGAAGACATGGTCACCAACTGCCGTGTATTCTACTAGAAGCACCATGGCAACCCTGATCGCAACGTCAGATATTTTGTGGACAATTGCAGCCTCTGGTAGCATTTCTGGCAGAAACTTAAGGGTTTTTGGGATCGAGGGCCACCCCCGATAGCCCTTGATATCAATAAATCACTGCGAACGCAAGAAGACCACATCAGTGTAGCAAGGCTTTATTATCGCGCTGCACTCACTTCAGCCCTGCATGTTGATATGGTGGAGCTATGGAAAACCCACAACTTTTTACAAGGTATGCTCCATTATTACAAACCAATGCCCTTCCTGAACAACTACGCTAGCAAATGATGGAGGGCATCGAACCACAATTTACCACTCCATGACAACAATAGTCTCGCCTCCAAGAAGCACAGAAGATCGAGGAATAAAAGGCTTCGATTGGTGTGGGAACCACCAATCCAATAAGGAGGGGGATAATGTTAGCATTTGTGCTAACACAGAAAAAATAAAAAGAGAAAAATAAAACTCTGTGGCAATGTGTTTTGTAAGTCCACGTATGAGTGTCTTTTAATAAACTTCCGCCATGGCATGTGTTTGTAAGCCCATGAGTAGAAGCTTAAAAAATAATAAAATAGCTTATACTTAGATTTAGAACTTAGACTTAGGAAACTTAAGATTAAAAATAGTTTGTCTTAAGTTTTCCTAAGTTAAAAATTTTAAAGTTCTAAATCCTAAGTTAAAAGGCTAGAAATAGATTAGTCGCATAAGTTAGTGGATACTTATGGAACCTTGCCATAAAAGGAGAGGTGTTTGTCTTTAAAATAACACTTTTGAGATTAAGCTATCAAGTTCTCTATTTTGTAGATTATCTTACTATTTCACTTGTGTTCCCATTGGAAGGTGCATAGCTTGAGGGAAGGTGCTTGGGCGTCCTCTTGCCTCCTTTCATTGGTTCTTTTATTGTGGCATGTTTTTAATTGATTGATGCTTAGTTTAGCCGCAATCTATCTTTTCAATCCCTTTGGGTGTTAATCTAGGATTTAGTTTAATCACCTTGCTAGTTGGGTAAGCTTTTGTATTTTGTCATCTTAGTTAGTTTCACTTCTATTTCGAGCACTAGTTGGGTAAGCCTTACTGCTATTCATCATTGTTTTATATTTTCGCACTCCATTTGAAACTTGGTAGAAACTTAGAAAGTGGACGATCCTCTCTATACGACACCACATCGTGAGTAGATTTAGCCAAACACCCGCAAATCATATTTACTTACAACAGTTTCTCATGTTTTTTTAGCCGAGGTGCAAACACCTACCTCCTTAAAAAGCTCATTAGCTACATTCATTTCTATACATGGAGAGCAACCTTGCACCTCCTTTTGTATTTTGTAGCTTCTTGAGGGTGAATGGGCTCATCCTCTTCACCACTAACTATATCCATTAGATCCTGTAAAATAAAAAATGGATTCCATTCTTAGCTTCCAAATTGAATAATTAGAAGCATTCAATCTATCATGTGAATCCAACAAATATGCATTCATTGAAGCCATCTATCTTTAAACAAGATCTTGATCACAAGAATAGATGCACTATAGAAATGATTGAAAGACTAGCTATCCCACTACCTAGGGACTTGGGAAAGCTCAAAAACTTGACCTCTAAATAAGATCCTATCTGATCTTAAGCCAAATCAAATCTATTAATGTCAACAAGAATGAAAACTACATTGAATTTGCATAAAATTTGGATCTAGAATTGCCTCCTCCTTGATCTTGACTTCACAAGAATACAATATTCACCTAACCTGAACCAAAAAGAATAATATGCACATAAATGCCTCTTCAAATCATTCCTACAAGATCAGGTTGAATCATCATGCAATAATCAATCCAAATTATCTCACAAATCAAGCAAAAATTGAACACAATCTTGAATAGAATTGCATTCCTTGATGAGCACTTATCAAGTCTTTGGGCTGATCCCATAATTGAATTTCTAATATCTCAATAAGTCTAAGAACGAACTATTACAGTACCAAATGAATATACAATGGTTTGGCTTTGGTTTGGGCTACTGCATTGTGGAACAATGAGACTTTGGTTGGATCTTGCTCGTTGAGGGGGGCAATCATCAATTTTAGTCTTCCCTGGTCATTGCACTTCCCATTTGAAGGCTGCATGACTACACTTTCCCTTGGACCTTGTGCTAAACTGCCTTCTCATTTCTCCGTTGACACAGGCTCCCGATGTAATTCATCTCTAATAAATCTGGACATTGAGTGCACCAAGAGTCCTGATAGAACCTGTCCGGAATTCCTCGGTTGCCAATTTCTTGACTTCTTCAGCTATCATTGGCTTGATTGACACTACCAGCTCTGTTTTCTACGATGTCATTGTCTTTTTTGTCCGTGGGAGCCTTTGTGTGCCTTGGGACTTTTGTCGAATTGCCTTCATCATCACTCGGTTCATAACCCAGTGGCATTGAGATTTTCCATTTATAGTGCATTCCGTTTGTAGGTGGATTGGCCAACATAGGTGCATATTGATCTATATAAGCCAAATGCCTTCTGGCTATTTGGGAATTCCTCATTGGGAAATCTCGTCATGGATGATTAACTCCACATTATGCACAACAGGGTTCAAATATTGATGGATTTCCTCGATGTGGACATTCAGCTCGACGATGTTTTTCTCCGCATCCATAGCATCTTACCGAGTGCAGTATATCATCGCCTCTAAGTTGATAGACATACACTGGTAATAGATTACCCTTAGGATCTTCCACAAAATAGACTGGTAGGCTATTGTGGTCTTTTTTAGAGTTTGGAGATATGCAAGATGATATGACCAATACCTCCACCTTGCCACTAGTTGTTGAAGAAACTCATGATTTAGATTGATCAATCTGACATCCATCCTTCGGATGAGCTCTTTGGCTTAATTCTGTTTCTGACCGCTGAACCGCTGGATCTTGTCGTCGATGAACTTGCTGCTCTGTATTTTGTCCTTTTAATAAGCGCATATTCTTGATTGGACACCTGATACTTGGATGATCTCCAAAGTATAAGGTACATTAATCCTTTTCAAGAAACTTAATTGAGCGAGCATAAGCTTGTTGACAGCTTGAAGTGGAAGGTTCTTGGTCTTCCGCTGCACTTGTTTAGCTTGACTTTGTTGCACTCCCTAATGATTCATAGTCTTCCTTCCTTGTATGCTCGACTTGCATGAACACTTCAGACTTTTCTGATTTCCCATCCGACATTTCTGCGTTTGGATAGGAGTGATTTACTTTCTTTTTCATGATAAGATTCTCCATAACGATCGCATCTTGACAAATCTGTGGTAATGAAGTGTAAGATGCGAATTCCTTCATATTAGACTTGAGGTTGTCTAGTAATCCAAAATAGAAGTTCTGCATTATGGTCTCTGGACTCAATAGATCGACATCTTGTACCAGATCGAGAACATTCGCCTGGTGTATTGGTGAACTGTCTCATTAAGACACCTCTGAAATGCAGCTAAAATCACAAACTTGGTAGTCATGACTAGAATGCAATATTCTTGTGATGTACAGAATTGCTTCAAGGGTTGTGCAACTGTGGTGTCCCCATTGTTTTTTTCTTTTTCGGAGTGAGTAGAAAAAGAAAAGAATAAATAGAGATTGATTAGAGATGGAAGAATAAAAGCAGAAATGCTTCTTGGTTTCCAAGGGGAGGCTCGAACCTGGGACCAAAGAAACTTTGGATGCCAAGCCAACCAACTGAGCCAACCCCGTTGGGTAAAAAAGCAGAAATGGATGGATAAAATAGACGAACACTATTATGGCTACATTGTCAAAAGGAGATGGGCACACTTGTTTTTTTTTTTTTTGGAATGAGTAGAAAAAGAAAAGAATAAATAGAGATTGGCCAGAGATGGAAGAATAAAAACAGAAATGGATGGATAAAACAGACGAACACTATGATGGCTACACTGTCCAAAGGACATGGAAGATGGAATAGAGATGGAACAGAAGAGTGATAGATGGATGGTATGGATGGTGACGGATGTGGATGGTATTGATTTTTCTTGGTACTGATCGGCTATGAGGTTCATTCACTTGGTTCAATCCAGGGATGTTGGATCTTGATGGATATTGTGACTGCAACCTACATTTGACAAGATCTGATAAGTTTCAGTTGGCTAGTAGTGTGATTTTAGCCTTTTTTTTTCTTGGTTTTTGTGGTTTTTTTGAAATTTCTTCAAATATGAGTGGATCTAACCTTCACCCTTCCTATAGTCTCTGTATCTAGACCATGTATAGGTAACATAAGATCTGCAGGATCTTGAAAAAACTCAGTTTTTAGGCACTTTTTGGCACTTTTTCTTAGATTGTTTTAAATCTATCCATTGGATCTTCACACAAATTTCACAGTAGCCAAATATAGATTAAATCTATCTATATAACTCTCTGCAAAGGTTGCTTCCTGGAAGATCTCAAAAAATCATGAAAAAAGTGTATTTTTGGGCGTTTTTTTGCAAAATTTTAAGATTTTTCAGGAACTAGCCTCCGCAAGCTAGTATGCACTTGTATCTGGGTCAGATCCAGCACCTGACACTTCCAAAATAAACTCAAAAAATCTTGAAAAAAGTGCATTTTTTGGGTATTTTTTTGGTGAAATTTTAGATTTTCTAGGAAACTAACCTTCACAGTTTGGTATGCACTTGTATCTAGGTCAGATCTAGCACCTAACAAGGCTGTCTAGGACAGTACCCTGGAGCTGCTGCCATTCATGCAAAGATTAGTTCTTGTTGATTTTTGAGAAATCAAAATTTGATGAGATTTTGCCTCTCTTTTTCCCTTCAAAAATAGATTTTGATGAAGACAGTACCTCTCAACTTAAGATCTTTTCTCAAGACATTTGCGATATTTGTGACCTCTCATCTTTTGATTCTTGTCAATCCAAAAACTGCCAAGTCCCTTTTGTTCTTGCTAGAATCATCGAGTATAAATCTACTCTTACCTCTTCCAAGCTTCAGAGTCTCTCTTCTGTTAGTTTCCTTGCACCAATACCTATTGACCTTTGGATTTTGATGACTCATTTGACAAAAAAAGAAATACAAGTCTGCAAATTGGCCACTCTGCACAAAAATCCTTCACTCGAGACCCCTATTTCTTTTGATACCATTATCTGCATGAAGACAGCGCACTCGTCTGTCGCGGTAGATGACTCGTTTGCCAGACTCACGGGCTACCTAAAAGCAAGTTTGGGCCAAGACCAGAGGACACTTTGAGACTGGATTCAGTAGAATGAACCTACACCAAGCCAGAATCTGGAACTGAAAAAGACCCTTTTTTAAATGCAGATGTGGTGAAAAATGTAAAAATAGTTCTTCCATCATTTGGTTTGATCATGCTATCTGGTTCATTATGAATAACCTTGCCAAGTTTTTTCCTGGTGCTTCTCTCCAGAATCAGATAAATGCCTTCTTCATGTGGCTAAATAAACCTGCTAGGGATGTGGTAAAATCTCATATTACTTTTTTCTTTATCCGCCAATACATGATTGATGCCTCTATTGAACTTGCTAAGGACTCCTCTGCCAAATTACTTGCACCTTTAGGAGATGCCGAGAATATTCGAGAGATAGAACGCCTCTTAAAACGTCCCAATTTTTCTACCCTCCAAGACAAGTACTTCTATAACTCAAACAAAAGGACGGGCTCCTTTAATTTGAATAATTCGAACTCAATCATTTCCGGTTCAGGAACGGGGAAGAAAAAGCGTGTCTCAGATTACAAAGCAAAGGAAGGACAAAGCAGTGAAAACAAAGAGGACTTACCAAACTGAATTTTTACAGATCCTAATCGGTGTGCAGGATGAAGAAGATAGTGTTAGAAGACAAATCAGTGTTTCAGCAACCAGAAGTCTCTAGTATTCCACTCGTAGCCACTTAGGGAGACTTTTTTTTTTTTTTTTTTTTTTTTTTACATTTATGTTACCAAAATAGAGCATTTGAGTTTATCCATGTGAAGCATTTTTACGCTCACATTTTACACAGGATTTTTGGTACTGTTGATGAACTTTTTTATGATATTACGTTCGGTTGGACTTATCTACCAAGTGTTAAATGTGAATGGTATTTTCCTTATGATGTGTTTTGCCATTTTGATATAGATAACATTCATCCTTGTCAATGTTACTCTTTTAACCGTTTCAAGAACTTTATCTCTGAAAAATTTGGCCATGTCGTTTGCACAGACTGTAAGATTATTAAGAGTTCTCTCTTACGAAAATTGTTAGAAAAGGCCTAAATCATATAACTTTAAGACAAGCCAATGTGAACGAAGTCGCTTTAGAACTTTATGATGGATGGTTTAAACTTATGGACTTCCTACCTTCTTATGATTCTTTAGACAGTAATACAAAAAATAAACATGCTACGTTTTGTAAAAGAATCGTTTTAAGTCATATTAGAAAGGGTAAATGGCTTCATGGAAATACTGAATCTATTTCCAAAAATAAGATTGCAAAGGATGAGCTACTTTGGCTTACAAACTCTCTATACGTTAATGGAATTGATAAAGCACAACATAATCCATGTTTCATGTGTAAATTCTTTGTATGAAATTTGGCCATAAAACGACTTAACAGTTTGGATTTTACTCCTTTTCCTAACGATCAATCTAATCATGTGGATGATTCCTTGTCATATATAACGAACATTTCTACAAATGCTCTACTAGAAATTTTTCTGGGCAATAATTTTCTACACTTTTAAAGCCCACAAAAACCCTTTCAGATGGATTATCAATGCTCACGATTGCTGCTTTACCAAACTTGCCAAATTTCTCACAGGAGCTCTTGTTATGCTGTCACCTTTCCTCATGGAAGGTGCAGGCCTTAAGGCGAATACATACAAGAGTATCCTTAGAGCTGATACGATTTTACATTGGCAATGTGAGTCATCGATGGATTTCTATCTAACCTACCATCTCTAATTACAATATGTGGGTCACAGATATCTCAAAATGTTATGAGAATATACACCTAGATGGCCTAGAGGGTTTAAAAACTGTTATGAAAAAGACAATAAAATACGCCTTTAAATATTCCAAACATGAACTTATATACTTTATTTGGAATCACTCACGCGAAGTTTTCAATTGGTCATGGAATACAAAACAATCACAAGACTGGCACACTCTGGACATAAACCTACTCTATCAATGGAACGACTTCTTGATTGGTAATTGTATTGTCAGACTAGGAAACAAAACCTAGAGACAAGTACGAGGTATCCCTATGGGTTTTTCCAGCTCACCCACGTGGTGCAATTGGTGTCTTTCTTTTTTTGAAGCACAATTCATTAAGAGACTTGCTAAACTGGGCCTGACCTCTTTCATGAATGACTTTTGACATTCTTTTAGATATATAGATGACATTTGTTTTATCATAATCCTAATATCAAACTTTTTATGGACAAAACACAGGTAAGGAACCCTGAAAACCCATTTTGGATCTATCCCCTAGACTTTCTAGAAATAGAAAAAAAAGTGAGTAAAGGGAATAAAATTAGCTTTTTAAATATTTCTATTATCTTCGATAGTAAATCCGGCCTTACTTGCCTTTCAAAATACAACAAAAAAAGAGAAATATCCTTTCCATACTTACAATATATACATCTTGCTTCGAATAGACCAATGATCTTTTCAACCCTTTGGCTTTACAACACTAGTGAAGAGCTTTGCTCCTCTGTCACTCGCTGAAAGTGCGCCCTACGTACCTACGGATCAACGATTTAATAGCTTACGGTATGTATCTACTTCTCTCTTACACTCCTCTCGCATTTACTCTACTTTCCGGAGAAGGATGCTTCAATAATGTTCTGCTTTGACATGCCATTCATCACTCTAAACCATGTAGAGATGTGATAGGTTAAAAATGCATTGAGGTCCAGCGATGGACAATGATGACACTTTCTGATTCTTGAAATCATCCATCTTGCCTCAATAGGTAGCGATGGACAGTTTTGGTTATGCGATAATCTTCTAAAACGCAGGTGATAACAATGATATAATTACGATTTTTCCGAGCTATAACTTGCTCTTTATGGCTCAGAGGGCAGCGATGGAGGGTTGCTTCACTCCTACACATACTACATATACTTTTTGTGAATAGAATGGGCAATGTCCACAAGATCGCTGCATACTGTCCAAAATATGAGTGTTTATCAATATTGCTATGTTCTATCCAGTGGTGGATAACATAAGCATGATGGACTCACACTTTTTGTGAATTGAATGGGCGATGTCCAGCAATGGACATATCGCTGCATACTGTCCAAAATATGAGTGTTTATCAATATTGTTATGTTCTATCCAGTGATGGATAGCATAGGCATGATGGACTCACGCTTGCTCACCAATTTACACATAAAGAACCTGCTGTTCCAGCGATGGACAAGAGGGGCATCTCCTCTTCAAATACTAATACTGTAAATTCATTTATGGCTAACTGTCCAGCGATGGACCATAAACTTATGCTATCTGTTCATAGACTTCTTCACTTTAAAAGCCTCCTCCAACCAGCAATGGAAGGATGGACACATTTAAGCTTATCTCTTACATATGTGCTCTCTTACAAGTTCAGATCATTTGATCTTAAAGTATGAAGCTAATGATATCTCATGTCGTAGCTTCATTATACTGCTCCGTTAGAATATTACTTGGTTCTTTCTCGAACCGATTACTCGCTATTGCAAGATATGCAACCAGCTGAATCTCTGCAATGCAAGTTAACTAGCATAGTCAGGAGATGTCTTGTAAGTGCTTTCTACGTAACTCTTCGTAGCAATATGCTCACTCCACGGTTTCTTGGCTTGCTTATGAACTAAAAGAGTAAGAACTCATTCACTTAAGAACTACTATGGCTACCTCTCAAGAAGCTACGTCTACAACCATTCAGAATACGCTTTCTGAGTTTAAATAGACTCTTCATGACTTCGGTAAGTATGGTAGTTTCGGTTCCATAAAGGCTATGATATACCATTACTCTACACAAATTCGCTTTTTCTTTCCGCTTCTCTATTTCCCTTGTTCGAAAGTAAGTAACGACATAAGACCACACTCAAATCAAACTAAAATACCTTGAAATAAGAATTTGTCAACAAAAGTAACAGTAAGGACTCCAATATTATGATCTTAGACAACATGGATATGCGTAAGAATCATAGTTTATACTAAGGAAGTATAATGGCACAGATCTGTCCTACTACCCCATATAAACATTGGCAGTCTCTTACTCTATATAAATCACATCTTTCCTATACAGTGTCCTGATACCGTGGATGTTATGTCATTCTGATATAACATTCATGGCAACACTTCATCTTACCTCTGTTAGTGTTACTTTAGACTTTTGGTGAGATACAACTGGAAAGCATGGATATGCTCAGGAGTATGGACAACAGTGCATGACATACCTTACTTGGGTCAGTATAGCATGGATTTGCTCTGATACCAGCACATGTGTTCACACCAGGTCTTTTGGCTAAGTAAAACTCCGAACGGTTTAAACTTTTCATGCTCTTCTTTAATTAAATCGAACTAATACGGACCAACTGAACGTAAGCTGATCAGTATGGCACTCGCCCTGATACGGTGATATGACGGCTTGGCCTATCGCTAAAAAATCATCTATATGGGAAGACTGGACTATGTTTTAAATCACTATTCAAAGCTATTAAGTAGTATAACTTCTTTTGGATATGAATAACAACTATCGTTCAACTATGACACATGTTTTTCTCACCGAACTAACTTGAGTGATTTTGTTTTGTAGGATGGTGGTAGGTATCAGCTGGATGTAGGTATCAGATGGTGGTAGGTATTAGCTGGACATCTTGAAAGCGGTTATGCTTTATGGTTCTTTCTATTACTGTATTTTACCTTGTTGGATTATGAGTACAGGCTTTAAAGAGCTTCAGTCTTGCTTTGTCAAGATGAACTAAGTGCGGTCTTCTCTCTCTCTCTCTCTCTCTCTCTCTCTCTCTCTCTCTCTCTCTCTCTCTCTCTCTCTCTCTCTCTCTCTCTCTCTCTCTCTCTCTCTCTCTCTCTCTCTCTCTCTCTCTCTCTCTCTCTCTCTCTCTCCTCCTAGGTTGGGTGTGAATAGCTTTGGGAAGGTGCTCGGGCCTCCAAAGCCTCTCTCGACCTAGGCGTTCTCTCTCCCCCTTTCTCTACTCTCTCTCTCTCTTCTCTCTCATCTCCCTCTCTCTTTGTGCTATGCAGGTGAAGGTGAGGTTGCCGCTCCCAGCGATGAACCTCTATACTATGAAGGTGACACAACACAAATACTCTCTTGATCCCTCTTGGAATTCTCTCTCCTAAAGTTTTTGATGCTACAGTACTAGAGGACTTTGAAGAAGATGATGTTTGTGAGGAATCCTTTATGCTAGTTGATCTTTTCAAGTAGCACATGGAGTTGGAGCTGAACCTGCCACAATCTCATCTCTTTTGATTTTAAAAATGTATTGAGCATCCCCGCACATCTTGGCAATCTGATCCAGAAGGTGATAGAGGAGAAAGCGTCAACTGAAGAAAGAATATCAGAGATGGAAATTGACAATACTCTTATGGATCAAAAGTTGATTCAGATCAATCAAGAGCTGCAAGTTGCCAAAAACAAAAAAAAACTGCTCAATAGCATGAAGATGCCTTGTAGGATTATGTGGGCAAACTGCAAGAGGCATTGAAAAATGCCCAAGAACAAGTCAACAAGGCTGCCATGGAGGTAAAACAATAGTTGCTCTCCAAGGTCAATTGGATACAAGGAAACCAAGATTCAAAATTGAATCTGTGATTTTTCACAATGAGAAAGATGAGCTGGCATTTTATAAACCACCAAAATACATGAAAAACTCATGGGTGTTGTTGCATACGCTAGTCACAACAAGGCTAGTTTCTCAACATGAAAGAAGCAACCTGGTCCACAAAGTTGACAACTACAAATAAGCTTTGTCAGGATTTAAGGCCAGATTTGATTCATACAAGTGGATGGCCATGCAGGAGTTTGTTGAGGTAAGATAAATAATAAAGAATTATGAATAATCAACTGTCGCTGCAACTGTTGCTGCGTTTCAAGCAACTCCTCAAATTCAGATACATGTTATGCCTACTTTTTCACCACCAAGGTTCGATCAAAATCAAGGGCAGAGGGAGGCAAATCAAGGATTGATGGATGTTGATCAAGGGCAAGCTGAAGAAGTATAGGTGGTTCAGTAGGCACTGTTCCATCTACGACAAGAATATCTACAAAAAGGGCTTTTAAGCGACCGGTTACCATCGAGAAGGAAATTCAAGAATTTCTTGCACACCATCCTCATGAATCCTCTTGGGGTGGCTGGCAAAGGAAATTGAGAGCTTCCAAAGTCAAAGTGGGTAAGGAATTGGACAACACAAGGATATCCCACTTGGTGAATAGCCTAAGTGGAGGAGAATAGTTTTCGAGAAAACTCTTGAGGTGATAATGAGTTATGTGGCGACCCTTGTCAACTAAGGTGAACTCATATTACGTCCCAATGCCAAGAAGGAACAAGCGGACAAAGTCTTGAACTCCATTGTCATTGATCACAATCCACACTCGAAATTGGCTCATAATTCACCAAAATTTCAATTGGTCCATATCAGTTGATTTCCGTTGGGCCTTACAAAGTTATGCCTAGGAAAACCTATCGTCACCTGATTCTGCAATGAGGCAATCGACAATGTACGTGCAAGATTTGACCTATAGCAGGAATACCAACAAAATGAGATGCTTGTCTGCCAGCTTTGGCATTCAATCCTAATAAGCCAATAGCGTCTGAGGATGTCAAGGATCAACTTCCTTTGGCAAGACTTTATTACCGTGCATTGATGATTGGTGGATCATGGGAGAGTAAGTTTGTAAGCTGGACAACAACAAAGTGGATAGCAAAGGCACACAAGTGTTTTTTACCACATGCCCGAGATCAAAATGTGGAATGGGTGGAGTTCATGGAAAAAGTGACCTATCACTTGATCAAAAACTACCGTGAAGCAAATCAAAACCAAAGAAGGAACATCCAAAAAAAGTAGAAAAAGGCAAAGATGAGAGGTACACATGACAACCTAAGATTCACACTCACATCATCGCCAAGATTGAGGAGAAGAAAAAAAAATAGAAAGAAGAAGAAGAAGAGGAAAAGGATCAGGAGGACTACTCTAGAGTCAAGAAACAAAAAACTGCATGTAAATTTCTACTTATCGACATGTAGTAAAAGATGGGTTATATGCAATTCAAAGAGTTGTTTTTCTCAACATATACTTTTTTCTATTCATGCAAGTTCACTTTCACGTTGGGTAAGTGATCTCTCCATTAAGCCTCAAAAGTTAAGAGCACCTCCACAATTTATCCTTTAACTTTCTTGGAATCTCCATTAACTCCAACACAATAGTACCTTTGCAAGTGAAAGCAAAAAAGAAAGAAAAAAATTGACTCCCCTTTGATAAATGCATATACATAAGGCACTGGGCATTGTCTTAGTATCTTAACGCAATTGTTGCCTAAGGGGACTCTCATACTATCCATTGTTTCTTTCGTAGCATTCGTGAGCAAAATATGATGCAACGTGCCATTATCTCATCAATTAAAAAGAGATTAATTTAATTTTATAGTATAAACTTGCAACTAGATTTCATCTTCCATTTCCAAATGTTACGTCATGTAAATTTCATCTAAACCATCCATCTCCAAATGTTGCCATTTGTATTGTTCATCCGAGGTATCTCGTCCGAGATATAGTTCATCCATCTCATGTCTTGTTGTTCATCCGAGGTATCCTCATCCGAGATATCGTTCATCCATCCTAGGATAAACTACAAAGATTCTTGGGCCGTCATATTGCTATTGGCCCTTGCCCACCTCCTCATGAAACTCTTCATCAATAAGTCCGCCCCTTCACTTTCTCATCAACTTGAAACTGCATATCTCTCTCCATCTCTCGCCTTTTCTCTCTCTCTCGACACAAGGAAAACCCGAGCGAAAACGATGAACACGTCTTGGCGGCCTCCAGTTCAAGCTCTCCAGGGTGCGCATTGCAACCACTATGATTGCCTCTGCAACACCATCATTCATCGCTTTCAGTTTCAGAGACTGTGAGAGTAGTAATGCAAGAAGCATTTCGTCTAAATGATTGAAGAGGATCTGAGCAAGAAAGGTAACATAGAAGGAGGAGGTTCTGTTCCGAGGGAGAGCCACCCTGTTGCCCACACTCACACACACCAGCCATCTGCACAGCACCACCACCAACCTGATTTCCATCTCAGGCCAGCCGGCTCATTTCATGAAGCGCTGTTGCGCCTCATTCCCTTGCAAGCTCGAAAAATCCGCCGGAAAGGCTCCCGCTCCCCCAGATCTCATTCTCAGCCTAAAACTGTCCCTCATGCTGATCCAAAGCCACGGGCGCAGCGGGAATGCAGATGCGAGCGCGGCCAGAGGCAGAAAGAACAGCATATTAGAGATAGAGGCACCACGGAACTTGAAAGTGAGGAATCCAAGCAGAACAGAGCAAAAGAAATCAGTGCAGCGGAGGTGGATGATGCTGATGCCGCAGGCGATGGACAGCAGAAAGTCCACGAAAAGCCTTGGGGAACTACATTTAGATCTTGTGGCCTGTACTGTGAGGTTAGAACTCTTTGGGTCCACGATCTTTTGTGAGTTTGCTGTGTCAAATCCTGCTGTTTCAAAATTCAACTGCAAGGTATATAGCGTTCTTACTAGATCATGCACCGATTAGAATGATGTCACACAACGGATGGCTGTTCGTATAGGATAAAGCACCGCCTCCTCCAAGGGGGCTCCCGAGCCCGCGGGCAGGGCATACTGCCCAACTCCAGGGCTTCACCCGGCGTGAATCCCCGCTGCCTGCGGGGGTGTAATGTGTAATGCCCTGTCCAGGCAGGTTGCCTGGGCATTTGTGGGCGTGATGCCCTGCCCAGGGCAGCAGGCTTTACGGTGTAGTGGAACCCACGTCCGTGAGCCTATTCCACCCAGGAACCTTGCAAGCCCAATAGGCCAAGCTGGTTTTCAGGCTGAACAAGCAAACTAGGAGTAGTTCCAAAGCGCAGTAGCAATTTCATTTTCCCCCGAACTCTTAGCAAGGAGCCAATTAGAGGCATGCATGTCTTGGTGATGACATCAGCAAGCTGGTTATGTCCATAACTATCAACGAAATGAGGTGTCTGCCAACCATCGGAGAACAGGGAGCTTATTAGAGAGCTGTAAGGTATGTGGAGGAATTATGCTTGTTAGCTAGCTTCCATTTACACTCACAAAATGAAGATTGCTAGCAAATTAGCATGATGGTCCAGCCTTATTGGTATAGACGCATATAAGGCCAACCAAAGTGTTTTTTCATGCTTATCAACATGAAAAGGGGTTAATGAAGTACGGGTTGCAGTGAACTTGAAAGGGATCAAAATTAGAGTTCAAAAGAGAGCATAGCGTTTGCACAATGCTTTATTATTTAAATCAACTGATGGTTGAGCCGATAGTGATTATTACCTATCAAATCGATGCCTAACTTCAATTGTTGTAGGTTGTTGTGTGACAAATCTTTCAAAGTCTTTGCTATATGTACATATCACCATGTATTTTTTCTATGAACCATTGTGTAGTGCCGACACCTTGAGGAGAGCTATGACAACCACCCTAGCTTCCTGCGTTCAACCACCTGCTCAACCAAACTAGCCACCAGCACGTAAAGACTAACATGCAAGACTGCATTGGGTCATGAGACAAGTGTCCCTGGAGACTATTCAACTTAGACATTCAACACAAGCACAATGAAGACTGGACTTGGCACCAGTCCAGCACAAGCTCAAAGAAGCTAGCACAAGCAACTTAACTGACATAGCCGACATATCATAAACCTTTTCCATGGTCAGCCAAGCGAACATACCAATCCACGAATCCAAAGAATAGCAGCAAGCTAGGTGTTCGTGAGAGACATGATGATCATTTGATAATGATCAAAAGCATTTATTCCACTCTAGTATCTACAAGTTCTCATCGAGTCTTGTGCTCCCTTCCCATCCATACTCCTGATCTCGATCCTTCATCTGATTGTCTACCATCGATACTGTTCCCCACACCCCATCTTGA
The DNA here is from genome assembly GCA_029204225.1 of Diphasiastrum complanatum. Taxonomy (NCBI): domain Eukaryota; kingdom Viridiplantae; phylum Streptophyta; class Lycopodiopsida; order Lycopodiales; family Lycopodiaceae; genus Diphasiastrum; species Diphasiastrum complanatum. The sequence goes on from CM055097.1 coordinate 74,376,770, forward strand.
CCCTCCCATATTGCCCATGATTTTCGTGATAAAGTTTTTTTATTTGTCTGTTTTGATGGTATGGAACTCCAAAATTGTTTTTTTTTAATTAGAAACTTATGTGCTTTGACTTGGTGGCATACACATCATGTTCTCCTTTTACTTCGTTTGATTTTGTTAAGTTCAAGGTACTTTTAGACTATAAGGACTAAGTTTGTTGAGTAATCTTATGTTTTCTTTATCTTTTGCTTATTGAAGCCTGAGGTTATTGGTCATTATATAGCTGGTTTGCATGATGCTTTATGATTTGATGTTCAATCATTTCAACCAACATCTTTAGATCGTGCTATGTCCCTCGCTTGTACTTTACAACATGAGTATCTTGATCAACCATTTTTATAGTCTCACCCTCCCATTTCTTGTTTTGTTACCCCTCTTGTGTCGTTTCCTCTCGTCTCTCATTCTCCTCTTTTGTCTCCTCCTGTTTCTCCAATTCGTCCTCCTTTTGTTCCTCATCCTGTTGTTCTTACACACACGAGTTCTCCGACCCTCCCCCTCTTGATGATTTTGCTGCCACTTGGTATGGCATGCTTGGTCCTCGTTTTGCATGTTTGTATTTTCGGTCATGAGTTTATGCACCCATCAATTCTGGTAGTACTCATTCCTTTGTGTGTTGAAGTGGCTAAAGCCTAGTTCTCATTGCTTTTGGAGTATGAAGACAAATGCAAACCTGCCATCAATCAAAATGATATCGTTTCCCGAAAGGATCAAAATATATGATATTACTTTGTATAAAGATCTTATGTAGCGAAATAGATAATTAACTGGTCATCAACAGATGTTTACGATGGTTGCTAGTACCACCATATATTCAATTTTAAATGATTCATATCTAATATTGAATAATATAACATTTCCAATTCATCTACCATTCTCATACAATCAACTTTGCATGAATAGCGCTGTCCATTATTGATTAACCAACCGATTGCACAGGCAACAACATTAATTTTCATATGGTTCCCATGTTATGTATTCTCTGGATCGATTCAGTAGTTAAGCAAGAACGCTAATGATTTGGAGAATCAACATCTCCTCTCATCCTACTTTCATGATCAGCAAACACATAAATGTACTTGACAGAAAACAACGTGATACTTGCTTTAGCCTGATTTAGATTAGTAGATCTGTGTACTGAACCATACATTCACTCCATTGTACACCAATGAACACTTAAATAATAATAAAGAGATATTACTTAATGAACAACAAGTCATAAGCAGAATCCCAGAAATGAGAAGCAATGAGAGACAGAGAACCATCCAACAACAAGAATAGAACACTTAACAACTTCTCTATTTCATTCCATTTCGAACATAAATGAGAGTACAACGGCTCTTTATAGCCTCGCGGCTGAGTCTATCTAGAAAATAACTTCTGTAACTGCCTAACTACCGCTAGTATCGAATTTCAGTTTCCGACCCTGAATCGATTTCCTAAATTTGATCCACATTGATTTATACTGAGAAATTCCAGAGTAGCTAAAAAACTCCTAAAACTTATTTCTATAACAGAATCGACATTTCTGATCCTGTAATGCTAAGTACTTAATCAAAATAAAGATCAAAACATCAACACAAAGGTAAAGTGAGCCATCACATTGTCTCTAGCACGTCCTTCACCCATGGTAGTTTTGCTATGTCCTCAACCAAGAGGTGTAGATCGTGAGCAGCACATGGGCTCCAAGACATCCAAGGGTACTTTCATTTGCTAGTTTTTCCATGGAAATGCAATTGTTCCATTAATAGCAGCACAGTTGTGTCTCCTTTTCTCCTGGCCATTGGTGCCTATCCATTCTACTAGGTATACCACCATCGCTTGATGATGTTTCGTTCACTTTATCATCTGTTTTTGCTAATTCTTGTGATTTTATTGTGCAAGCACAACATCATTTGGCAGATGTCCATATCAGTATAAGTCTTTGGATGATATCCATTGGTCTTTCCTCGAGTTCAGGCCGTAACTAGAATTTAGGACTTGAGAATAGTTATAGGACTACTAGAGAGGGCATGCATGGAGAGTCAATATGGTGTGGGCCAATGCTATATAAGAGAGTGCTTGGGCATCGATTGACACATCCTGATCAATATGGCTTGAGCTATAGGACAAGCTTGGAGATCATGGGACACGAAGGCTACCCTTGAGAGGATCAATTTAGCATGTTGTTTGGGATTGACTCCTAGGCTTGATTCTTGACGGTAAGCTTGGATTGAGCTCTATCATTGGGAGGTGAAACTAATGTCCAAATATTTAGTGTTTCTATGACCTAGTTTGGATCTTGTTGAGTTATACCTTAAGAAGGTTCTAAAAATAGCTTTACCATTAGTTCTTTACAGAGATCTTTGATCACTGCCATTGGGGAAAATATTGATGTTCATACAATGTTCTTAGTTGGTTTAGCGATGTGCTTGGTCATTTACTGTTGATGTTTTCACTAGCATGCTTTAGGTGTGATTTTGTTCATAACACCACTCAATTTCCTTAGTTTCACTCAAAATTACTCTATGAAGCTATCTCTCTTAGACATGGTAAGCATCACGTGTTTCAGAACATATATTTTCCATTAAGGAACCTTGGACCTTGGTGTTAGCTCTTAGACAGCAAAGATTATACGTTCTTAAGTGTAGACTTTTCATACTTTACATTAATATGATATCATTCGAAGAAAATCCAGACAATTTCTTAGAGTAAAACGAACATTTGAATCTTGCATGATTGCATCAAATCAAAAAGTTTCAAGAAGGCTCGAAACTCTTAGAATCAGGATTCATTGTAACTATGCAATCATTCTATCGCTCTTCTCAATTTCAATTTTCTTATTGTATATTTGTGAGTTCATTTTGGATTATCCAAGAAATTATCCCTTAGAACTAGCCCCTTACCTAAGATAGTATTTGTTGGATTTGCACTTACGCATAATTGGGATTCATTGGACTTAGCTAGTATATTGAACCATATTTCGGCATACCTAGTTTTACACAACTTGGTTAAGGGTCCTCTATTACCTAAGTATCAACATTGATGAACATAGTATTAAGACAAGCTTTTGGAATGTCGAAGGCTTCAAAAGTTCCAATTTTGTATGAATGTTTGAATCACATAAAGATGCCTTGGATGAAAAGCATGTAGCATGATAGTTGAATCAAACTCTTTGACAATACTTTGCTTCAAAGGAGAGTTTGGAATGGCACACAGTTTAAGATATTTTTGTACCTTACACTTGATACTATCAGGTGAAACTGACAGAGTTGCTGGGACAAGGTGGGGAAAAAGCACTACCGTCAACATCTGCAAACTATTCGCTGGAACCACATGCATATCGTACACGTGTTTGCAATCAGGTTCTTACTATTTTCGGTTCAATTTTTCCATTTCTCCATTGAAGAAAAACTTTTGCTACTTCATAATAGTGTCAATCAGTCCACGGATTCACTGAGCAGCACCATAGTTATAAGAGAGAACCAGGCATAAGAATACCATGTATCTAGACAATGTATAAAGTTTTTTTTTAGGGTTCCGACGTTCCAAAACGTTGTGTTCCGGAACACTCATTCTGGAACCCTATGCCTCCGGAACGCCATTCCGAGAGACATAGCAATTTTGAAGTTAGCAAGGGAAAGGTCAACATCCTATTGTGCTTTGCTATAAGTTGTATGAATTTTAATGCCCATGTCAACCAGCAAAATTGATATTGTTGACTATGACAGTCGTCAAGTTCGAGTGATCTCTATGTAAAAAGCATCAAACAATTTTCTCATCAAGTATACTACCTACTTGACATATTTACCTATATTACAAATAGGAGCTACAAAAAATAATGTAGACAAAAAATACTGTAGATTCTAAATATTTTCTTATTATGCTGGCAACATCATCATTTGCTATTTTATCCTAGAAGAGATGGATGCTCGAGCATAGTCACAAAGAATGGCAATTCAAAGGTCTTGGAATTGATCTCAATTAGTCCTATTGAAAATTTTGCTAAAAGTATAAATCTGTTTTGGAAATCTAGCTCATAAATGTCACTAGTTTGCTAAAATTTGTGCACAGTGAATAGGACTATTGAAAATTTGCATAAGTATATGTTACAATCATTAGAATATTAGTCATTGTATTATCGTTCTTTTGCACATCTATATAATATTGTCAATAAAATTAAAGTTTGTAACATGTTCTTTTTATGGCTATTTTTCTTTTCTAAGACATCTAAAAAAATTTACAAAAAAAACCGGGGAAAAAAAAACTACTTTTCTGGAATGGAACATTCCAAAATTTCTGGAACGTTTGGGAACGAGTGTTCCGGAACGTGATTGGATCTCTACGTTTTGGAATGTGATGCATCTATACTATGTTTACATTCTCATAGATTTTTCACCTCTATGTGTTCTTGTTTAATTTACACAATGATTGAATATAACTGACCTCACAAAAAAAAATTAAATATAAATAGATGACAATGAAAGTCTCATCTCAATGACTAGATCGTGCAAAACTTCGAAAGAGTGACTAGTTCACTTTATGGGGTTTTGTATCAGATTTTGTGTGAGATGCGTGAAATGAATACACCATTTTCACGTGTTTTGAGCTACATATATGAGGAATTTCAACGTGCCATTTACAGCAGCTATTTGACATCACAAAGTGGACTACTCATATTTGAACAGGTTTGAATCCCTAAACTTTATGACATCCAAGTTGATTCTTATGTAAATAAGATTTTTGCTTGTGCCACTTTGTTTCCTTTGTTGAATGACAAGATCTTTGTACAACTTATTAACCAAACTTATTGCCTTGCATCATGGGAGAAATTGTTGTTAATTTTAATCGTTTCATTTATGATAACTACTAGACAAAAAATAATTACTCTTCATTTTTAGGTCAAACATGATGCTTGAAGAGGTTGAGACGGTGTTATGAAGGAATAGTAAAGGATGTGGCACAATTTTGAAAAACCCATCAATGGGACGACTATAAATAAGTAACGGACCATGCTTGATCATAGAAAATTCCTTAGCAATGACCAATGGTGAGAAGGTTACATGTTTCTTAAGAAATAATGTATATCGTGGTCCTCTAATAAGTAATGCACAGGTTAGGATTTCCTTTCCTCTTCGTAAAAGGTCAAAGTTTGACTTTAATCGGACATTCAAAGAGAGAAAATGTATAATGTGCGTTTGCAATATGTTAACCCTGATCATGAAGGCCCTGTGAGGATGAAAGTGCAATCTGTATGTATCGTCTGTCTATCTCTGGCAGTGCCTGTATCCTCTGAATATAGGTAATGAGCTAAAGAGCTGTGCCTCGATCTGTATAGGTGGAACTGCAAACTCGGCCAAAAGAATCTCATGTGGGACAGAAGGCTTTGCTCGAATCAACCGAGCTAGCATGGTGGTCTGTAATCGTGAAAGGCTGGCCCAGTGTGAAGAGGGGAGGCCCGTGCACCATGCCTCTGCCGCATATAGAGCCGTGGGGGTGACAATGATATCAAAGAGGCGACACTTACTGCGAGCATCCTGGATGGACTTCCTGAAACAAAATCGCTCTAGCTGAACAAGGGAGGCATGCCCCTTCCCCAGTCGCGTGGTAGCGGCCTGTCTCATACTAAAAGTAGGACCCGAGAAAAGGATCCCCAGGTATGTATAAGAAGGGACCACCTCTAGAACCTGTCGCTGCATGAATGCTCGAGAAGTGTTGAAGACCATAACCCTAGTCTTCCCAATGTTCACCCCTAGGCCCCATCTGGTGCAAAATGCATGTAAGCAGTCCAACTGTCTCTGTAGACCCTCTCTGGTCGGTGAGACCAATACCATGTCATCGACATAAAGAAGGATAGCAATCAAGATGTCCCCTAGCCTGCAACCGGTACCACCACATAGAGAGAGAGAGAGAGAGAGAGAGAGAGAGAGAGAGAGAGAGAGAGAGAGAGAGAGAGAGAGAGAGAGAGAGAGAGAGAGATTAGTCATGCTTATTATCCAGTTTGGTGCTTAATTGTTTCTGAAACATTTGGCGCATAGTTGTTTTTATACAAACCACGATGGGTGTGTTTGATAGGTGTCAATCTAAATGTGTCAATCTTAATATCAGTTGGACGTTTAAACCATATTGCACATGAGATAGTTGCTTCAACGGTTATGGTTTTCAGCCGCCTAGCATAAAATATTGTTTCAGCTATAAAACATTGTCCGGACGCGTGTTCGCATCCGGGGGTCCCTAGCTTATGTATATATATATATATCATAATTGCAGCGAATCGCGATTCGCTAGCTTCGCGATTTGGGAATCGCGATTCTGCGAATCGCGATTCAAAAACTAGGAACTCGATTTCAGGCGGCCTCCTCGCGGACAGAACCGCGCCAGCAGTGGAGGAGGCAAATTTTTTTTCTGAGAGCTGTGGGCGTCCAATCTTCGCAAGTGAATAATTGGCAGGCATCTACTCGGCCATACGGAGGTGGTGTGCACGGTGCCTGGTGGGTCTGAGCTTCGTGGAGAACGAAATGACCAATTTGGTAAGTGTAGGCTTGATTTTTTGCAATTGTTGACATTGAGCTGTAGGCAACCAAATCGAGCGTGGAGGAGGGCGCCCATCTACCTTGAAGACAAATGTGTTTTTGACACATTTTTAGTGGCTGAAATTTTTCTGTTTTTGAGCCTGGAAGAAGGTCCTACCATCTGCTCCATTAGCACATTGAGTGCACACCATTTTACCACAAAAGTTTGGGTTGTGATTTTGGCTTCATTGGAAGCCTGCATATTAGTTAGTATTTTGTTTTTTCAGCAGAATACAGCCACCTATATCTTCTTGTGAATGAGCCATTGCATGTGGTGTATTGCAATCTATAGTGCTCATTAATTCAGCTTTGATCTTGCTGATTTTTTAGTAGATTTTGGCCTGGAATCTGTTTTTCCCATCTACTATTAGCTGAATTTTCAGAAATGGCTAAAGAATCTGAATCTATAGGTTCTTTGTTCAATGAAGATAGGTTGGATGGAACTAATTTCTCCTTGTGGTGTTACATGATAAAAAATCTCCTTATTGCTAAAGGTTTGTTTGAAGTTGTAAGTAATGATGAAGAGAGGCCACCTAGTTTGGCACCTACTACACCGTCAAGAGCTACTTCTTCAACACATGTGGAGGTGTCTTCCGAAGAACAAAAGAAGTGGGATCGATGTGACGCACAAGCACATTCGGTCATAGCACTATCCGTGAAGAGATCAATCCTACCTCACATTCGATCATGCAAGACTTCCAAGAGTGCTTGGGAAGTACTTGCCAAGATGTTCCAAGTGAAGAATACGGCGAAAGTGCTTTTTCTACGTAATCAACTCTCAACATTGAAGATGCAAGAGGGTGATACGCTTTCAAATCACTTAATGAAGATCAAGGATCTTCGTGAAGAGCTTCTTAGCATTGACGAAATTGTCGAGAACTCTCAATTTGTTTCAATTACTCTTAATTCACTTCCTCATTGAAGTTCCATTTGTGTCTACTTTAAGCATATCTCTTAGGGGACAACAAATCTCCTTTGAAGAGCTTGTTGGCTTACTTCTCCAAGAAGAGCAAACAAGAATTAATTTTGGTGAACAAGAAGATCAAGCCTTCTTCACCAAAGGCAAAGGCAAGGGCAAGTGGAAAGGTAAGCCTTCTTCTTCCAAGGATCAAAAATCCAAGGAAGGCCAAGATCAAGGATCCAAAAAGAAGGGTAAGTGCCATTATCGTAAAAAGTTTGGACACCACATAAAGGAATGTAGGAAGAAGCTTACTAAGGATAAAGAGAAAAGTATTGATACAAATACAGCCATGATTTCATTAGAACATCAAAAGGAGGATGATTCTTTCAATGGTGATTTTGCTTTTGTCACTAACAATCTCATTTCTAATCAAAATGAGATTTCTACCACTTTTTGACTTGCTGGTTTTTTAGCAAAAAACAGCACTACTTCAGCTTTGCAGGTTGCTGATTTTTCTTCCATTGATTGGGTGATTGATAGCGGAACTACACGCCATATGACTCACCATAGAGACGTCTTCACAAAGCTTATGAAAATCAAAGATGGAAGCAAGGTTCAAGGTGTTGACAACATCTCCTATCCAATTGAAGGCATTGGATCTATACCCCTCATTAAGTATTTTCAAAGAGAAGAGAGAGATGACCTTATAGTGTTAATGAATAGTCTTGATTCTGGATTCCTACATGGTATCAAGACTATTCATTAACACAAAGTATTCTCAAAGAGAAGAGAGAGATGGTTAGATGACCCTCTTGTAGAAACTTGTGGACAGCCAATATGAACAGTAGATTGCTTAACAAAAGTGTGTTTGTGCATCTCGTCGATCCCACTTCTTTTGCTCATCGGAAGATACCTCCGTAGTTGAAGAAGTAGTTGTTCTAGATGGTGTAATAGGTGCCAAGGTAGGCGGCCTCTCTTCGTCACCATTAACTACTTCCCACAAACCTTTAGCAATTAGAAGGTTCTTTATCATGTAGCACCACAAGGAATAGTTTGTGCCATCCAGCCTATCTTCAATAAATAAAGAACCAATAGACTTCGATTCTTTAGCCATAACAGAAAAATCAGCTTGTAGTAGATAGGAAATAGACTTTCCAAGACAAAATCTACTCAAAGGGTAGCAACCTCATAGTTGAAATTATGAGCACAATAGATTGCAATACTCCACATGCAATTTGCTCAACAAGTAATGAAATAGGTGGCTGATTTCTGCACAAAAAACAGAATGCTCACAAATAGGTAGACTTCGAAAGATCTCACCAAAGTTGATCCTTGTTTGCTTTTCTTGAAGAAGTAAGCCAACAAGTTTGTCGAAGGAGATTTGTTGTCCCCTAAGAGAAATGCTCAATGAAGACACAAATGGAAGGTAAGAATTAGGAAGAGAGTTGAGAGTAATAGATACAAATTGTGAGTTCTCAATCACCTCATCAATACTAAGAAGCTCCTCTCGAAGATCCTTGATCTTCGTCAAGTGGTTTGTAAGCAAATCACCTTCTTGCATCTTCAAGATAGAAAGTTGATTTCGAAGATATACCACTTTTGCCGCATTCTTTACTTGAAACATCTTGGCAAGAGTCTCCCAAGCACTTTTGGAAGTCTTGCATGATCTAATATGTGGAAGGATAGATCTCTTCACTGATAATGCAATGACGGAATGTGCTTGTGTGTCACGTCGATCCCACTTCTTTTGTTCTTCGGAAGACACCTCCACATGTGTTGAAGAAGTAGCTCTTGACGGTGTAGTAGGTGCCAAACTAGGTGGCCTCTCTTCATCACCACTTACAACTTTAAACAAACCTTTAGCAATAAGGAGGTTTTTGATCATGTAGCACCACAAGGAGAAATTAGTTCCATCCAACCTATCTTCATTGAACAAAGAACCTATAGATTCAGATTCTTTAGCCATTTTTGAAAATTCAGCTAAAGTAGATGGGAAAAACAGATTCCAGGCCAAAAACTACTAAAAAATCAGCAAGATCAAATTAATGAGCACTATAGATTGCAATACACCACATGCAATAGCTCATTCACAAGAAGATATAGGTAGTTGTATTCTGCTGAAAAAATAGAATACGAACTAATATGCAGGCTTCCAATGAAGCCAAAACCACAACCAGAACTTTTGTGGTAAAATGGTGTGCACTCAATGTGCTAATGGAGCAGATGGTAGGACCTTCTTCCAGGCTCAAAAACCGAAAAATTTCAGCCACTAAAAATGTGTCAAAAACACATTTGTCTTCAAGGTAGATGGGTGCCCTCCTCTAAGAAGAAAATATGAAATTTGAAGCATGTAATCTGATTTCAATCACATGAAAACTACTTGAGCATGGGCGCCCTATTCTGCTAAGGGCATCTGCTACTGTATTGAATTTCCCCCGTCTATATCTGATAGACATATCAAACTCTTGCATCAACTCTGCCCAACGAGCTTTCCGACCTCTAAGCTTAGGTTGATTGCAAAGGTATCTGAGACTTTCATGGTCTGTCAGGACCTCAAAGTTGGCACCATGCAAATAATGAGAACTGCTATCTTAACATATTCCTTGACAAATCTTTTGTAATATCCCCCCAAACCAAGAAAGATCTGAAGTTCCAAAATATTCTGAGGTCTTAGCCAACTGAGTATGGCTTTAATCTTATTTGGGTCCATTTGAATCCCATCTGACGAGATAATGTGACCCAAATATGCTACTTCTTCAATGAAGAATTCACACTTGGATTGTTTAGCATAAAGCTTATGCTTTCTGAGCAGTGGAAACACCTTTCTGAGGTGTTTTAGATGCTCCTTCCTCGTTTTGCTGTAGACAAGGATGTCATCTAAAAATACGACTACAAACTTACCCAAGTATGGTCTGAGGACATTGTTCATCAAGGTCATAAAGGTAGCTGGAGCATTTGTGAGCCCAAAGGGCATCACCTTAAACTCATAATGACCATGACGAGTCCTAAAGGCTGTTTTCGAGACATCCTCCGATTTTATACGGACTTGATGATATCCCGATTTGAGGTCTATTTTACTGAAAAAATTTAGCCACGTCGAGTTGATCAAACAACTCGTCTGCCCGAGGCATAGGATAGTTATTCTTTATTGTGACTTTATTGAGGGCTTTGTAATCTACGCAAAGACGCATAGACCCCTCTTTCTTTTTCACCAAAAGGACTGGTGAGGCCCATGGTGAACTACTGGTTTGAATTTGGCCTTTCCCAAGATAATCTGTTAACTGCCTAGTTATTTCTTCATCCTCTGTTCGGCTGACCCGATACGGAGATTTAGAAACAGGTGTTGTACCTGGAGTTATGGACTCGGCTCATTACATTCGCCGCGTCCATTTACATTTACAGTTACTTTACTTTATGCATAAGCAGGCCTTGGGCCCTTTTTTATTCATTAGTGACATTCAGACTATATGGTTGGCCTTTGGCCTTATTATTCATTATTAGGCCATTTGGACATATTACTGGAGAGTGGGGGCCTTCTTGGAGGGCGCACTATTATCCCTCCTAGTTGGGCCCTAGCCACTGGAAGCTTCCTTTTAGGGCTTCCTCTTGGCTATAAGTAGGGAAACTGTGTCATTTGTCATTCAGCTGATGATATTGATCTCTCTCTGTAGCCTCCTTAATCTCTCTCTTTCCTGCTTTCTAGGGTTAAGTCTTGCTTATGTGATGCTTTCATAGCTTAATTCTAGATCAGCTGTGGCTCTATTCGTAACTTGGTATCAGAGCACTTTTCTGAGCACAATCTGGAATTTTTTCTTTGCTGCCTTGCCTTGCTCCTCCATCGCTGTTCCTACAGCTCCATTACCGTTTTGACAGCCCTGTTCCATCGTTGCTCCTTCCACTCCTTCCTGCCCACAATTCCCCCTGTTTTGTCCCCTCTTTTCTTTGCTGCCCAGCGCTCCTCCTCTTCCTTTCCATCGCTGTCCCTGCCTTCCGACATATCACTTTCATCTGATATTTTTCCAGTTTGCAGCCATCTTCCACAGTTAGTTCCCTGACTGTCCAGCGCCCATCTTCATCCAAAAACTACCAAACAGCTAAGATTCTTCAACTTGTAAATCGCTGCCTTAGCACTCCCAACTTGTCACTTTTGCCTTTTTTTTTCTCCAATTCCAGCCATCTTTTACAGCTTATCAAAAGGTTGTCGCGCGCTCATTCTCCACCACATTTTTAGGAATTCTGACTCCGTTTACTCTTTCAAATTCACATTGTATCCCTGGCTGTCCAGCGCATTTTTACAGCTTCTCCATTGTTCATTGCTGTCTGTTTTTTTTCAGTTGTGATAATATTGGTTGTAATAGGCTAATTTGGGGTGACGACAAGAGTCCGCTCCCTCAAGTTTTCGTCTATTCCTTCCACTATCATTATGGCACATTCACCTACCCCGAGTGAGACTACTCAGGAAACCTTATCCGATCAGTTTCGTCGCATGGATGAGACCCTTTCTGGCCTCGTTCTTCGCTTCGATTCAGTTATGACCGGCTTTGCTACTATGCAGTCACAGATTGATTCTTTACAGCCTCATGGTCCTGGTAAAGCTCCTGTTTTCCTACATTTGGGACTCCCCCTCCATTTGGATTTCCATTTTCTTTTGCTAGTCAGCCTGGTGGTGGACCGTTCATTCCATCTAACCCACCTCCTGGTTTCTTTCCTCGTCCCCCCCTTCTTGAGCCACACTTTGCTCGAGACTTTCGTGATAGGGTACAGCTTGCTACCTATTCCGGTTCCTCCGACGGGAACTTATTAGAGAATTGGTTTGCTAAGCTTGACACATATTTTTAGATTTACCCCAAGACTGATCCTCAGAAGATCCAGTTGGCTGCTTTACATTTAGATGGACGTGCCGCCACGTGGTGGCGAGTTTATAGAGTTGATCCTGATCAGGAAGGGCTCCATGTATGGCATACTTTTCGCCGTGACCTCCGCCATGCTATGATTGATCCTCAGTGGCTTGACCGCCAACGTGATACATTCCGTAGTCTCACTCAGACCAGTGATCTTGCTTCTTATACAGATCAGTTTATGGAGCTTTCTTATCTTTTCACAGATCTACAGCCCACTGAGCTTATTTCTCGTTACATTGCTGGGCTTCGTGGTGCTTTAGGTTATGATATTTCTTCCGTCCGTCCTACCACACTTGTTGAGGCGATGTCTCTTGCCAGTACTTTACAGCATAAGTACTCTGACACCCTTCCTTCCCGCTTCTCCCGACCCGTCCTTCTGCTTCATCTTTTCCCGCTATGTTCACCCCTACATCGGCCCCTTTTGTTCCAGCTATCTCCATTGCCCCTTCGCCTCCTCGTCCTCCGACTCCTCGACCTGCTTTTGTCCGACGTTACATGTCTGCAGAGTTCGCTGATCTTCAGCAGAAGCGACTTTGCTTTCGTTGTAAGAGTCCTGACCATCTTGCCCGTGATTGCCGCCAGCCTCTCCCTACTACTACTGCTGTTTTTTACCATGAGGGCACTACTCTAGATGATTCCGATATCTACATTCATCCTTGGTGCTGATTGGTTTGCATCTCTTGGAGCCGTTACACTGGACTTGACACAGCAGACATTGACATTTGTACATGATGCAGTTACACACTCACTTGTGGGCATTGATTCTCAGGGAGACTTCCAGTTGATTACTGGGAAGCAGTTTATTAGCAGCCTGCCGAAGGCTCATTGTGCTGCTTTATTATGTGTTCAGCGGGCAGTACCAGTTCCTCCAGTTTCTACACCAGCAGCTGTTCCTCAGGTGATTTCTGACTTATTACATCAGTATGCTTTTGTCTTTTCGGAACCTACGACGCTACCACCATTACGTGACGTGAACCATTATATTGATTTGCGTCCTGGTTCTGCTCCTCCCTCCCGTCTCCCTTATCGTATGTCTCGATCTGAGCGTGATGAGCTTGAGCTCCATATTACTGCCTTGTTAGATCAGGGTCTCATTGTTCCTAGTCACAGCCCTTTTCGTGCTCCTGTTCTCCTTATTAATAAGAAAGATGGTACCAAACGCCTTTGTATTGATTACCGTGCTTTAAATAAGTTGACTATTCGTAATCAGTACCCTATTCCACACATGGATGACCTCTTTGACCAGCTCGGTACCTCTAAAATCTTTTCCAAGATAGACCTTTGTTCTGGATATTACCAACTCAGGATGCACCCTTCTGACGAACATAAGACTGCTTTTCGTACTCATCTTGGTTTATATGAATTTCGTGTGCTTCCTTTTGGTGTTACTAATGGCCCTCCTACGTTCCAGAATGTGATGAATAACGTCTTACGTCCGCTTCTTGGTCATTGTGTCTTGGTTTATTTTGATGATATTCTTATTTTTAGTCAGTCTCTTGCTGAGCATGTTGCCCATCTTTCCTCAGTCTTTCAGTTACTTGTACACCACCAGTTATTTGTTAAGTTGTCTAAATGTTCTTTTGCTGTTTCTGAGATTGAGTTTCTTGGTTTTCTTATTTGTAATGGTCACATTCGTCTGGACCCTCATAAGGTTCGGGCCATCCAGGATTGGCCTATACCTACTGATATTCATCATGTTCGTATGTTTCTTGGGTTAGCCACTCACCTTCGTCGTCCAGTTCCTCATTTTGCCACTATTGCAGCTCCTCTTCATGCACTTTTGAAGAAGTCTAGTACTTTTCTGTGGACTCCTGATTGTCAGACAGCGTTTGATACTCTTCGTCGTGTTGTTGTTGATGCTGCCGTTATGTGTTTACCACAGTTTGATCAGAAGTTTCTTGTTGAGACTGATGCTAGTAATGTTGGTTTGGGTGCTTTACTTCGCCAGTCACAATGTATTATTGCTTATGAGTCGCGTCGTCTTCGCTCTTATGAGCAACGTTATTCTCTGCATGAGAAAGAGCTTCTTGCTATTATCTATGCTCTTAAGAAGTGGCGTCATTATCTGTATCGAGTCCCATTTGACATTATTACTGATCACCAGTCTTTACGTTATCTGTTTTCTCAACGTGACCTTAGTGATCGTCAATTTCGTTGGTTGCAGTTTTTACAGTCTTTTAATTTCTCCATATTGTATCGTCCTGGTCGTGCTAACACTGCTGCTGATGCATTATCTCGTCTTCCAGCTTTGTTAAATACACTCGTTTCTACTATTCCTCCATGGTTTGATGCTCTACCTGCAACATACCTTACATGTTCTGATTTTCGTGATGTTTATAGTTCTGCCCCACCTGTTTCGTCCAGTCCTCATCAGGTTTACTCCATTATTGACAATCGTCTTTATCATTATGATTCTCTTTGTATCCCTAGTTCTTTAGGTATCCGTTCCCAGTTGTTGTCGGATGCTCATTCCTCTCCTGTTGGGGGTCACTTTGGTTTTCAGAAGTCTTATGCTCGTCTCAAAGACCATTTCTATTGGCCCTCTCTTCGATCTGAGCTTGCTGTACTTATTCGTACCTGCCCTTTCTGTCTTCGTAATAAGTACTCCCGTTCTAAATCTGCTGGTTTGCTCCAGAGTTGGCCTATTCCTCATCGCTAGTGGACTGATATATCTATGGACTTTATCCTTGGCCTTCCCCATACCCAGCGTGGTCACGATTCATGTATGGTGGTAGTTGACAGGTTCTCGAAATAGGCACATTTTATCCCAGTTCGCAGTACTATCACAACAGAGCAGTGTACACGTTTGTTCCTATCAGAGATTTTCCGCCTGCATGGATTTCCTCGTACTATCCTTTTTGATCGGGATAGTAAGTTTACATCTATATTCTGGATAGAGCTTATGCGTATTTTGGATGTTCAGCTTTTTATGGGTTCTGCTTATCATTCTACTTCTGATGGGCAGTCTAAGGTCCTTAACAGGATCCTTGAGGATTATTTACGCCATTTTGTTACTCCTTCAGGGAGGGATTGGGATCAGCATTTATGTTTCGTAGGGTATAGCTATAATAGCTCTGTTAGTACCAGCACAGGTGTCTCACCATTTTATTATCTCATGGCTATGCACCTCTTTTTCCTGGCATTCCTCTCCCTCCTGAGGATACACCTGTCACACTTGCATCTTTTCTATCAGGTGCTCGAGAGCTTATTACTCGGGCTAGATCTCATTTACAGCATGTTCAACAGCGTTATCAGACCTCAGTTGACTGTCACCTCCACCATGTTGAGTTTCAGCTTGGAGATATGGTTTATCTACGCCTACGGTTTGCACGCCATCATTTTGTCCAGGGCCATGCTTCTACTGAGAAGCTTGCACCGCGTTATTATGGGCCTTATCGCATTTTGGAGGTTCTTAGTCCAGTTACATATCGCTTACAGCTTCCTGCTTCCACACGCGCCTGTGATGTATTCCATGTCAGTTTATTACGTGCTGCTATTGAGGATAACGCTCCTTGTGATGTTGAGTTTCCTACTGCTCCAGAGTTATTTCCATTTTTACCTGCTGCTATATTACAGGTCCGTCTATACCATAGTCGACGCCGCCTGCAGATTCAGGTTTTGGTCCAGTGGGATGGTCGTCCTATTGAGGAGGCTACATGGGAGTCTATTGATGTGTTTTATCATACACCATTACTTGCGGATCAGGCTCATGCTCTTGCTGCACTTGTTGATTCCTCTACATCAGATGTTCCTCTAGTTGTTGATGCACCAGGGCTTGCTGCTACTTGATCCGGTTATCTTTTCGGCAGTTGGGTCTTTTTTTTGTGTCGGGGAGAGTTATGGACTCGGCTCATTACATTCGCCGCGTCCATTTACATTTACAGTTATTTTACCTTATGCATAAGCAGGCCTTGGGCCCTTTTTTATTCATTAGTGACATTCAGACTATATGGTTGGCCTTTAGCCTTATTATTCATTATTAGGCCATTTGGACATATTACTGGAGAGTGGGGGCCTTCTTGGAGGGCGCACTATTATCCCTCCCAGTTGGGCCCTAGCCACTGGAAGCCTCCTTTTAGGGCTTCCTCTTGGCTATAAGTAGGAAAACTGTGTCATTTGTCATTCAGTTGATGATATTGATCTCTCTATTTAGCCTCCTTAATCTCTCTCTTTCCTGCTTTCTAGGGTTAAGTCTTGCTTATGTGATGCTTTCATAGCTTAATTCTAGATCAGCTGTGGCTCTATTCGTAACTCCTGGTACTAGGTTTATTACATGATCTACCTCTATGCTAGGTGGCAAACCATGTAGCAAATCTTCAGGAAAAACATCTTTAAATTTTGACAATAAAGTTTCTAATTTACTGATTTTTTGCTGTATAGAACTAGAAATAGAAACTTTAGGAATAAACTGAAAGTCACATAAGAATACCTGATGGTCGTCGTCTCCGATTAGCTGACAGAGCTCTGAACTGCAGACCATAGGACTGTTGGGAACATCGTGCTCCCCATGCAACTGGATCTCTCGGCCTTTATGTTGAAAGCTGAGGGTGTTCTCCTGATAGTTTCTGTGGAGGGAAGGTCCTAAACTGTAGAGCCAATCTCTCCCGAGAACAATGTCTGTGCGATCCAGGTGCATTATTTGAAAGTTTATTTCATCTTGGTACCCCTGAATACCAAGATTTAAGCTACTTACCATAGTTTCCCAGATTTTCTTATCTTCACCCTTAGCTAGTGAAACTATGTACCTATGCTGACTAGGTACTTCTGGAAGTTTAAGTTTTTTAACCAGGGTGTAGTTGATGAAATTATGGGTTGCCCCATCATGAACCATAACTCTTACTGATTGGTTACCAACTTTCCCGTGCATACGTACTAGGTCATGTGGCCAAAACTGAATGGTCTTGCTAGCATTGCAGAGGTCAGCTGGCAACAGTGTTCATGATCTTCATGATACACTTTGATCTCGGAAGCTGCCGAGTCACTGGGGAAACTTACAGTCTGAACAAGATGAACTTGTTTCTTATCTTTTTTATCTTTTTTAGTGAAAGGCCCCTTGGTACACTGTCTGACTGTGTGTCCCTTGCCCGTACACACAAAGCACAAATGTTCTTGTTTAGCTTTCTCAAAATCTTCTGGTTTTAAGGACTTGAAATTGGCTAATGCCAACTTCAGTTCATCCACTTTTGTTACCAAATGGAGAAATTGCTCCTTGGTAACCAATTCGTCGAGTTCTTCGACGAATTGTTCCTGTTCTTCCATTTCCATGGGTTTTTTCCCTTTATTGTAAGCCAAGGCTTCTGTTTGAAGTTCGTCGATGCCTCTCTCCGAGGGTTGATCAGGTCCCTGAGGAGTGGTCATTTTCAGAACTGAAAGAGAGGTACCTTAACTTTTGATAAAAAAAAGTCAAAAAGACTAATTTACAACTGTACAAGGGAAAGGAAAGATGACTTAGCTGTTTCTGAGGACTGTACTTCCAAAGAAAATACAAAGAGGAACTCTCTCAGCTCTTTTACCCAAGATTTCAGACCTGCTGTCCCGGAAAATTCTAGTTTGAAGCTCCAAAATGGCATCAAAATTTCCGGTTCTTTGAGTAGAGTAGCTCGCTGATCTGATTTCAGATGTGGGGCTCCAACAAACCGAGTAAAAACCAGAAAAATACAAGAAGAAATCCGGAATTTTGATGTCCCTGCCCTCGCTGATTGGACAGCAACCTGTCTGGCCCGATTTGTCCAAAGTTAGACTCAAAAATCCGCTTGAATCTCTGATTTGACCTCAGCTGGTAGGTCGCTGGTCTGTAGCAAACAAGTTTGAAGCTCAAACTCTTGAGAAATCTTTAAAAACAAGGATGAAATTCCACTTTTTCACCTCCCTGTCCAGCGTTGGCCCTGCTAGGAAAGTTTGCTTGAAAATCCCTCGAACTTCCTTGGATTTCTCTAGAAAATCAGGAGTAGATTGCTAATTTTACAGCAATGGACCTGCTCGCTGGTTTCTACTCTAAATTATCTCTGAAATCTACAATCAGATCTCTAAAATCTGAGATAGATTGCTGCCTTTCCAGCGATTTACCTACAGAAGGAATTCTACTTCCTACAACTGTAAATTCTCAGTGAATTTCAAGAGTTTGAAGGTTGCACCTACAACAATTCTCCTCCTCTAATTCTTTTTGAGAGACGGAGAGATTTTTCCTATCCTCTGATAGCTTTCTCTATTGCTGCTACTAAGCTCCCAAAGATGGAGATGGCTCTGATACCAGTGTAATAGATCCTAACACCACAGTAGGGCAAACACTAACTGATCCACCCAACCTTGCCTACTCCCTGATATAGAGTAAGCCCCACCTAGCCCAGTGTGAGGACTGGTAGCATGCAACTGCCAAGTGTCGGCCACGTGGCATTGACGTGGCCGACTGCACGTCGGGACCCAACTGGGGGCCTTGTCCTGCTGACAGGGTCCCCGCCATAGCTATGGACTGTGCTGGGGCACACTACTCACACTGTCTTGCCCTGTTGGTCGTGTACGTTGGACACGACCTTGACTGTGGTATCTGACCTATCTGTGTTCTCTAGGGTTCGGCACTGGTCACGAGCTCGTAACACTTGGCCTTCCAGGACATCCTCTTCATGGAGCCTTTCTGGGTGGATATGCAGCAGCTGATGGACGTCATGCGCCCCATCTACTCTGTTCTGAGGCTCGTTGATCGCGAGGGGTGCACAATGGCCTCATTTACGAGTTCATGGACCGCGTAGGCGAGTCTCTCCAGCGTTCTGAGTTGGACCCTGGCAGGTACGACTTTTTTCCGTCTCACCATCCTTTCTTCCATTCCGCACTCTGTTTCGTCTTGCTGCCGCAACACGATGGTATGTAATTGTTGCCTCCACATGGTATGGTCCACAGGTTGGAGCCTATCAGGCGGTTGTGGCGTCGACGATGGGATAAGTTTCACCGGCCCATTCATAGTGTGGCCCACATACTGCATCCTCTATTTCAGAGCGAGAGGCAGTATGACGATGCGGAGCTGTGTGCGGACTGGTTCTCATACATCCGCCTCCTCAGCAATGACACTGGTATCCGCAGCAGGCTCGAGGAGCAGAGGCTTAGTTACATGTAAACTCTTGCTCTGTCTTACATTGTCGTTCGCTCAATTTCCCTGCGTGGGCTCAAGTGTACTCACGCATATCGCTGCTCAACTGCAGGCACTCTCTGGGGCTGTTTGGCGAGGACCTTGCACGTGTTCGAGAGAACAGACTCTTGCCTGTATCATGGTGGGAGATCTACGGCGCTGGGCAGCCAGACTTGAGGACGCTCATGCTCCAAGTCCTTTCACAGGTATGTTGTCTAATCTCATTCATCCAACCAGTTTTCGCATTTTCTCTACAAGGTCGGTACTCACTCGAGTGGTTGCCAATTAATGCAGGACTTCTGCTTGCGTGTGCGAGCAGAACTGGTCAGCGTTCAGCCTTGTTCACATGAACAGGCGGAATTGTCTGACGACGGAGCGATGCAATGACTTGGTGTTCTGCAATACCAACACCAGGGTGGTTCGACGCATCACGGACAACATGAGGGCAGGAGGCGCTCGCGCCCTACTGCTGCAGGTATATTTCGTTGCTCTATCGTTTTGCGTTCGTATTAGTTTAAGACATTCAATTTAGTGCCCTCACGGTTGCTTCGGCTATTCTCACGAATGATTGACTTCTGCAGGTCAATCTCGATGAGTGCCTGGTTGCAGCGGCCGATCATGAGGCAGAGCCAGAGGTTGATCCAGACGATGCCGCTCGGCGTGCTCTGCGGGGTGATCCTGAGGATGATGCCGATGCCGATGAGACCACCCCCCTTCCTACTGACGTTCCATTGCCCTCCTCTGATGATGAGCCCACATATGATTCAGACGAGACGGTCGACCTTGCAGGGGATGGTCCACGTGCCCCACCCAGTACTCCTGCATCACGCCCCCTTTCAGATGATGGCTGGTCAGAGTTTGAGGGAGACAGAGGCTGCCGCCCAGAGACAGATTGCGCAGAGACGATTGAGAGCATCACAGGCAGTTGGTTCTTCCCAGAGACCCCCTCGTGGCAGAGGGAGACCCCCAGGCAGGAATGTACCACAGAGGGTTCCTTCGGGTAGACCCAGAGGCAGGTCAGCCAAGAGGGGACGCACCGATGATTTTTCTAGTCGTCTCTTGGCAGGTGTTGGCCCAGACTTGGAGGAGTCCCAGATGCCAGACTTTGTATCTGACACCCCTGAGGATGCATCAGAGGGATGATTTTTTTAGCACAGACTTGTAGATATTGATACACATAGACTATCATGTATACTGGCATTAGATGAGATGTATATATTTTTTTACAGTTTATTCGTGTCATGGCTAGTTTATCTTGATTGCTTACAAATGGTTAGCTCTGTGAAATTTGAATGGTTAGTTAGAAATGGTTTGCTCCGTGCAAGATGAGAGAGAGAGAGAGAGAGAGAGAGAGAGAGAGAGAGAGAGAGAGAGAGAGAGAGAGAGAGAGAGAGAGAGAGCAGCACATCTGCATCTCTCTCAAAACATATGCATCATGTTCAACCATTCAACATAACACCCTAAACCCGACACCGTAACAAATGGCATAGTTAACATAACACCCTAAACCCCAACAAATCATCATAAACCCACCCCCACAGCCATAACCATCAAAACAAGCCACAACCATAATCATCATAACCACAGCCATAAACATCATGAACCCCACGTCCTCATTGTGTTGTAGGCATTGCACCACAGGTATGTGTAGCACTTGTGTAGCATCCAATTAAACTTGTGTAGAATGCATTAATGGTCCAGGAATACAGTCCACCGGTTCGTGATCCTGATACGAACCCAACGGATCGAGCCTGGCTTGATTCGGGTATCTTTTGGTCAAAATGGCCCTTCGATGGGAGAGAAACACAATTAGGTCACGTGAAATGGACTAGTTTTGCAGCTTTCCGTCCGACGGCCCAGTTTCTCCAAACGGGATCCGTTTTAGGTGCCGTCTGTTTCTGCCAGTGGACAACCTCAATAGGAACCTGTGGGAACAAATAGGACGAGGAACGGACGGATGGCCGGCCCAAATTGTCCATCTGAAGTTCGACGTTAAATAGGGCTTTAGGGACACTTTGTCCGGTCAGGACCTGAAAACTGGGAGATGTTTCAGAGCCCCCGTGTCGGTACTGTGCCATAAGTAATTAGTAAGCCGTTGAAGTTCATCCGGGGAGAAACCGATCTTGTCAACCGAGCCATAGTAGTGTGTAGGTCTCGTGGTTCCCTGTAGTGAATGACACAGTTTTGCATAAGTAGTCAGTAAGTTGTTGAAGTTCATCCGGGGGGAAACCGATCACATCATATAAGACATGGTATTGTGTAGGTATCGTGGTTCCTTGTAGTAAATGACATAGTTTTGCATAAGTAATTAGTAAGCTGTTGAATTTCATCCGGGGGGGAGACCGATCACATCATATCAGACATAGTAGTGTGTAGGTCTCGTGGTTCCTTGTAGTGAATGACACAGTTTTGCATAAGTAATTAGTAAGCTGTTGAAGTTCATCCGGGGGGAAACCGATCTCATCATATAAGACATAGTAGTGTGTAGGTCTTGTGGTTCCCTGTCTTGAGAGCTTGTACACATTTTAGCATCATGTACACTGGTATCAGAACATATGTGTATATTTTTTTACAATCTATTCGTGTCATGGCCAATTTATCGTGGTTGGTTAGAAATGGTTAGGTATGTGAAATCTGAATGGCTGGTTAGAAATGGTTTGAATTACGCAAGTGGCTTGCTCTGTGCAAAATGAGAGAGAGAGAGAGAGAGAGAGAGAGAGAGAGAGAGAGAGAGAGAGAGAGGGACGTGGTATGGAAACTATAAATGCTTGAGCTATTGTGGTACACAAGCGCATCTTCATCTCTCTCAGATTGATAGCAGATGCACTTCACAGAAACACACCACCCCCGATAGCATTTCATGAACACATACATTACATTGCCTTCAGGAGCAACATCTCACGTAACCTGCAACAAGAAGATCTTAATCAACTTTCGCGAACTCAAAAACGACAGAGCAGTGATTCTAGGCGATGAAAGCAGACACGATGTCAAAGGCATCGGCTCTCTACAGCTACGAACACTGTCAGGCCAAGCAGAGCTGCCAGAAGCACTCTATGTGCCCTCACTCAGAAAGGATTTGCTATCTGTCTCCAAGATGGCAGATGTAGGCATTCGAGTTTTGTTCGATGGCAACACTTGCCGTATGATCGAGAAGACGACAAACAGGTTGCTGACGGTCGGATGTAGAGAAGGAAATCTCTACTAGGTCAAAATAATCAGCAACTCTGAAAGCATGTTAAATGCTTCAGAAAACGAAGATCAGCTCTGGCATAGAAGAATGTATCATCTGAACATGCGGAGCCTGTATGACATGAGCAGAAAGGACATTGTCACAGGTCTCAAGATTTCAAGGCCAGAGGCTGAGTTCTGCGAAGCTTGTCAGAAAGGCAAGCAACATCGGAATCCATTCACACACGAGGGAAGAAGAGCCAAAGAAGTTCTTGAGCTTGTCCACTCTGATGTGTGTGGACCGATGAAAACAGATTCGCTCTCAGGTTCGAGATATTTTCTAACCTTCACAGATGATTATAGCCGAATGACCACGATCTACTACTTGAAGAAGAAATCTGAAGTATTTGATTCTTTCAAGAAGTTTGTGGCATTCGCAGAGCGACACACCTCGAAAAAGATACAGATCCTTAGATCTGACAATGGAGGTGAATACAAAAGCACAAAATTCTCAAGATTCTGCGAAGAACAGGGGATCGAACACCAGTTCACTCCTGCATACACACCAGAATACAACGGTGTGGCATAAAGAAAAAACAGAACGCTAGTCGAAGGAGCCAGATGCATGATGGCATTGGCTCAATTGCCAGGTCAATTCTGGGCCAAGGCAATAGCTGCAGCTGTACACCTGCAGAAGAGATCTACAACGACAGCGCTGGAGAACAAAACACCATACGAAATGTGGACAGGCAAAAAGCCTGATCTGTCATACGTACGAGTGTTTGGATGTGCAGCATACAAGCACATTCCAAAGGAAAAGAGAAGCAAGCTCGATAACAAATCCGAGCAAACAATCATGGTCGGCTACTCGAACGGAACAGGTGTACAGACTCTACGATCCAACCACGAAGAAGGTTGTTTCGAGCAGAGATGTGAAGTTCGACAAGTCCACATTCCCTGGACTGAAAGACGAAAGAGGCCATGAGATCTTCACATTGTTGCCTATTCAAGAGGGAGATTGAGGACATACATCAAATCAGAATGCAGAGCCCCAGATTCGAGAGCAGCAGGAAGCAGAGGATCGACCCCACGAACAAGAAATGTTCAAGCAGCGACGAAACGAACCTCGAAGGTCAACAAGACAAAGAAGAGCTCCAGACCGCTATTCTGACAATCTTCAATAGAGCGAAGACACGCAGTTCGAGTACTGCAGCTTCACAGAAGAGCCAGCAACATACCAAGAAGCTATCAGAGTCCAGAGGGAGAATTCTGGAAGCAGGCAATGTCAGAGGAGATCGAGTCGATGAGGCAAAACGAGGCATGGACATTACAGCCACTGCCAGAAAACAGGAAAATAGTCGACTGCAAGTGGGTGTACAAGAAAAAGCTAAAATCAGATGGCACTATTGGCCGCTACAAGGCAAGGCTTGTCGCAAAGGGCTACACGCAGAGATATGGTGTCGACTATTTCGACACATTCGCCCATGGTAAAGATGACAAGCATAAGGCTACTCCTTGCATACGCCACACAGTACAATCTGGAAATTCACCAGATTGACGTGAAAACAACCTTTCTCCATGGAGATCTAGAGGAGGAAATCTTCATGAAGCACTTGAAGGCTATGAAGACCCCGACAACAGACAATATGTCTGTCGATTGCAGAGATGCATCTACGGTCTAAAACAGGCATCACGGGCCTGGTACAAAAAGCTTGATAGTCTTCTGAAGTCTCTAGACTTCAACCCTACTCAACCAGACTGTAATGTCTACATCAAAAGAGTAGGAAAGAATTTTGTGATACTGACCATTTTCGTGGATGATTAAGAAAAGTGCTGAAGCAATACCACATGATGGACTGCAAAGAGAAAGCCACACCAATGATAGCTGGAGCCAAGCTCACGAAACAGGATTGCCCAAAAACAGAAGAGGAAGAACATAAGATGGCAGGTATACCCTACCAGAACTTAATCGTGAGTCTAATGTACTTGACAATTTGTACCAGACCGGATCTGGCCTTCTCTGTTTACGCATTGAGCCAATTCTGTTCCAATCCTGGTCTAGCACATTAGCAAATGGCCAAACGAATCCTACAGTATCTGAAGGGTACCCAAAATATTGGATTAACCTACAGAGCTAGAAACGAGGAGAAAGGATTCGAGCTGCATCACTACAGTGATGCGAGCTGGGCGAGTTGCAAGGATGACAACAATCTCGCTCTAAAATCAAACTGACAATATAGTCGGTCTATTTCGTGTATCTCTTGGCCTTGTGCTGTGTCTCTTGATTGTTAGAATAAAACATGTTCTGTGATGCGTAGTCGAGTGTTTGGGATCCCGTAAGAGCTTCCGCACGAAAAGAAAATTCAAAGACAGAAAATTGTTCGCGAATCAGAAGAGAGGACGAACACGAAACAAGAAAAAGCTTCCGCGACATGCAATGCTAGCGAGACCCTTCAGCTTTGGGCCGCATGACCTAGTACGTATGCATGGGAAAGTTGGTAACCAATCAGTAAGAGTTATGGTTGATGATGGGGCAACCCATAATTTCATCAACTAAACCTTGGTTAAAAAGCTTAAACTACCAGAAATACCTAGTCAGCATAGGTACATAGTTTCACTAGCTAAGGGTGAAGATAAAAAAATCTGGGAAACTATGGTAAGTAATTTAAATCTTGGTATTAAGGGGTACCAAGATGAAATAAACTTGCAGATAATGCACCTAGATCGCACAGACATTGTTCTCGGGAGAGATTGGCTCTACAGTTTAGGACCTTCCCTCCACAGAAATTATCAGGATAACACTCTCAGCTTTCAACATAAAGGCCGAGAGATCCAGTTGCATGGGGAGCATGATGTTCGCAATAGCCCTATGGTCTGCAGTTCAGAGCTCTGTCAGCTAATCGGAGACGATGACCATCAAGTGTTCTTATGTGACTTTCAGTTTATTCATGAAGTTTCTATTTTTAGTTTTATACAATAGAAAATCAGTAAATTAGAAACTTTATTGTCTAAATTTAAAGATGTTTTTCCTGAAGATTTGCCACATGGTTTGCCACCTAGCAGAGAGGTAGATCATGTAATAAACCTAGTACCAGGTACAACACCTATTTCTAAACCCCCGTATCGGGTCAGCCGAACAGAGGATGAAGAAATAACTAGGCAGTTAACAGATTATCTTAGACCTCAGATCGGGATATCATCAAGTCCGTATAAAATCGGAAGATGTCCCGAAAACAGCTTTTATGACTCGTCACGGTCATTATGAGTTTAAGGTGATGCCATTTGGGCTCACAAATGCTCCAGCTACCTTTATGACCTTGATGAACAGTGTCCTCAGACCATACTTGGGTAAATTTGTAGTCGTATTTTCAGATGACATCCCGTCTACAGCAAAACGAGGAAGGAGCATCTAAAACACCTCAGAAAGGTGTTTCGACTGCTCAGAAAGCATAAGCTTTATGCTAAACAATCCAAGTGTGAATTCTTCGTTGAAGAAGTAGCATATTTGGGTCACATTATCTCGTTAGATGGGATTAAAATGGACCCGAATAAGGTTAAAGCCATACTCAGTTGGCTGAGACCTCAGAATATTTTGGAACTTCAGATCTTTCTTGGTTTGGCGGGATATAACAGACGATTTGTCAAGGAATATGCTCAGATAGCAGTTCCCATGACAAATCTTCTTAAGGGGAAGGGAAAGGAGTTCATTTGGGAGTCCGCACAGCAGGAGAGCTTTGAT
The DNA here is from genome assembly GCA_029204225.1 of Diphasiastrum complanatum. Taxonomy (NCBI): domain Eukaryota; kingdom Viridiplantae; phylum Streptophyta; class Lycopodiopsida; order Lycopodiales; family Lycopodiaceae; genus Diphasiastrum; species Diphasiastrum complanatum. The sequence goes on from CM055097.1 coordinate 74,403,189, forward strand.
GCTCTCAAAACAGCCTTAGCTACAACACCAATTTTAAAAGTCATCGACCCCAATCAGCCATTTGTGGTCGAAATTGATGCTAGCGACTTTGCAGTTGGTGCTGTACTAACTCAGAGTGGACGACCAGTTGTGTTTGAGAGTAAAAAACTCAAGCCAGCTCAGACTAGGTACAGTGCCTATGAAAAGGAACTCTTTTCTATAGTCCATGCATGCCCTTAAGACTTGGAGGCATTATTTGTATGGTGCCAACTTTGAGGTCCTGACAGACCATGAAAGTCTCAGATACCTTTGCAATCAACCTGAGCTTAGAGGTCGGAAAGCTCGTTGGGCAGAGTTGATGCAAGAGTTTGATATGTGTATCAGATATAGACGGGGAAAATTCAATACAGTAGCAGATGCCCTTAGCAGAATGCCTATGATAAACGAGCTGAGTTTTACTCAGATTCGTAATGAGTTACTCGAGTCCTTGAGAGGGAAATGCCAGCATGATGCATTCTTCTCTAATATCTGGAACTCAGTCTAGAACAGACAGTTACAGACTCCAGAACCAGTTCCCGGGGCTGGTGCCAGTTCATCCAAGAATACGGCAGCTTCCGTTGAGGATGATGATGAGTCCAAGTATACGTCGTCAAACGACGTTGAGGATTCTGAGCCTGTATTACCCAAGCAAACCCCAGTGGTTGAGGGTCAGTTGGCTCAAGGATTCAAATGGAAACAATATTCCATTCAGGATGAGTACTTGCTCTATAGAGATAGAGTATGTGTCCCCAATTCCGAGGACTATAGGCAGCAGGTCCTATATGTGCGGGACACCCAGGCATACAGAAGACCTATGAGCTTCTTTGTAGGCAATTTTTCTAGCGCAGTATGAAAAAGGACGTCCAACAGTATGTAACCAGTTGCCATAAGTCAAGTAAATAAAGCAGAGCGTTTAAAGGCAGGAGGGTTGTTGCAGCCCTTAGATATACCAGCTGGTAAATGGGAGAGTATTTCCATGGATTTTATAGTAGGCCTGCCTAAAACCCAAAGGGGTAATGACGCTATATGGGTCACAGTTGACCGTCTGACCAAAATGGCTCATTTTATTCCGACCAAAACAACCGTTAGAGCTCCAGAGTTAGCGAGGTTGTTTGTAGACGGGCTATGTAAATTGTACGGTCTACCTTCTGGCATAGTCAGCGACCGGGACAGTAAGTTTAATGGAAATTTTTGGAGGGCAGTATTCCATCATCTCCATACTAAACTTAACATGAGTACCACCGACCATCCACAGACGGACGGTCAAACAGAGAGGGTAAATCAGGTGCTGGAGGATATGCTTCATGCATACGTCAACAAGAAGCAGACTAATTGGGAGGAGTATCTCTCGATATTAGAGTTTGCTTACAACAGTACCAAACATTCAGCCACGGGATACAGCCCATTTATGCTGATGTACGGTTTTCAGCCACGCTCACCCACAACTGTAGGGTTTAAACAAGAAAAAGTTGAAGCAGCCAAAAACTTTTTAGAGGACCTAAACCAGATGATAGAACATGCTAAGTGTAGCATTAGGTAGTCCCAGGATCGAGCTAGGCATTATGCAGATCCACACAGACGGGATGTGCAGTTCTCCGCTGGTGAGAAAGTCTACTTGAGAGTCCCAGTTGACTCTAAAACCCTTAAATCAGGAGTGTGTGCTAAGCTGTCTCCAAGGTATTGTGGTCCCTTTACCATCAGTAGGAGACTAGGCGAGGTCACCTATGAACTAGAACTCCCACACAGTAGTAAGGTTTTTCCAGTCTTTCATGTAAGTCAATTACGAAAAGCCTTAACCAGATCAGAAAATCTGGTAGGGGACAGTGTTCTAGTTCTCCCATTGGATCCTCAGCAACCTCCACATGAACCAGAGGAGATTCTTGATAGTAGAGAGACGCAGACTCGTCACACTCTATATCGAGAATCTCTGGTCAAGTGGACTGATCAACCTGTTGAGAATGCCACTTGGGAAAGAGGCAGCGTCCTTCGCAAGATTTTTCCAGACTTTGTCTTAGAGGACCAAGATGGTTCTTAAGGGGGAGGGAGTGTTACGAGCTCGTGACCAGTGCCGAACCCTAGAGAACACAGATAGGTCAGATACCACAGTCAGGGTCGTGTCCAGTGTACACGACCAACATGGCAAGACAGTGTGAGTAGTGTGCCCCAACACGGTCCATAGCCATGGCGGGCCTAACACAGTCTAGGAACCTTGTCAGCAGGACAGGGCCCCAGTTGGGCCCCGACGTGCGGCCACGTCAGTGCCACATGGCCGACACTTGGCAGTTGCATGCTACCAATCCTCACACTGGGCTAGGAGGGGCTTACTCTATATCAGGGAGTGGGCAAGGTTGGGTGGATCAGTTAGTGTTTGCCCTACTATGGTGTTAGGATCTATTACAAGCTCCCCCACGTGCTGCACTCCGATTGGGCCCGTGGTCTGCTCCCCCACAGTGCCCATGTGACATTGTACCTGCCCCGATTTGTTGCCCATGTGACGTTGTACCTCCCAAAACCCTAAACCTATCTCATCGCATAGGCCATGGTACTGTGTAGGTCTTGAACTTCCCTGTGTTGAATGACACTGGAGCATAAGTAATTAGTAAGTTGTTGAGGTTCATTCGGGGAGCGCATCGTTTACCTGTATAGAGAGAGATAGCGAGGGCACGAGACAGAGTTTTGGAGACTCAAAAAGTATAAATTGTTGTTCGTGTCTGATTCTGTGGACATCAGACATGGGAGGCATGGGGGCAGTGGTTAGGTCTGTTGCAAATTTTTTTGGTACCGTTTTCCTATTTCTTAACAGGAGGGGGCGAGTGGGTGCCAGACACCCTCTGATAATTAATTCTTGGGGGGGGGGCAAGGGCCATAAATTGCTTTTATTTCGCTTTTGGGATGTGGGACAGCGTGGCCAGGTGCCTGTATTTTTTTTTTGAAAAAAAAAAATACAAAATGGGGGACACGTCTGGACGCGGACGCACCCCTGACGCGTCCGGACGCGGACACGGGTCCGCGTCCAAGGTCCGCTTCCTTAGATATATATAATCATAGGTCCTGCGGTACTGGGTACCGCGAATCCCGGTACGGCGGGACCATACTGGTACCGCAGTACCATAATATATAATATATATTTTTTAATATTTTTTTTTCTAAATTAAAAGATAATAATAATAATAATTTAGTGGGCAATATGGGTATCATCTTGAAGCTCTTGACGAGAGTAGTGCATTTGGGCAAGTTGCCGGTTCTGACGAGAGTAGTGCATTTATGCAGGTTGCTCCAACTTCTAATGAATGCCTCTCAATGTGGTAGTTATATAGTGGCGACTACCATTTGAGAGAGCGAACAACCAAAGGACCAAGGGGCTGCAAAACACCAAAAAGTGTGTTTTCGCTCAGGGAGTCGGAAGGCCAAATCATGAAGAGGCCGTACCGTCGGGGCCGGGGTCTACCGGCAGCCCCCGGACCATGCCGCTGGGGGGCGTTGCCCCACAAACCCCTCATGTTTCTCGGGGGACTATTGCCCCCCGAACCCCTTGGGACTGCCTGCTATATAGACACTGTAATCTAGCCATCTCCTAACCATCATGGTCTCACAATAGACCCATACTAACAACCGTGCTCAATAATGGCTTCTCCTCATAACGGGGGCCTTACAGATTTGAGCTCACGGTTAACTACTGACTACTAAACTGAGAGGTGCATTATTTAGTTATGTCCAACACATTTTGTAGCTGAAACAACCGGCAACCTGCATAAATGCATTACTCTCGCCAAGAGCTTCAAGTTGATACCCATATTGCCCACTAAATTTTAATTTTTTTTAAAAAAATATATTAAAAAATGGTACCGCCCTGGTACCCTGGACCAGAGGGCCGTACCGTCCTGGTAGTACCACCATTATGGTACCACAGGGAACTATGGTTAATATATATATATATATATATATATATATATATATATATATATCATAGATCCAGTGGTACCAGGATCCGCAGATCCCGGTACCGCGGATCCATACTGATTCGCGGTACCATAATATATAATATATTTTTTTATTTTTTTTTAATTTAAAAAAAAAAATTAAAATCAAGTGGGCAATATGGGTATTAGCTTGAAGCTGTTGACGAGAGCAGTGCATTTATGCAGGTTGCCGGTTCTGACGAGAGAGAACAGCCAAAGGACCAAGGGGATGTAACACACCAAAAGGTGTGTTTTCGCTCAGGGAGTCGGAAGGCCAAATCATGAAGAGGCCGTATCGTCGGGGCCGAGGTCTACCGGCAGCCCCTGGACCATGCCGCTGGGGGGCGTTGCCCCACAAACCCCTCATGTTTCTCGGGGGGCTATTGCCCCCCGAACCCCTTGGGACTGCTTGCTATATAGACACTGTAATCTAGCCATCTCCTAACCACCATGGTCTCACAATAGACCCCATACTAACAACCGTGCTCAATAATGGCTTCTCCTCATAACGGGGGCCTTACAGATTTGAGCTCATGGTTAACTAGTGACTACTAAACTGAGAGGTGCATTATTTAGTTATGTCTAACACATTTTGTAGCTGAAACAACCGGCAACCTGCATAAATGCACTACGTGCCAGCCTAAGCAGGCAGCTTCTCTGGGTCAGCCACATAAGGAGCGGTGCAAAACCGGAGAACGGCCTCCGAAATGGTGTTCTCCCCCGCCACGAGCCGCGGCCCGTAGGTGTCCAGTAGTCGTTGCCTGTCGGGGACGGTCATGCTGCCACAAGGGACAGCATTTAAGGTGGCACCATTTTTGGCGTGTGCACCAAGCAGGTGGCCTTTAAGGCGAATGAGGGACGCCGCAAATTCGACGAGGCAGTATCGACAACGCACGATCTTCTGACCGGTCTTGTTGCTCTTGTCGGCAACCCGCCTGACAATGTCTACCTCGTCCCACAAACCGGAAAGGTCGGATTGCACCACTGCGATGGAGAAAACTAGGGAAAAAATGCAGATGAAGCTAAAGCTTCAAGGACGGATTTCCGGGAAAAAAACAGCAGGGTTCACTGTTGGAGAGACGCTGAAAATGTCTGAAGGCAGCGAAGGCAGGGCGATGGCAGGGAGAGGCAAATCAGATGCAAGGCAGGGCGGTCTGTGGGCGAAGGGCGACGCAAATCAGAAGAGGGGCGAGCGAAGGCATGGCAGCAAAACCAGGAGCGATGGCAAGGCAGCGATGGGCTGAAAAAAATTTGGGAGAGAGGAAGCGAGGGGGGCGGGTAGTTTAGGTTAAATTTTTTTTTAAAAAATATTAAATAATGTATAATATATTATATTGTGGCCGCGGTACCGGTATGGTCCCGCGGTACCCAGTACCACAGGACCTATGATGTATATATATCAAAGTTGCACTTCCGTTCTGGTACGCTATTCGGAATGCGTTTCGGAACGTGATCCGAGAAATCTCATTAGGGTTTCCTAGATCACAATTTTTTTTGTTTTTTTTTTCAAAAGTTGCCAATATGGGTATCATGTGAAAGGATTTCAAAAGAGCAATTCTGCTGCTTGCTTTCAGATCCAGATCCAGATTTGCAATCGATTCAGGTTTGCAAATGAATATCAGATACTGAAGCAGATCATTTTTGCAAATACGGATTTTTTATTTTGCCGATATATTCATTGGCTATTGATTTCAATTGTATCTGCGTCAGTATTTCTGCTATTCATTTGGATTGCAACCAGCACCGATCTCTGTCCGATGCGAAAAGTTTGCAAATTTTTTTGCAATCCGGGACAGCGTTTCTGGTCCTGGATCGCTAGCGATTCGGATTGCATGATCCGGATCGTTTTTGCAGCTGATCGCGATCCTCTGCAACTCGAAAGTGAAGCTATGCCTCGTTGGACCCAATAGTAGCTCTAAATGAACTGACAGAAAAGATATCAAAAGTGACACGACAAGCCATTCTGAATTTTTATCCTTGACAGAATCCAACAGGGATTGATGCACCGAAACTGGACCACATTGTACCCGAAGCTAAGAAACGCGATTCTAAAACGCATTTCTGACTGCGTTTCTAGAAACGCAGTGCAACTATGGTGAGTAGGTACTCATATAACTATAGTTAGAGAAGTATGGACCACGTGTCCATAACCCTCCCTCACTTGAAAACATGTCCTCAAGGTGGGCTGAATGTTTAGCTACTGGAGCTACTTTTGTATACTTAAATAAATCTAGTAAAAACAAGCAGATTTCAGTAAGTAATTGGTTGTGCAGGTTGAGCGTTGGCTACACCAACATCAAGAATAGTATTGTGAATGTGCCGGAAGATAAAATCAGCACTTGGGTCTGACTTCCCTATGAAGCGTCAATGGCTCTTAAGAACTTGGTGTCCAACTTAGTAAAGGGTGGACATTAGCCTCTGTCACAAACAATGATATTGTCCCGGAAGAGTACGATGGCAAATGGCAAGTCCAAGCCTTACAACATGTCGGGAAATTGCAGTTCACACCGTCTCTTGTCCACAAATACCTACTCAAAAGGGATCCTGGCTGCAATGGTTTTCGATGGATAATCTGCACGTTGAAAAACTAAAATTGTAACTTGGTCCAACTGCATAAGGAAAAGATTAATTACCTTGATAGTGTTTAAATACAGTCATTCCTGGGACAAAATTTCGAGAACTGGACATGACGGATTTGGTTTTTCATGTTGACAGCAGTCTGCAACTCCTAATTACAAATTCTTATGGACTTAATGGGCATAGTTGCCAGGTGATTCCATTCACTTGGAGTGAACTCCAAAAACATTCAGAGAAGTTTGAATCGATTCAGAATTTTGATTCAAATGTGGGAAAAAAGGGGTGGGAAGAGATTTGGAAAAAGTTGGGCACATGATTCAAAGCTAGAACTGATTTGAATCGATTCAAATAAATTTGAAAGCCAAAGAATCCAGATTTGTTGGAAATATGTTGAAAGGGAAAACGTGGTAGCTTGTAGATCACACATTCTTGTTGTTTTGATTGTATGCCAGCATCTACTATACAACTGGACCAGCATCAATTGTCTGTCGTAATTGTGCTGCTTCCTTGTGAGCAGCACATTGTGTAAACAATATCCTGGCCTAGTATTGATCCTCTTTACAAATTGCTGTAACTCAACACAGGGAGTGATAGAAAAGCAACTGTTTGTCTGAACCTATTTTCCATCTCTTTTGCTTTTTTCTTAAGATAACTGCTTCTGTTAAAAAAAATATTTAATTTTGTAAATATAGCTTGTTGAAGTGTGGATGCATGCAGGTGCCTTATTTTGAGTTGGTAATTAGATTAGAGGACAAACTTAAGGAAATGGAGGCCCAACTTGAGATTTCGAGGGTTTCAATACTTCGGAAACAATCCGATGTTGACCATGTTGAGCAAGACATGCAGGCAAAGTCCTAAACTTGTGGAGTGATTGTATCAGCCTATTGTAGAGAAACTTCTCAAATACACACAAACGGGTTGGTTCCTTATGTTGCTTCTATATGTGACTCATTCACTACATCTATGATGAATATGCTCTGGCATCTCCTGCTAATTTTTAGTTTAGAAGCCTTGAGGATGTGTTAGTAGGCATCTGAGCTATCACTAGCAACGTTGCTGTGGAAACACATGCCTCTGACTGTGACTTTTTTCATTTAGATGGGTCTCATGTGACTATGCCTAACTGTTCTTTTATATATGTACTGGACCTTTTGTAGAAATTAAGAAATCAATTGAAGACAGCAAATTCTGTGATCAATGATTTGGAAGCAAGACTTATCATGGCCACACAATCCTTAGAGGCTGCTAAATCCCAGGTATTCAAATGATTTTCTCTACTCAGAAAATACCAGCTTCACATCAGATTGTCTGTATATAATCTCTTAAGGTGTACTACTGACCCTATTTATCAAACATAGTATTAGTTCTTACTATTTGTTGCTTGGTGCTAAGAATTATTGGTGCAATGAGGTTTTTTGGACTTGAAGGTGATATCCGTGCAAGAGAAGTCAAAAAAGATGAAGCATGAACTTCAAAAAGCAAAACTAGAAGTGCAAAATTGTCAACAGCAAGAGTATGAGCAAGTATACAAGTTTGGATTATAGATTCCCCGTATGCTTCCAATTGTGTTATGTAACAACACAAACATTAGTGAACTTTATTGTCATTATTGAATTGAGATGTTTAAATCTGATATTCAACAAAAACGTCGTATGCATGTTTTGGCAGGATATAGAGAAGGAAAAACATGAAAAATTGAAAGCTCAATATGTGCAACTTGTTCATGAATTACAACATACTCAAACATTCCTTGATTCAGCTCGTTCAGAAGCAGCCGATAGGTAGCTTACTGTCTATAGCTTCTCATACCTTTTGTGCAAAAACGATAAGGTGTAGTTTATTTCACTCCCATAAAAATAGTCTTTTGAGGCCGATCTAGTGTGAGGAATGCTCACTTCCCGCCATAGGGGATAAGCTTTGTAACCAATGTTTTAAAATGCGCTTTCTTTTTATGCCAGCACCAAAAATCCATTTTGTGACATGGTGCTTCCATAGCAAAGTCGAATTTCCAACCCCCAATCATTCTTTTATCCACGGGTGATTTCCAATGGGAGTTTTGAAAACTTATACTCACAAATATATGTACCCTTGGGGTGATTTTGACTTCAGCCTTGTCATAAGTAAGATCAGGATGAAGTAGGTTTTGTTAGTAAAAAAAGCAAATTTTATCTTGTCTAGATTGACCAAGAGACTGGAATTTCCACAAAGATCCTTGTGAATATGAAGGTGTGGTTGGAGTCTTTTGTAACGTGTAACCAAAAGTGCAACATCATTCATTTATATGAATCATAGATTTTATTAGCAACTAATATCACACGAAGAATGGCAGATACAATCACATAGAATTAATGGCTAAAGCCCTAAAAGCAAAAGCAAAGGTATAGTTCACCACGAAGAGCCAAGTAATATCAAATTATAAGCTGAGAGATGAATGGCTCTAGGCCGCTACAATCTTCTACTCATCAAACTAGCTAGTGACAATCTGAGTATCCCAAGGAATCCATAAAGCCCACGATGGGAATGACCATCCTCAAAAATTGGCTCCAATGACATTGAAGAGAGTGCAGTAGGAATTGCACCACAAAGTATCGTGATAAGCCAAATCATGTTGAATATCACTACATTAACAAGATGTGGCATAGTGAACTAGGAAATGTTGTAGAATTAATAGGACACCCACAAGTTCGCCAACCGCCACAAGAACATTAATCTCTGAAAAAAATGATCACCATGTATATAGAACCTCTCCCAGAATGTTAATCTTTGCTACAACTGGAAGCTCTAGTGCACCATCTAGAACCTTTGATGCAACTAGACTGTGTAAAAGAATCTCCTGTCCAATATCCTATGAGCCATGACATATATCTGCAATTGCATCCACATGAGCCTAATATGTCCCATTTGGAATATAATGTGGCTCATGACATATATCTTGGTCAGCTGCTACATCTGGAGCATCTCCAAAATCATCGAATATAGATTGTGGATACATAGTACTCATAAGATCATGTTTCTAGTATTTTGTATTTTGTCTGTCTTGGTAACTCTTGTCTACACAATATGGTCCTTGTTTTCTGTTTTATTTTATTTTTTAATAATTTTATTATTATCATTTTTTCTTTCCTCTTACTGGTTGTCATTCGCTTCTTAGTATGCTTGGGTACTGATGAGACACAAGCAATGCTGTTTGGCTAAGATTTTTTGTTTATTAAATTCTATATTATTATTTTAATATAGATCCTTTGACTTTTTTGGTTGCACATATATCGTTTCTAAGCTTCACCTTATGACATAATTGACTTCTCGATTTGAATTTATGAAATTGGTTATATTCTAATTTCACAAATAGATATTTTTCTATCACTTTAGCAGATATTCAAATTCTTAATAAATTTTTGTCCAAGTAATGGCCAGTTCTATGTTCTTATTGACATATCTTGAGAGGGTGCGTGTGCCGTTACAACTAATCTGATATTTTACTAATCAAAACGAATGTCTCTTACTCAATGTCATGTTGGTAAGGTTCTTGTTGTTTTGTGATAATTTTTTTTTTCTCTTATAAATTATCTATCCTTTTCCTATGTTTTCCTTTTGTATCTTCTATATCTTGCCTTTTTTTTGTCCCTTCTTTTTGAAACTTTGTTTGAGTTCTTGGTCTATTGCTTATTAAGGCTAGTCACTTGCTTCTATTGACCCATATATTCTCCTTTCCTCTACCTAGCTCTTGTTTCAAAAAGCTTTTGAAGTTTGTTTGAGTTTTAGGATTTATTGCTATTAAGAGGTTGTGTTGTACCTTAATCATTTTTTTGGTTCTCCTCTAAGTATAAATTTACATAGTTAATGTCTAATTTGTAAAATTGTTCACTTACTTTAGGTTAATTGATGCGCTACTTCTTTCCTTCGACCCTTCAATATTGGTTATTTTTTTAGTAGCAAGAATAAAAATGAAATAAAATAAAGATGACTTATTGTATGGTTGTAGTCAAACTTCTATTGGTTCCGCTTCATTAGATAAATATTTCAAAATTTCTTAATGTTTAGGTTTTGTTCTTGATGGTATCAAAGTCATAAAGTTTTATGGTTTGTTCTGCTCTTTCAGTAGATGCTTGCTTGTTAAAATCCATAACTAAGAGTATTAGTAAGTTCATTTATCGTATTGAAGAATTTTTTGGTTGTCATCAAAATGGAAAGCTAAAGTTCTACACTATGTGACCTTGAATTTGATTCCATCTTCTAACACTCATATTTCATTTTCTATTGAGGAGGAAGTTCTTCTTTGTAAGTTTCATAGACTTTTTGTCATTTTGTATGTGGATAGATGCTCAAACAATATTGTATTCGTTTGCATAAAATTCTATTTGGATTCATCATTGAATGAAGTCCATTCTACACTGGGAACTTACAATGCTTGTTCTCTTTCAACTAGAAAGTGTCTAAAAATACCATCAAGATTTTTGTCGTTCCTATAACCTAATTGCTACCCAAATCTTTCAAGTTTGTGTGCTACATGGAAATTCATAAAGTTCCTAACAGACCTAGGTTTATTGTAACAATATGTAAAACTATGCCAACCGACCTTTCTAAGTGGCTAAGTACCTACTTCAAAGCCATGCTTCCTTCTATAAATGAGCTTTGGATAAACTTAAGGATGCAAATGTTCCTATAAATTGTAGTTGAATTTCAAACGATTCTATTGGTATAATAGAAGTAATAAAGTTTTTCAACTCCTCTGGTACTTCAGAAGAAAAAAACCAACCTATGCTTCTTCAAACCTATGACTTCACAACACTATACACTAAAATCAACTTGAAAGATTTGAATTTTCATGTTAATAATCTAATTCGAGATGTTTTTAGCAATAAACTAAAGGACGATGCAAAGCTTTGAAAAGAGTGCTTTGCATTTTGAGTTTTGTTGGCTTAAGAACAAAAATCAAGATGTCGATTCAAAGAAGAAAAGATTTACTAAAATCTTTGATGCTGAAGATGTTTGTTCTTGGCTGCACTTTCTCCTAGATAGCCGGCATGCCTCATATTTCTTGAAATATTTCTAATTTTGGTAAATACATTTTGATTAATGTAGGCAATTTGCTTGACTCACTCTTTTTTTAGAAATCCTAACCCAATCACTGTGCACACCAACTAGTCTCTAGAAGAAAGAAATGTTTGCTTGGTTGCACGAGTTTTGATCCTGCAATTATTGGATGCATAACTTCTCACTGGTTGGCACATTTATAGAGTGTCAAAAGGAGACTATTGTGCTGCTAAAATTCAAATGTTGGAAGCAAAAAGGAAGCTTTCTGAAGCACAGGGTGAAATTGTTGCTCTAAAAGATTCCGCTGCTGCTTTGACTCCAAGGCCTCCATGGGGTTTGTTGCCTGCTAGGTCTAATCTTAGGCTATCAACATTAGACTTAGTTTCTGAAATCTGCAGAGAGAATGGAGTTTTGGCTGAGCAGCTTTCTACATTACAGCTGGAGAAGACTGCAGCTCAAGTTGCTCTTACAGAGGCATGGTGCACTCTTTCAACAAACTCCAGTTTAAATATGCACTGGTATCTCTTAAAAAAGAAGATAATCACATGCCCCTTCTTGTTAGCTTCATAATATAATTGCAACATTGGAACTGGCACAGGTTACGGAGAGGTTGAAGCTGCAAGACACAGAAAATGGTAGTAAGGAAGACAATAAGAAAAAGAAACAGAAGCCTAAGAAAGGATAGTACGCACCTAATATATATGGACGCTATGGTGCGGCATTCATATGTATGTAATTTATGTCTCCAATGAGTAAGTATATGAGACAGAGAGAGATGGGGGGATTATTAAACAAGGAAAATGTTTCACAAATGGAATCAGTTGAGCTTTTTTATAAATGCTTTTCTCATGTAGCTCCATTTTTGTGTCTAACTCCTTGTATAAATGGATGAAGCTCCTTTCAAAGCATTTGTAGGCAATTTCACTCTCTTGCGCTTCAAATTAATGGTAAGGAGCCACTCTACCACACCAGGCATTAGTTCAAACAGCCATGTGGTATTTCATGCAGTAGATGTATTATATGGGCAACAGTTTTTCCCAATGCAGCTGTATACTGAAATATATGTTTTATTGCCATGTGCAATGCACTTACAATTTTCTTGCTTTTTGGGCAGTTCTTGTAATCTCGAAAAACTGCTGTGTTATGCACATGCTGGTACAAAATAATGGTAAAATGGAATCATATATGTAAGGTTTTTATCTAGTGATATGTTTGGTCATTTTATTGCTATTATGGTCTAGATTTTTGAGATGAGGATGTTAGTATAGTACAGTGTAATCCATTCATATGTGGACAAATCCACTAATATGTAACCCTCTAGTCTAGTTTTGTTTAGGTATGAAGATTTCTATGGAACTCTAAATCCCTAAACCCTAGTATCTGATATCACATACATAAGCATCTATTATGATAATTTTGGAAAGATATTATTCACATACTGTGTATGTGCACATGCGCGTGCGCGTGCACATGCACGAGCGTACAATGAAGTGACTCTGATATCTCATCCTATTCTGATATGTAACCAACATTGGCATCATCTGTATTATTTTATTCTCAGCTGAAACCATGTCCCACTTCGGAGCCATGCATTAAGTTGATGTGATATGCACTTTCCAGGATTATTCACATACAATTGTGACAAAATTTTACAGCAAAATGAATCCCAATCAATCCTAAAAGTGATGGAGGATGCACAAATCAAAGATCTAGATCCAAACTATGAGTTAGAATCAAGACTAGTTACCAAAACTAGCAAATTTGGCATTTAATTCCACATTAGGCACATAGATTTGATCAAATGAATCAAAGTAAAGTACAACAAGCTTCTCAGACCTGTTAATAGGTTAAGTACTTTTCAAACCAAACAATTAATGCATAAAAACACTCACATCCAATAGCTAGAACTTGCCACCAAAAGACAATGATGATAGAAGTGGAAAAAACTTGATTTTTGTTGATATTTGGATGAAGATCTCATCATACATTTATATATTTCAAGCTTGGATATGAACATTTTAGGGCATCTCTGTACTTATCATAACCTAACCCTAATATCTAATCTAATAGGTCATTGGATCCACCTTAATATGGGGTCAAGATCTCAAGATCCAAAAACAATATAAAACATGTTATTTTTAACTCCTAGAATTTTTCTAGCTTATCTAAGCATATTTTGGCCTCATTTCAAAGATGCTATCACAATGTAATATGAGGAATGAAGTCTTGAGAAAGCATCCTATGTTATTTGGCATGTGTGGCATCTATTTACATGACCATCTTGCCAATTACAATGCATGTGACCAAAATTGGTCAAGCTATAATTGTGAAATTTTAACACTCCTCACAATTTAGCTTGATCAGACTATCTTGGATCAATAATAATTACATGCATAAAAACAACATTTTATAGGTTTTTGATGTGCGTAGTGAGTATGATCACTCATTACAATAAGAACATAATTTGAGCTCCAAGTTGTCAAATGTAGTGAGAGTTCCATAGAGGAGGTTTTCAAGATCCAAGCTTTGTCTTTGGTAGGTTGTTGAATGATCACCTTGGGCTGCAAAATGTGAGTCTCCTCCAAATAAACATGAAAAACAGTAGCTTTTCATAAGATCCAACTTTTGTCTGAAGCACATACAACCAAAGCTTGAGATATCACCATCTTAATTTTATCCACCAAAACAATGAACTCCAACTTGGCATTCTTTCAATGAAGGTCTTCATTCTTTGGAAATTCAAAAGTGAATGGATTACAAGATGAGACTTTTGAACACATATTTGAAACTCTGATCAAAGTAGTAATTATTACTATTTCATCATCATAAGATATAGGATGAATAACAATGATACTAGCATCATCAAAGGACTTTGTCAAATACA
>CM055097.1:74422660-74498859 GCA_029204225.1 Diphasiastrum complanatum
GCAAAGTGGGTGTTACCCCTACTTCTTCACAACAGTGAAGCTACTGTAGCTCTGACCTTGACTCTAGACAGTCCATTAAGGCACTCCTAATCCCCTATCTCATAAACCATTAAGGCACACCCCCCTATCTCATAAACCATTAAAGCACTCCTAACCTTATTTCAAACAATCATCATTTCACAGTTTTTGAACTGATTAGGAGATATTTGAATCTCAAAGAAATGCATTATCTCCAAACACAAACGCGATTTTTCTTCCATTTTTTTAAAAGTCTCATGAACAAGACACTCGAAAAAGTCGACACTCAAAAATCACTCAAAAGACACTCGAAAATCACTCGACACTCAACACTCGACCCTCGACATTTTTGAGGTATTTTCTGGTCATTTTCGGGCCATTTTCGAGGTATTTTCTCACATTTTCGAGATATTTCCTCGAGATTTTTGAGCCATTTTTGAGGTATGTTAGGGCCATTTTCGAGGTTGGGGGTCAAATTCAAATAATTTCGAGTCTAAATGTAATCTGTTTGATATGGTAAGAGCCCACATTCATCATTGTTGATTCACAAATCAATTCTTTTGCTCAAATAGACGATCACAACTCAGAACAAGCCAGTTTTGCAACTAGCATTTACTATTTCTAAATTTTAGCCAATCCATAACTTTTGCAAACTTTTGCTCATCCATACCTTGTTTGATATTCTCCCTTGAAAAGAACTATTAAGTTTTTTAATAAATGAAAATAATTACATTTTGTTTATAAGATTCAAGCTTGGACTGACAATTCTATAGTTGCAAGCTTTCTTTCATCAATAACTTCATTTTCTTCCAAATTCGGCCAAATCTACTTGGCCCAATTCAACCAATTTGATCAAAGTTGACAAATTTTTGGACGAACTCGAATATTTGGACGAAGCTTAAATATTTCAAGACTTGAATCTTCGGGTCCTTATTTATTTTCCAATTGAAATAGTTAGAACAACTATTCGCACGGTGAAATTGAACATTCAACAATTCTAACATAATCTGGTGATGTAATTTTCACTTGATTTTGGCCAATTTTGTTCAATGACCGTTTACCTACACATACATACACATAGACGTACATATACACACATACATGTATGTGTATGTGTATGTGTATCTTAAGATTTACTGACAATGCATCTTAAGCTGAGAATAGATACTAAGGATATTGTGATTCTAGGGCTAACGCTTTTCAACTGTAGGATCAACTTGCTCAAAAACTGACCACTATTACAATGTTCACCTAATTTTCATCCATCAAATTGTGAATTCTTTCTGAAATCCAGTTGCCCTATCAAGGGTGCAAAGTTCAACTCGAAACTGTCGTGAACGATAAACTGTCGCGAACAAACATCATTCGAGTCTAAAACTGATGAGATCAAAATCGAAATTGTCGTGAACATGACGCTCAAAACTCGACACTCGAAACTGTCATGAAACTCGACACTCGAAACTATCGCGAAACTGTCACGAACAAGACACTCGAAACTGTCGACACTCGAAGATCACTCTCTCTCTCTCTCTCTCTCTCTCTCTCTCTCTCTCTCTCTCTCTCTCTCTCTCTCTCTCTCTCTCTCTCTCTCTCTCTCTCTCTCTCTCTCTCTCTCTCTCTCTCTCTCTCTCTCTCTCTCTCACACACACACACACACACACACACACACACACACAAATTTTTGAGGCCTTTTCACGTTTCGAGGTATTTTCGCGAAGGCATCGGGATTTTCGTGAAGCCTTCAGAAAAAATTTTTGAGATATTTTTGCAAAAGCTTCAGTGATTTTTGCGAAGTTTTCGCAAAACCTTCAGGAAAATTTCGCAAAATTGGCCCTCCCCCTCTAGAAAAATGCGACACTCCCCATCCCCCCTCTAAAAGATGGCTCCCCCTCCCAAAAAATGCCTCCCCCTCCTAAACAATGTGATACGTCGTCTGGCACACTTCTGCCACGTACACACATACATCTTTCACCTTACTCACCCTCGAGATACCTCGAAATGTACCTCAAAAATACCTCCCAAAATTCGTGTCTTGAGTCTCCAAAAATTCAGCTCTTTACAAATTGACAATGACCCTCGAAATATTTCGAGTCTCTCCACAATTTCGTCTCTCCACAAATTGTCTCAAAAATTTGGAGACACCCAAAATTCGAGTTTCGAGTCTCGAAAATTTCGTGTCTCAAAAATTTTGAGAGTCAATACCTTGAAACGTTCCTTGAAATAACTCAAAAAATTGAGACTCACCCTCAAAACGTTCATCGAAATACCTCAAAACGTTCCTCAAAATACCTCAAAAAATTGACACACCCTCGAAATACCTCGAAATATTAAGACACTCACCCTTGAAACATTCCTCGAAATACCTCAAAAAGTTGAGACACACCCTCAAAATTAGCTCGAAATGTACCTCAAATATACCTCCAAAAATTCGTGTCTTGAGTCTCCAAAAATTCGGCTCTCCACAAATTGTCAATGACCCTCGAAATGTACCTCAAAAATTTGAAGTCTCCAAAAATTGAGTCTAAAAAAATTGGAGACTCTTAAAATTCGTGTCTCAAAAATTTGGAGACAATCCAAAAAATTCGAGTTTCGAAAATTTCATGTCTCCAAAAATTGAAACCTCTCCACTAATTGAGTTTCGCCAATTTGTCGTCTCCAAAAATTGCGTCTCGAAAATTTGGAGACTCTAAAATTCGAGTTTTGAAAAATTCAAGACTCCAAAAATTGAAATCTCCAAAAATTCAAGTTTCGAGTCTC
Source organism: Diphasiastrum complanatum (assembly GCA_029204225.1). Taxonomy (NCBI): domain Eukaryota; kingdom Viridiplantae; phylum Streptophyta; class Lycopodiopsida; order Lycopodiales; family Lycopodiaceae; genus Diphasiastrum; species Diphasiastrum complanatum. The sequence goes on from CM055097.1 coordinate 74,425,436, forward strand.
AAAAAATTTGTCCAATTCGAATGTGCATTTAGTGCAATTCGTGTCTAGAAAAATTCGAGTTTAGACATTCGTGTCTAGAAAAATTCTTTGAATTCGAGTCGAGTCAAGTGTGAGAAAAATTCTCCGAATTCGAGTCGAGAGTGTGTGTGTGTGTGTGTGTGTGTGTGTGTGTGTGTGTGTGTGTGTGTGTGTGTGTGTGTGAGAGAGAGAGAGAGAGAGAGAGAGAGAGAGAGAGAGAGAGAGAGAGAGAGAGAGAGAGAGAGAGAGAGTTCTTTGAGATTTTGTCTCTTAAAAAGAGAGAGTTCGTCCAATTTGAGTTCATCCAATTCGAGTCGAGTCTGCATTTAGGTTTATTCTTGTCTAGAAAAATTCTCTGAATTCGAGTTAAGTCGAGTGTGTGAGAAAAATTCTCTGAATTCGAGTCGAGTGTGTGTGTGTGTGTGTGTGTGAGTGTGAGTGAGAGAGAGAGAGAGAGAGAGAGAGAGAGAGAGAGAGAGAGAGAGAGAGAGAGAGAGAGAGAGAGAGAGAGAGAGAGAGAGAGAGAGAGAGAGAGAGAGAGAGAGAGAGAGAGAGAGAGAGATTCTTTTTTTGTATTTTTAGGATTTTGGTGATTTTTTGGTGTTTTTTGACATTTTTTCTGATGTTTCTAGAAATTTGCTGGGAATTGATGTGAAGGTGGAATACTTCTAGCTGGTGGCCTCCTGATCTCCATCGCTCCTTCACTCCATTTTCAGTTCCAGAGAGGACTTTTCAGTGCTCGTTTTACATCTACTTACAGTGCTACATGTCCATCGTTGTTGATTACACCTGCAACGTACCACCTATACCAAGAGAGGGTAGGTTTTCCCTCAACGCTGACTTGCATCACATTAGCACTAATCACATCAATATGCATTGGAAGAAGAACTAAAGGAAAGAAAATTACGATTGGTACAAATGAAGACAGATGCATGTCAACTTCATTAGCAATGGTAGATTCGGAGGTGTTATCCTCCTTGGCTTCTAACCAAAGTGGCTTGGCATCACTTTCTGATGACGCCGAGGGGCAATGCCAGTCACTGTCTTCTCAAATCAGCGCTAAGAGTGGTGCTACTTTGAATCTTTGCAATTACATGGGACTATCTGAGGTTTCATCTGCTCCAGTCCAAATGGCAGACTCTTGAGAGAACTAGAACGCTGCACCAAAAATAGGCTGAGAGCATAAAACTTTGGGAAGGTGTTGATGAGCGGAGACATGATATATCTCAGAAAGGCTTCTTGGTTGAACTGTTTGAATATCTGTCTTGGTGTTTGTTTGTACCATTTTCAATGGCGGTATTGGCCGCCTACCCATAAATGTCATCAGACAACCAGCTTTACATTTCCATTTCACTGGACTTCAAAGATAAATCCTTTTACCTCACCAATAATGATAGAATACCTCTTTATGATGCTCCCTGTGGGAACGATAATAATTTATTCTACACATTTACTGACCTTTTGGTTTGGTAAGCCACGATATACACCAAACTTTTGAAAAGCTCCTCGAAACCTGACACGAAAGTACCTTCAAAGAAATGAAGGAAGTCCTCGAAACAGAAATCTTCAACCAAAGCAATAACAAAAGAAGCTCCTGAAGCTGATCCTGATTATGATCGTGATGCAACTAAGTTATTTTCAAAGGTACAATTTGATGTTTAATTGAAAAAGTGCCTCCAAAAATATATAAAGGCCTTCAGTAATAAAAATGCCCATATCCAATACCATGTATGCAATGTCTTGATCTTAGAGTTGGGCCTTAATTAAGCCTTGCCAATGTAAACCAACAACTCAACACAGTACCGCGGTACATAGTATGAGAAATAGGTAAAAACTCCACTAAGCGTTGCATCAGATAACCACATTTCTAACTTTTCTATAAAAATGTCGAAAAAATAGATAAATATCATAAACAAGGTATCACAACACCTCATGTTCCTACCAAGGAGATGAGTATACATCACATCCATAAAATCCAAAAATGCTAGCCATCCAAGATGGCTACGCAATTGCCCAAGGGCCAATGAGCAACAAATGTTTTATCTGTGGTAAAACAGGTCATTTCATGGTTGATTGTAAAGTAAAAAATCCAATACCATGCAGAATGCCCAGAACGTGTTCGAAAACACAGTTTCAAAAATTGTCCAAAATAATCGAACAGAATCCTCCCTGCACGCCACGTATGTCATGAACCAGTGAGGGTCGTCACTTTTTCTCCGAACTTCTGCAAGCTCAAATCACGATGTCGTTCCATAGTGCCATCAAATCCTTCATGGGCCTTAAATGCTATATCCATAGAAGTTTTCAGTTGTCCAAGAGGAACAAAGTGATCTACAAAGACTATCCAACAGTATCCGTTATCTTAGATAGTGGATCAGGCATAAACACTACGGATTTGTCACTAGCAAACTCATGGGATTTTTTCCAGTTAGATCTACCACGGTACAAGTTACGCAGGTGGATCAAAGAGTCACTGACCCTGTAGAGCATTTATCGAATATCCCAGTTCGTATTGCAGGCGTCAAATTTACCATCGAATGTGTTATAGTAGACTTACCAGATGATGTACATACATACAAATTCCTTCTTGGTATGCCCTGGTTACAGATGGCAAGAGTCATCCAAGATTGGAAACGAAGTCCGTATTTGCGTTGATCTCAAAAATCTTAATGTGGTTACTAAAAAAGACCATTTTCCTTTGCCTCTAACTACATAAATCCTCAAGGAAATGGTGGGAGCTGAAGCTTTCAACTTTTTAGATGGCTTCTATGAATATTTCACGGTCCAAATAGCTCAAGAAGATAGACACAAAATAGCCTTCGCAACGGAATATGAAATTTATGCCTATAATGTAGCCTTTTGGCTTATGCAATGCCCCTTCCACATTCCAATGTGTCATGCAAATGGCATTTCAAGATTTTCCCCACTGCATCTGATGATCTGGGGGTGCATTCTTCCGCAGATAAACACCTCTTAGCACTCGAAAAGATCTTCATTCGCTGTCGCCGATTCAAAATATCACTTAACCCTGAGAAGTGTCAAATCTGGATCACCCATGGGATTGTGCTCGAACATATCATATCCAAGGACGATATCTCTACCGTTTCAAAAATCAAGGTTATAATTGAGATGCCCCTCCCTACAACCGTGAAAGAAGTCTACGTTTAACTACTACTGCATCTTTATAATCGACTATGTCGACAAGGCACGACTCGTTTATTTGGTTGTGTTTGACCCTAGATGGACCGAAAAGTGTATGAAAGCTTTTGAGGAATAGCTCTCACTACTACACCAATACTTCGTTCTCCAGATTATACCAATGAATTCCATGTGCATACTGACGCAAGTAAGTATGCCATAGGGGTGCTAGATTAGCCAAGTTGCAGAATTACATGTGCTAGCTAGCTATGGTTGGGTGGTGAATACTTGAGGCCACTTGTTATCTACCTTTGTGATTAAGATTAGGGACACAGGTGTAGGAGAGATCCAGATCTCGACCGAGTCCTCTACTCCCAGCCTGAGCTTCAGATCCTTCAGTCATATCTCGACCGAGAGCCTTAGTCATCTACTTCCAGTCTCGACTGAGCCGACTCTCAGACCTTTGTATCCTCTCTGGACCATGCCGAGTCTACAACAGAATGATCAGCAAAATAGAACATGTCGTCACATAACTGATGATCTTGAGTCTGATAAAATTGAGACAAGCATGGGCACTCTCGATATTCCTAAGATGAACATATGGTACCAAGAGACACATCACTTCTTGACACAAATCTAGTTCCAAATCCCTCCTCTATCTGTATATCAGAGCCCATTCGTCCTGCATATTTCCTATGCCACATACAATCATATCCACAGATCTTTTCACTTCATCTACCTCTAAACAAGAGTCATAACTTTAATATCTCTCTCTCTGGAGCTAACATCCACACCTTCGGCTTCCCTCGAGGACCAAATGTAGTCAGTGGAAACACTTTAGAAGATCAAATCCACAACTTATTACAAGTTCATAGGTCCTTCAGTGGATAAATGGAAGAACAAAGACGGCTACCGAGTCGACGCAATAAATGATAAGCCTTTAGCTGTTGCATGTGCCTATCTAACCGCAGCATTATATGTCAAAGATTTTGCGTATACCGATGTCGCTCTTTCACATAATGGCAGATTCTAGGCTCCACAACCGGAACCTGTACGACTGGGCCCAGTTTTCATCCAACTGCCTTCATGAGTGCATCAAGAACAAACAGCCCTCCAATTTATTGGGCTACCTTCTGACGGATGTCACACTGCAGCAAGTGAGCAACCGACCAAAGCTTCGAGAATTGTTGATGCTGGCAGATAAAGTTTGAGAGACACAAGTAGCACCAGCCAAGAAGACAAAGTCTCCGTCCAAGCATACGACAACAGCCCCAGCACAAGCAGCTTCTCAGAAGAGGAAGAGCTCCTCCTCTCAACAAGCACCAACTACAAGGCAAGACCGACATAACAAAGCTGCCACTGAGAACGACGCCCACGTCCTCTACATCACAAACGAGAGATCCTTCTTCTCACAAAGAAGACGACACCACCATGTTGTGGGTATTTCCTACACAATAATAAACAAGTGAGTCCCACCACTTAAAATACTATTGGCCAAGCCTTACCTAGTGGGCCCTGCCACAATACATTGTACAGTTAAAATAATAAGTGTGAGGTCACTGGCGTCCTGCGTGTGTAAGCCCAACCCAATGAACACACAAAATGGCTAGGTAGAAGTTGAATAAAAGACTTGGAATATAATAAATAATAAAAAACTACAAAGTCAAGTTACATGGTTCTAAGTTGAGGGAATCTCACATGATTCATGTGAGTTTGGTCCTCTTCTTATTGAACCATTAGATTGCAATTAGTTTAGTTTGAATGGCTAAGATTAGGATTCTGGCCAATTAGAAAGGGCCAATGAGAGCCAAGATGGGCTCCCCTCTCAACTGTATAAGGAGGCCATTTCGTCGTTGCCGGGGAGCGCCACACACTCGTCTCACCGCATAGCCATCTTTCTTCTCTTGCCTCTCTTCTCTCTTCTTTTCCCTCTCTTTTTCACCAAAAAAAACAAAAAATCCAATTTTTAAGTTGTTAAAGTTAGTTTAGTGTGGATTAGGAGTTAGATTTGTTGTTTATTTTGTGATTTTTTGCCGTTTTTTTTATGAGACTTTGCTGTTTTGTGATTTTTTTTTGCTTGTACATACATATATATATATATATAAACTAAAAATTGGAAAAGAATTTAAGCCTCGTTGGTGAGCGACTCTATCTTTCAGATAGCCTCCTCCCACGACTGCGATAGTTCTATTCCTTCAAAAAATAAAAAACTAAAAATCAAAAAAAAAAAAAAAGCCTCGCTCGTGAGCGACTCTATATTTCAGATAGCCTCCTCCCACGACTACGACAATTCTATTCCCTAAAAACTTTAAAAATCGAAAAAAGAAAATAAGCCTCGTTGGTGAGCGTCTCTATCTTTTAGATAGCCTCCTCCCATGACTGTGACGCTTCTATTCCCTTAAAAAAATAAAAATCTAAAAATTGGAAGAAAAACCTTAGCGTGGTGAGCCTTCTCTATCTTTTAGATAAACCATGAGAGGTGGAAGCGAAGACCTGGACCAAAGCAAATATTCTTCGAGGTCAGACATCATTGCCGCCCTACAACCACAGCCAGAATGGAGAAGGCATAGTCCTGAAAGACAAGAAGAGGCTACAGGAGTACCTGAGGGCACCTGCTTGGAAAAGGATTGATCCTTTTTACATGCCCAGCAAGAGAAGAGATCCATGGCCAACGGAGGAGCCAAGAGACGAAGCCATCAATTGGCTAGTGGTTCCAAGAATTTCAGAAAGCTCAACGTTCGACGATTTGAGACTACATCTACTAGACTTTGGCCACAAATATAAGTCTAATGCTGACACATGCATTCGAGAGAGTGCGGATTATTGCCGATCCATGGCATTCCTCAAGAATCATGAGTGTTTTTGGGACCGAGGTCTAGAGCCAATAAAAATCAACTGCAATGTAGCCCTGCAGTTAGAGGACGACCACCGGATGATGGCCCCCGACTCTATTATAGAGCGGCGTTTATGTCCTCACAATATGTCCTAATGATTGAAGATTGGCAGAAGTTCGAGTTTGTTAAAGGGGTGCTTGATTATTTGGGGCCACTACAACTTGAAAATAAGCTACGGTTCCAGATATTCGAAGCCTTGGGAAAACAAATGAGTACGAGAAAGCAGTCCATGAAGCGACAAGGAGAACATGACACACATGAGGTTCTCAAGCGGGTTGGAATGTAAAGGGCCATTGGGAGATCTCAATTTTGTGAGACAATTTTGCGGAAAATAAACACTTGGTTTTACGCAAGGGAACGAAAATCTATGCTTTTCCAAGTGCCAAGGCAAAAGCGAAAGCGATATCATTCGACATGTGTTGCAGTGGGTCCTGCAATAGATTAGGGGAGGATGATGTTGGCTGATTTTGAGGAATCCCCAAGATACGAGGCTAAAAGCTATCCAAGAGCACCTCTCACCTTAAACCGAGGAGGTCTCTGAGGAAGAAGACAAGGACTGCAAATTGCTCTTGAAAAGTTTTATGGCTTCAAGATCTCATAATGTGTCTCATGTCACTTTCACAAATAATAATCTACGCTACATTTAATTTTACCATCCTTTTTCATAAAACAACTCATAAAAATGTTAATTTAATGTACATTTTATTTTATCATCCTTTTACATTACACAACTCACCCACCATCCATGATTTTTTTAGAACAATAGAGATATCAGTTTGATGCTTTTGTTGTTCCTTTGATGTACCCGGGTAGTAGAGGAAAACGGCACGATTTGAGAGCTCAAAATCTGAGTTGCAAAGATCGTAGTACAAGTATTCGACTAACCTGTTCATTGAGTTTCATAACGAAGCTATCTATGGGAATGTGATTTAGAAAGTCAAGGTGCAGCACCAAATTAGATAGCAGATCTCATCAGATAAACGTCATCGATGGCATTATAAAGATGCAGAGTCAAGACAGATTTTGCTTTCTCGATCTCGACTTATAACATTCTCCCAAATGCTACCCAACAAACAAAAGCTTTCACTAGAATTACTCAAAATTTAGCTTCCACAATCTTAGACATAACTGAAGACAATCTTTGTACTAGACATAGGAAAATCAAAAGAATATTCTATAAGACGCCAAATTTTATCTATTAAAAGAATCTCCCAGTTACAGATTCAGCCTTCTGACATTTCCATCAATGTATAACTTAAGCTGAGGGTTTGGAAATTGGAAAGAAGAGCTTGTAATCGATGGTCTTAATCGTATTTTCTGGAGACCGGATAGAACGCTAGTTTTGCGAGTTATTTGCAATCTTGACTTACCTTATATCTATACCACATGATGCCCCTAATTGACTAGCTATGGATTTTTCCGATCTGGAAAGATGGATCTTAATCACGGTCTCGCATGATTTTCAAGGTACAGCAAAGGTAAGTGTCTATCTTGTCTCCAATCACAAGAGTTCAATGCAGTAACTAATCAGCAGAGGGAACTAAGTGTATATGTGCTTATCTTTAAAACTGATTGAAGATTTTCGACAAAATGCAACAGCACACTTGAACTAAGAAGCTGGATAACTTTCCACGAAGGTCGGGTGAACAGACCAGATTAGGCCTGTGTATTGTCTCAATTAAATCCTGTGTGGCGAAAGCGAGATGGCGGTTTTCTTAAGGGGGAGATGAGCAGATTACGAAGGACATTTGACGGATTGGTGCCACTTGGTGTAAACATGTCTGTCCCCGCAGCAGTGAAAAATGTGCTTGAAGTTGGGTGGCCGATAATGCCAGTATCAACTCCTCGAGAACGGTTGGGGCCCGGAATTTCACAACGGCGTGAAGTGCTCTGTGGCTGTCCAGGCCATAAATCTGAAGATTTCGCTGGAGTTATAGGGGGCATAACCATTGATTCACCTGCAAAACCTTGAATAACTGATTCTCTTTTGGAAAGCACTTAACATGAATAGCAACTGCACCTATTATTATTATAGCTCAGACGCTATAAAGTCTAATTTTGAACACGTCAAGACGGAAGGAATGCTAATTTAGAAATTTTATACTACGGATAAAAATATTTCCAAGAGCAATCGTCAATGTAATAGCTCTGATTACCAGCATTTGTTCTTGTCATTGGATCTCCGAATGCACTCGGGTTAGCGAATGCGTACATATTTGTTGGACGTGATAAACTGTCACGCGGCGCAATGCTTGAACACTTCAATTTCTCATAATCATTTCTCAATTCATCGTACATTTCATCCAGTTTTCGCTTTTGTCTGGCATTCAACGTTGTTTCGAAATATCCCGTTAGCTTCTAAAACAATCTTAGCAGCTATTGCTTCAGCAGAGCAGCGGAATTGCTACTTTACTAACGAATAGCTCTGACATTTCTAGATGTTACCTTGACTTTTCTGCAAACTTTTCTTGCAGTTCGGCATTGTCCTTAGCTAGCGATTCTTTCTCTTCTTGAAGAAACTGGATTTTTCTCACGGCTTTTTGATAAGCTGCATGCAATTGCTCGATCTTCTGACTGAATTTTGTTTGCATTTCTTCGTACTTTCGATGCAATTGTCTTGCCTTATCAACTGTAAGCTGAGCTTCAACATCCTTTTGCTCTATCCAGAATATTACACCCTTGAAAGCACTCTTCATAACTTGTAACTTTGTGAAGGTTTATGACAAAAAGCTTCATAGACATGATAAGAAAGGAAATAGACGACAAATGAATCGTCACCATTTAGCATATACGAAAAACTATTACTTATCTTAGTGATGGATACTGCAATGTGGTGGAACTCCAGCCATGACCATCTGAGAAAAAAGAGCGTAAGGTTTTCGTGATACTTTGATTCAGCTTAGCATAGCATATAATTTCCAGACATGGAATATATTCCCATTACTACTTAATGTGTTTAAGATACAAGGGCAAGAAACTTTACGTTCACCCAGTCGTCGTTTGGATTTAGGTTGACTGGCTTCATGTGGCTGCATCAATATCGTAGTTACAGACGTAGTTGTCATTAGTTATTTTCAAGGTCATCGTAGTCAAGTATTTCAAGCAATAAATCTAAACGTACCTTTTTGACAAGATTTGCTCACACAGAGGACATGGGGAATCACTGGATAGAATTTTTCTTGCATCTTCCGTACCTGTTGACTTAATTTAGGAAAACTACATGAACATTTTTGAACAAACAACACATATACTGTTTTGATCGACGATGTGGATACAGAAGATGTGACCACAAGTGGTTACGATTCCTCGTTCTTCCAGGTTTGTCCAGCAAGCGTTACACTTCATATTTAATCCCCTTCCTACGAAAACGCAGCACACATTAAAATAGATGCCATCAGATATACTTGTTTGAGGATTTAATGATATCTCTTGTTCGGTAGTCATCATATTAGATCTTCATTACTCTGTTTAGTGTAATTTCAAAAGGTGACAAAAACATCAAAATATTCAGTCAACAAATCCATTTCTAGTGAAAGGAAGCTAATTTTGGTTTAGAAGCACTTGCTCACCAACCGTCACGAACTGCGTCGTAAGTGGACTCGCTTTGTCAAACTCACCGAAACTCTATAACGAAGAAAAAATCTTTTTTTAAGGATGATATTGATGCATCTTCAGAGTGACAGCTCGTCGTAACTCCTATGCACAGTACATCAGTTGAGTATAATCTTGAGCAAAAAAATTAAGCATGTATGCTAGCATAGCTACGACTCACGATCGGATCGTTATTGTTTATTCGGAGGAAGGTACAAGAATAGACCTCTTTTTCTAACCTGTAACAACATCGTGACGATTCTTGGTTAACGTTCTATAAAGCTGTTGCTAAACCACACATTTCCTTTTTAGCTTTTTTTTTTTTTGGTTGGGTATGTTCCCATATAAGATATTGGCACTTAATTTTTAGCTTTGGTCTAGCATTAAGCTATGTCCAAGATTATCTCAAATCTCTCAAAGATGCTTGGATATGTTTTTGAATTAGATTAATTGGATATATCAGCACTAAGCTAGTTACCACTAGTGTGACGATTTGTTAAAAGATGAGGACTCTTAAGTGAGTTTGAGCATTAAAATGAGGTTTTTCTTTAAAAAAAACTTGGTTATTCTAAAATGGAATCTTCCTCCTTTTTTTTTCCATTTTTTTTAATGATTTGAATACGTTGCGTAAGGCAAAGCTTTTGGTGATGGATGTGATGTATCCATCACCTTCTTTATAATTGCAAGATTTTTAATAATTGAGACAATAAAGATGCTCTCAATTTTTGTTGTTAGCTAGTCCATTTTTTGTTGTAATCACTATTAAATATGACAAATATATAAAACTAGCACTAATAATATTCAATATCAACAATTATACAAACTAGCACCACAAGAAAGATTAAGAAGTAGACTTATGAGAGATGAATGTACTTCTTGCATTGCAATATTGCCCAAGTCTAGATTAATCTCTAGTTGAAATAAGATTAAGGTACCAGCCCCATTTTTTGAGTAAGCTCAAATTAATCTTCTTAACAAAACATAGATGATGGTTATATCCGCACATCACACGTGGAGGCTATTCATTACAACAAGTTTACTAAAAACTTTAAGTAATGTACTTATATAGGATAAACAACCTGAATGGTCACATAGAGGGTTCCTACAATGCGTGTATGTTGCTTGGTTGCAACAGACCCAAATCATATATGATAGTGTCTCTAACCTATAAATTTGCCATTAAAACTCATTGTTAGTTGAACAATAAATATGCCGCCAAAGATTATTCTTTCAATGCTCTAGTTTGGTGATTTAAAATGCCAATAAAACATCACACCATGTCATTCCACTGATTACACTGCAACATTTTATAGGGCTTCTGATGTGCATTTCTAGTGAAATACATTATTAATTTCAAAATGTCAAGAATTGTCGCTTGTTGGCTATCAAAATGAAACAACAATACATGCTAATTATATATTTTCATTGGATAATACATTGTCGATAACCACAAGTACATCAAGTTTCCAACTATCAATAGATAATGCATCTTGAAACAACATGTGTAACTTTAAATAAAAGACTACCAAAGAACTCTACCCACTTTTCTCTTAAAATCATGTCCCAAGGATCGTCTTCTTATTTTTTTCTTGGTAACATCAATCAAAGTCACAACATCACATTTTGAGAAGGGATGTACCTTGAACAAGGTCTATTGGGTTGTATATATCTTAATTTAGGTATTATTGTCTAATGTGAAATAGTCGAGACCTTAAAATTGAACTCAAAACAAGGTCTTACATCATCTGTCAAAATAAAATTGTGGGCCCTTTCCGACGTGAGCTTTCAACAAATTTCAATAGATTCTAGTCTCCGATGCCAATGCAAAATGTTCCAAATCAAACCTTTGGAAGTTGGAAACACTTAGTGACAATAAACTTTTAAAAGAGTAATCAAAATTTGACGACTAGCTGGAGTCCAATGATTTCAAGTGTAGGCCGCTGAAATCCAACAAATTCAACTGAACATTTAGCAAAAAGCTTGACATGTCGGCCAATGGAGCTATATGATGTGGCATTGAGCCGGTCGTCAAAATTTGACGAATATATGGCCCATCAGATTTTAATGGATGTTACCCTTTTTTCTCACTTGTCAAGTAGATCCACTACTACTACGATTGTTATGGGCAAGTAAGAATAGCAAGCATTTTGGATTTCTAAAGTACAATCTAGCCTAATTGTTAATATAATCTATTTGCATTATCTAATTTTTTTATAAGGCCAACCGATATCCATTTTAAAGCTCTTTGGATAGAGAAAATACCATGTCATCTTTAAAAAAAAAATTCTATGCTATCAAATTTTGATTATGACATGGAATTCCACATCTCTCTCTCTCTCTCTCTCTCTCTCTCTCTCTCTCTCTCTCTCTCTCTCTCTCTCTCTCTCTCTCTCTCTCTCTCTCTCTCTCTCTCTCTCTCTCTCTCTCTCTCTCTCTCTCTCTCTCTCTCTCTCTCTCTCTCTCTCTCTCTCTCTCACCGTTTGGCCTACGTCTCGATACCTCTCTCTCTTTCTTCTCGCAGTATCTTTGTCTCTCATTCTCGATCTACCGTTGGTTCTTTCTTTGTAATAACGATCATGCCTTCTTCAACTTCTTCTCCAGGATGATATGCCAGTCTTTCCTTGAGCTCAAGTTTGCCTTTTGTCGATATCATGTGTTCTTCTGTTGATCTTGTGATTTAGCTCAGTTCTTCCTACATCTTTGCGAAATTACCCAATGTCTTTGAGGAATTTGTTGGAATGCAAGGTGTCATTACCAAGTGGAATGAACAAGATCCTAATTGACCTCTCCTCTTATGGGCTGACTTACTCGCATTACTTTTGTGAACAAGCTCAAGGCATGAAGCAAAGCCATTAATATGCTAATGCTTTGTTGATTGAAACAACAAAACAATAGTGGCCTCCGCCTCTTCTCACACTGCATCAATCGAGCCTTCCTGCATAATGTTGTAATACCGCCACTGGTGATATCATTCATCAATAACTCATTTCTAATTTTACGTTCTTGTGATGGATAAATGGCTTCCTCAGTGCCAAATTAATCTCCATGCCTTATTTTCATTGTTCAGAAAGATCAATACAAAAGTAATAATAAACGATGATAGGGACTACTTCTTATCAATATCAATGAAGAATGACTAAGCTAGAGAGTCACGATTGTGTCAAATATGATGTTATTTGGCAAGATGAAGACATGGTAAGAGAACTATAACTTAGAATTTGCTTTGCACAGGAACACAGATCATGCTACACAGTAACACAGATAAAAAACACTCTCCACAACAATCTCACATAGCAACTGTATTTCTCAGAATGAAATTACACTGTACATATAGTTGTTCACTCAGGCAACCCATGCATGACCCAAGTTGCCGTTGGCGGGACACGTGTCCCGTCGACTTGCCTCGTGGCGAGGCCAACTGATCCTTATCCACTGATAGGACCCACAGTATAGTAACACAATGATTCTACTTTAATTCTAACTCTCTCCCTTAAAGTAGAGTCTACTTTTTATATAGTCATATACATAGCTTTAAAGTCAACAAACTTTAAGTACAGAAAGCTTTGATCTAAACTTATCAAACTTTTCTCCAGTAAGTAGCTTAGTGAAAATATCAGCTAGTTGTTCTTTTGTGCTACAATGAACAACATGAATTTCACGACTCAGCAGCCTCTCATGTATGAAGTGAATCTCAATGTGTTTAGTTCTCGCATGGAACACTGGATTCTTTGCTAGTTGAATGCCACTCTGGCTGTCGCTATGTAAAGTCGTGGGATTTTTCTACTTCATGCCAATTTCTTCCAAGATTTGTCTCAACCATATAGCTTCCTGTGCTGCACTACACATTGCCTTATACTCTGCTTCTGTCGTGGAAGGAGCAATTATACTTTGCTTCTTACTAGACCAGGAAAAGCAACTACCACAAAATTGGAATACATACCCTGTGGTGGATCTACGATCATCATAGTCACCTCCCCAATCCACATCCACATAGCCACACAACTCAGGTAAACCATCATGCTTCTTGTAAATCAAGTCATACTCTGAAGTTCCTTTTACATAATGCAAAATGCATTTAGCTGCCTTCCAATGCGTTTTCGTAGGTGCTGCCATAAACTGACTTACAATGCCAACAACATAGCATATATCTAGTCTAGTCGTGGTAAGGTAAATCAAGCTCCCTACTAACTGTCTATATAACGTAGCATCAAATGAGTGTGACTCATCAAGCTTAGAAAGCTTTTTACCTGGTTCAATAGGAGTGTTTACTAGTTCGCAATCCTGCAACCTAAACCTGTGCAGCAACTCTTTGACATACTTCACCTGTGTTAAACCCACTTCATGTCCTTTTTGCCACACTTCTACTCCAAGGCAGTAATGCATCAGGCTGAGATCTGTCATCTCGAATTATTCCATGAGGTCTTTCTTGATCATGTCTATCATCTCTTGATTATTTCCCGTAATAATCAAGTCATCAACATAAAGAGAAATCAAAGCAACCATACCATCAAAGCATAAGACATATAGATTTGGATCAGAATGTGTTCTCACCATCCCCTTTGAACGAAAGTAGGCATCAACCCTGCTATACCACGCACGTGATGCTTGTTTAAGACCATAATTTCTTCAAATGACATTTTTTATTTTTCTGTCCCTTCGTTACAAAGCTTTCAGGTTGATCCATGAACACTTCTTCTTCTAACTTACCATTTAGAAAAGCAGATTTCACATCCATCTGATGCAAAGGCCAACCAAAATGTGAAGCTAAAGCGATAAGTAGACTTAAAGTATTTCACTTACAAACCGGCGCAAAGGTCTCCTCATAGTCGATGCCTTTATTTTGTGCGTACCCTTTGATCACCAATCTTGCTTTGTGCTTTGCTATACTTCCATCTGCATGGTACTTAGTCTTGTATACCCATTTGCAACCAATGGGTTTCTTGCCAACTGGTGGTTCTACTAAGTCCCATGTGCTATGCTTAGCAATTGACTCCATCTCCTCTCCCATGGCCTTGACCCAAATGTCATCATCCTTCGCTTCACCAGAAGTCGAAGGTTCTTTGTCTTGAATAATGCTAGATAAGAGAGCATAATTTGCTTCATACCTTTCAGGTAGTATCTTCTCTCTTGTTAATCTTCATAGCTCTCCTTGGTTAGATGATCCTGGAAAGTCATCTATGTCGTGGCTCTCCAACAATCTCTCAAACCACTTAGGGAGCTTCCTGTCAGGTGATCAGCTTCCCGGTGAAATTGTATCCCACGGTACATCCTTCTCCTTGCGTTTGTCACTTGCAACTTCAATCCTTTTTGCACCAAAAGGTTTGTCCCTACCTCTCCAACCTGTTTCTTGAGGTTGAGTAGTAGTATCTTGAGATGTATCCTCATGTTCATCACTCGGAAGGTCAATGAATGGATCATCATCAGGTGGTATCCTCACTATACCATCTTTCCCACTGGATGTGTCTATCTTCTCAACATCCTCATCTTCATACATCTTGGATTCATCAAAGATAACATCACGACTTATATGGATTTTGTTTTCAACTAGATCAAAACATCTATAGCCCTTCACACAATCATCATATCCTAGGAATATGCACTTGATAGCTTTCACATCAACTTTACATCTCTTTTCCTTAGGAATGTGTACAAAGGCTTTACATCCAAAGATTCACAAGTGGTTCACCTTTGGCTTCTTCTTCGTGAATGCTTCCTCAGGTGTTATCTTTGGTATGGCAATGGTAGGACTTCTATTTTGAAGATAGGCTGCCGTGCTACATGCTTCTGACCAAAAATCTTTTGGTAGTTTCATCTCAGCTAGCATAGATCTGGTACTTTCCACAATCGTACGATTCTTGCGCTCAGCTACACCATTGAGAGCAGGAGTATGAGCTTGCGTAAATTGTCTTTTAATCCCACATTGATCACAAAGATCATTGAAGTCATTAGACTTGTACTCACCTCCACTATCTGATCTTAGGACTTTGATCGTCCTACTTGTCTGATTTTCGACCAAGGCTTTGAAGCTCTTGTTATCAAATGCATCTGATTTCTTTTTCAAGAAGTAGATCCACGTCTTACGTGACATATCATCAATAAAGGTCATGAAATAGAAGGCTTTACCTAAGGACATGGTCCTCATAGGCCCGCATAAATCTGTGTGGATTAAATCCAGGATGTTCTTTGCTCTTGCGACACCCCCTTTATTGAACTTCTCTTGATGTTTCTTCCCATATACACAAGATTCGCACATCAATTTCAAGTGATCTTCTATGGTAGGCAATCATGTTACCATCTCCAATTTTCACATCAAACTGAGGCTTCCCAAGTTCAAGTGACCAAGCCTCTTATGCCACAACTCAGTTTGCGATGGAATGGACAATACAAATCCATGTTGCCCTTAATTGTAGCATTCAACCTGTACAATTTTGTATTGGGCTCTCTTACTCCATCCGCAATAACTTTGAACTTTTGGTTCACATCCTTCATAAAGCAATGATCATGGGCGAATTCTACTTTCAACTTTTGATCAGTAATGACTCCAACAGAAAGTAGATTTTTCTTCAAACTCGGTATGTAAAGTACCTCCCTGATCATCCTGCTTTTGCCATCAGGTAGTTGGATTGAAACGGTGCCTATCCCCTTGATCTTGCACACCTCACCATTTGCTTGTGAAACAGATGTTCCATTATCCAACACCTTCAAACTACTGAACTAATTTTTGTTACCTGTCATGTGTCTTGTGGCTCCTGAGTCAATATACCATGCTTGATCATCTTGATTAGATAACAATGCAGATATGAAGATGCTAGAGTCTTCAATCTCACCCTCATCGACAAGGTTACTTGCTTGTTTTGGTTTTCCCTTGCCTTGTTCCGCCAGGAATTTGCGACATTCACTCTTCCAATGGCCCTTTTTACCACAATGGAAGCACTTACCTTTCTTCTTAGTTTTACTGGAAGATCCCTCATCCTCTTGAGACTTGGCAAATTGCTGCTTAGACTTCTTCTTGCCCTTGCCCTTGCCTTGTTTTTGGCATGTCGCAAGTGGCTGATCGTCAGTATTTTGATGTCTAGCTTTCACCATTTCTCACCGTTGCTCTTCCTGCATCAAGATTCTTGTGAGCTCATCAAAGGTTGGCAATCTTTCTCTTGATGCTATTCTGCTCACAAACATCTGATAGGGTTCTGCAATGCCGCACAATGCATTGTGCACCAGCTCCACATCACGTATGCGCTCACCAATAGAATGCAGTTCATCTCTCATTGTCTTGATTCTGATCATGTACGTTTGAATGTGCTCTCCTTGCTCCATGCGGGCACAATTCAACTTTGACTTCAGAAACATGATTCTTGACGGATTTGATGTCTCGAACTGCTCCTTTAGCACATCCCATGCCTGTCTGGGTGTAATAGCATCACAAATGTGGGTAATGATGTGATCCTTCACTGACAAGTTAATGAAGGTCAAAGCGTTCCTCATCTTTTTGTCGAATACTTTGATGTCTGCTTTATTTGGCGGCCTTCTCTCATCACTTGGTGACAACTTCCCACATGTCTTTCTCCATCAGTATGTTTTTCATTTTGAATTTCCACATTGCATAGTTGGAAATCCCATCCAATTTGCTACTTTCACTCAAAATGGACTCTCCCATGTTTGCCATCGCAAAACTGCTTGAAACTTCTGCCTTAGGCTAAGAACAGTATGCCGAGGCCAATAGTGATGTCAGAAGTTAAAAATAATGACCTGCACTTTTTCCCTTACCAGGCCACTCGCCGCTTTTCCACCAATTTGAAAGCCAAATCGGCGTCGCCTTCCGAAATGCACTCAGTCGTCAACTCCCAACAACGTGCCCAGTGGAATGGTGAAATCACTTCTGGCGTACTCCGAACACTTTCTCTGCTATAGTCACTCTGTTTTGCTGTACCGTACTTGCGAGTACAGTTTGGGTGCCCTTCGTTTGGAGGTTATAGCCTTTCGTTTGGGTCAAAACGGGCAAAGGACCCAAAAATAGGGACTTTTCTAGTTTTTGAACTGTTTCTTCACCTTGAAGAAACTTCACTCTTCACTTGTGAAGGGACACAACTCAACTTTCAGTATGAGAATTTTTAATGAAGTTGAAGGCCAAAATGCACTTCACTTCTTCAGGGCCCTGTTCAAAGCCCATCCAATGGCTGAACCAAATCTTGTGGTCCAAGTTTCTCTCCCATCACAAGTTCTGGACCGTCGATGCATTTGACACCTCATCCAAAGGTCCAAACTGCATCTGGGCGTTGAACCGCACTCCTGCAGTCACTATGGCCTTTGAGACACTACAGTATCCATCGCGTTGGGCGCGCTAACAGCCCATGACCTCCCTGTCTGCGGCCGCGCCTCCCCACTCTCAAAATTGTCTGATCTAACTCGCCTGTGGATCGTTTTGAGCACGATTTGAGGCCTGGAGCAGGGTCGCGCTACTGATTCCAAGACTGTAGAGTGTTCACTCAAGAAATTCCACGGAGAAACTGTGATTTTAGCTCAACTTGACAAAGTGGCTTTTTTTACCTTTTTACCGCAAATCTGCTAGGTTAACTGTCTGGAGACAAATATCTGACATAAACCTTAGAATCTCTCCATGGCTGGTTGACAATGTGATTAACTTCCTTCATGTCCTTACGACATCCAAAACGGTGCACAAACAACAAAGAAATCTCCAGTTATGTATAAAAATCGTAACCCTAAGCCCGGTTTCAATTTTCAGCTAGCTTCAGAATTGTCAAATTTTCACCAAATTTTTTCTTGTCTGATGCTATGCACAGGCTAATAATCCCTCTGCTGAGCTTAGCAAGCCTCTATAGACTAGAAACCGTGCACCACTGCTTCTCTTTCTGTCTTCAACCCACCGTAAACCCCGAACTCTCAGAAGACAGTTCTTCCGAAGCTCTCTTCAACGGCGACGCTGTACTGTGTACACTCCCTGTACGGCTCTAATACCAACTTAGAATTTGCTTTGCACAAGAACGCAAATCATGCTACACAGTAACACAGACAGAAAACACTCTCCACAACAAGCTCACATAGCAACTGTATTTCTCAAAATGAAATTACACTGTACATATAGTTGTTCACTCAGGCAACCCATGCATGACCCAGGTTGTCGTTGGCGGAATGCGTGTCCCGTCGACTTGCCTCGTGGCGAGGCCAACTGATCCTTATCCACTGATAGGACCCGCAGTACAGTAACATAATGATTCTACTTTAATTCTAACTCTATAGTATGGATGTCTATTGACGTCACTGATAGAAAATCTTTTTTGAGGCTTGAACGAGGTGTGATTTGGGTTTTGACAGAGCCAATCATGTGGTTTAAGTGGAAAGTGGAAGCTGGAAATCCGTTCTGGCTCTACAGGTGTAGCTAACCTTTAAGCTATGCATTTGGATTTTGTATCCCCCATGCTAAACACTTACAATCTTGAAGAATACGAGCAGCATCGTCCCGCATTTGTAAGCATTGAACCCTCGGCAATTCGTGATCATGATCACGTGGGGGGGAAGGCCCTGCCCCGAGGGCCTTCTGTGCTGGGAGGGCCCTTGCCTGAGGGCGTGAGCCCGAGGGTAGGGCCCGACTTGCATGGAAGGCCCGAGGGGTTCAGGCCTTCCCCTGCGTAATGACATGTCTAAGATTTTAATCTTTGATAGATTATGGACAGAATCGATGGTGCCTTTACTGCAGGATGAGAATTCTGGATCGATGCAAGCAAATTCCAACTCTGGAGGTGTATCAAAAACACAAAGAAAAATCGAAGACCTGGCATTACGTGCAGAAGAAGTTAGAGAGTCAACTTCTAGCTTTGGATGACCTTCAAGATAGGGCTTTTGAGGAAACTCAGTTGTGCTAGTATGAAAGTGGTGAAGAGTCAACAATTGCGAAGGAAGTTGTTTCTTGTGGCTAATTGAGTGAGAGATAGTAATAGTTGTGGAAGAAGTCTTTCACTGAACACTACATATCTTAATGGAAAAAGTCTTTCACAGAACCTGAGAGGCAGTAAGAAGTTGTCTTAATTCTTATATCTTGCTCTATCGTGTGCTGTTGCTTGAATTCAAAGCCATCATAAACATTGAATGTTTCTTTTTTAAGAATTAAGATTTCCAACTTTGTTTCTCAAATCCAGCCTTGTAGTTCGATGGTCGAGGTTGCCTTGTATTGTTTTTTTTTCAATGACGGTTTGATAAACCATTGCACTTTCAAATCTGATATGAAGTTTGATAGTTTAGAAATGAGTACTAATTTCAAAGATTAGCCCCCCGCTACCCCCCAAGTTGGAAGGGCTAAAAGTTGAATCATGCATGTGATAGTTTGTTCTGAAATTTATATAAATATTCAAGTGATGTGTATAATATATTTATTGTGAATCTATACAAGTAAAAAACAAAGGTGCATGCCAAAATGACATTTTTGAATTGTATGTGCAAGTCTACTATAACGGCCAAATTTTTAGAAAGCTTGTATTTTATGGCCAAAATGGCTTTTGACGGTCAATACGGTTGTCAAACTGTAAGGCTGCTCAAATCTATACGGAATATAACATGTGAGTGGAGGTCATGGTTAGCTTGTAAATAATTCTTTTCTACGTTTTCTCTTTCTAAGACTTACAGATGAAGAGCAACTCTATCCATCGTGGCTAGAACTTTAAGCTCAATGCGTTTCAACCTTCTGAGGCTTGAAAAAGGATTTGATTGAATATGTTTTCTATGAGTAGAGGTTGCTTTTGGCTCGTTTCTTTCTCTTAAATTTCAATCACCTTTGCGCTAGTGATATTTAGCTTAGCAGTGCTCATTCTAGTCACCCTCAATGCGAATCCTTTCAATTGTTGTATGCAAATACCTCTATAGTTGCACGGTCTACATAAATACACTAGAATCACTAACATGTGTATAATTGACACGGAAGAAGTATCGAGTACAATTTCCAAAGGCGTTTTAAACTATCTACTATGTTGATTTGATTCGATTCGACAATCTAAATGTAGGGCCTTAATCCATCTCATAAATGCATTAGTTAAGCATTCTTAAACTGTACAACTATCCCCCCCCCCCAACACACACACACACACACACACACACACATATATGAATGTATGTATATATATGTATATGTATGTATGTATATGTATATATATATATGTGTGTGTGTGTGTGTGTGTATGTATGAATGTACGTATATGTATACCCCACACACACACACACACACACATATATATATATATATATTTTCCATTGCCCGTCAACGATGGGCACTCTTTACTAGTCTATATATATATTTAAACTTATCTACAGTTTTGTGCACGTGTATAAGTGCACCCATGCACCTTCCTCCCCTCACCCATGCATGAGCTTTTTCTAACTAAAAAACTTGGGGAGGAGGATGCATGTATCAGGAAAGGGATACATGGCCCTCCTCCCCATGCATGCATCTAAGGGGCCCACTCCAAATTCAAATTATCCTTTACCAACACACATAGTGTTTTGAAGTCACTTCTTACTTTATCCACCACATCAATCTAATGTTGAGACACACCTTTGAAACCTCCTCATTCACCCTTGTCGCAATCTAGATCGAGATTGAGAGAGAGAGAGAGAGAGAGAGAGAGAGAGAGAGAGAGAGAGAGAGAGCGAGCGAGCACGGAACGGGGGTCGAAATTTGAACTTGAAAGGTGTGTGTTTGCTTATGTCAAAAGAGAGAAAAAAAAAAAAGTATGCTATGTGTTATTTTTTTACGATTTTTTCTCAAACATATTTTAGCTTTTTTTTTTTGCAAATGCGTGACATGTTTCACGGGCAGAGCGTGACAAATTTTTGGCGGCACATGGTTAATTTTTTGACGGCAACCCTTACATTCTCTCTCTAATATATATATATATATATATATATATATATATACTAGTAAAGAGTGCCCGTCGTTGATGGGCAATGGAGGCCGATCTTCATAGAAATGCAATTTTATTTCAACCTTTCCAGTGGAAAGTTTGATAATTTAAAAAATCCTTAGAGCACCCTTCAAATTTTTTATAATGAAAGTCTAGGTTTTAGGGTTTCTAAGAAATGATAAATTCATGTTGGATATGTGTTACAGTGAAAGCACAAATGTGTGATTTGATTTTTGGTTGCAAACTACATGTTTGCAATGCAATTACAATCATTTAGGACTTGACTCCTGAATCTTGAATCTCTCTTTCTAATATACAATGGTTTCAAGACTTAGTGTGATGATTTGTTAGATTTAGAAAGAGTGAAAGTTCAAAATTTAGTTTTACAGCCTAGACTATTGGTATTTGACTCTTAAGTAATCAGCATAGATGGCATAAACATATCATACATGCATAGATCCCACAAATGTGTTCTCCTCTCCTAAGAATGGTAGAACATGTTTTACCAAAGAGGCTATAGTGCATCATAATAAGTGAACTAGGATTGGCTGAGGGGTTGGTAGGGAGAGAGTGAATGCATATTCCCAAGCTTCTTTCGACATAGGCGGTCACCAGAAGTTTGACTCTGAAGCGTATGCTTGGTGCTCATAGCTAATTGCGACTTTTAATCTTCTTCCGAGTCCTCTATTGCTTCTTTTTGTATCTTCTGGGCCCTTTATAGCTAACTGCGACTCCTTTCTGTGTCTTCTGAGTCATCTATTGCTTCTTTTTGTATCTTCTAAGCCCTATATAGCTAATCGCGACTCCTTTCTGTATCTTATGAGTCCTCTATTACTTCTTTCGGTACCTTTTGAGTCCTCTATAGCTAATTGCAACTCCTTTTTGTATCTTTGGGCCCTCTGTTGCTGATCTGTGAATCAGGAAGCTCTATTAATATTTTCTAATTAGTATCCTACTCCTGTTTGGCATTTGTAGTTTGTATAGCTAGCCTTTTCTATTGCTACTTTCTATGCCTTTTGAGTCCTCTATAGCTAATCACGACTTCTTTCTATATCTTTTGAGTCCTATGTAGCTAATCGCAACTCCCTTCTGTACATACACACACATACATCGGCCACCCGCCAACGACCATCGGCTTTCCTCCTAAACCATCGGCCACCATCCAAATCATCGGCCATCACCTACATCGTCGCTCGCCTGTCAACGATGGGCATACTGTGGTCCCTACCACTGATGAGCCAACACTAACCAACAAAGGATGATATTTTGATTGTATAATTGTCCGTGCCACTGATCAGCCAACACTAACCAAAACAACTCATTTTCTCAAATGAGCATTATCGTATATGAAATACCCTTAGGATCCTTTTGGGCCAAACAAATTGTATCGACATATTCACTAAGGTATTGTGGACTTGTAGAGTTTGTTTGTACAAAAGTCATGTGGTCCAAAGCCATTCAGCCCAAACACACACTCACACACACATCCTTAAAGACCCACTCTAACCCTTACCCTAAGTACACACACACACACACATGCACACAAACACAATGCACACACAAATACACGCACATCGCACAACACACAACACATAGTGCGCACACCCACAAACACACGTAGACCCACACACACACCCATACATGCACACACACACACACTTTCGAGCTCTCTCACACCCGCACCCCAAACTCTAAACCCTAACACACATACACATGCACACACACACCACACACACACACACAGTCTAAGCCTAAAGCCTAAAGCCTAAAGCTACAGCCTAATCCTAATCCACAACCCACACACACACTCCCTAAACACACGCACACACACACACACACACCCTCCATAAACACACACATACACACACACACAACACACACACAACACACACACACACACACACTCGCACGCGCGCGCACACACACACACACACACATGACGTCCAACATTGCGGCATTGACGCACGTCTGCGCCATCGACGCACGTCCGCCCTTGCCCATCAATAATGGGCACAAGCAATCTACCTTTCTTAGTGCAAGACCAATCTACCTTTCTTAGTGTTGGAATTTTTCTCTTAATTACATAAGAATCTATTGCTTAAATATCATCTTTTCTCTACAAATGCTTTAAACAAGGTGAAACATTAACTCGAATTTTTGAAACGACTTGATTTTTTATAGAAAGACTCGAATTTTTGAACGATTCAAATTTTCTGAATGACTCAAATTTTTTCAATGACTCGAATTCTTCAAACGACTCGACTTTTTGAAAAGACTCGAATTGTTCAAACGACTCGAATTTTTATAACGACTCGAATTTTTTCAATGGATCGAATTTTTTCAAAATATCGCATTTTTCCAATGACACAAATTTTTTCAATGACTTGAACTTTTCATAAGACTCAATTTTTTCCAAAGTATTGAATTTTTCTTAAGACTCAAATTTTTCGAGATTCAAATTTTTCGAGACTCGAATTTTTTTAATGACTCGATTCTAAGTGGCATTAGCTCTTTGAAGCACAATATCTTAGTGAGAAAAATCACAAGTTTTGATTTTGAATTTCATTCCAAGTCTTAAAAAGTAGAGTAATTGGTGGAATCCAATAGGAGTGATTGAATTCAATTTGTTGAGCAAAAATTGACATAGTATGTATGAAACTCAAATTGTTTATATTCAACTTTCTTTGTGAGAGTGTGAGGGTCAATTTGTGATGCCATTGGATGTCTAGAATGAGGAGGAGTCCATATTTGAGTATTCATGCATGGTTGAGATCTTTGTGAATCTCTAGTTGTTGTCTAATTTTTAAGCTATGTAAAAAATTGGTGGTATAGTTTGTTTTCAAATCAAATCAAATTCATTCTAAATCTCAAGAGTGAGATTATTTGGGTCAAGAGTGAGTCCAAAAGAAGTGATTAAGTTTGATTTTCATGTGTTTGAAACAAAACCCATATTTTGTTCAAGAATCTCAAGTGTTGAGAGAACTAGTCAAGTGAAAAGGAAAATCTAGGTGTCAAATCTTTTCATATCCATTTCAACTTTCAAAAGAAAGAGTCATTGGTATTTGGTGAGTCCAATAGAAGAGTGGATCTGATTTCTTTTGTGATTTGATTCAAAGAATGTATGCTTTTGTCTTATTGATCAAAGCAAAGTTTCCAAGTGACTAGTCATTAGTGTGAAGATTGATTCTTAGGTTTGTGAGTTAGATCTTTTGTAGATCCTTCTAGATTGTTAAAGATGTTCAAATCTAGTCTTTTGATAGTCACAAATTACATTTGTAGAATCATATCACAGGTTTTTATTCACATGGCATCAATAGGTGGCATCCTATTGAAGGAAAGAAAGTATCCTAAGTGCAACCTTTGTGGCAAGGAAGGAAGGATATTTTTCCTCAAGATGCTACAAAAAGGACGACCAATCCATCCAAGAAGAACCAAAGCAAGGGGGCCGAGGAGAAGGATGGAGCTTCAAGTTTGAAATGAAAATACAAGAAGGACAAGTCCAAGGAAAGGTGCTTCCTTTGTGGAAAGGTGAATGAGGCTTGGAGTTTCACAAGGACTTGCAAGATTTGTCTTCAAGAGTCCATCACAACACATGTCAAATATTTTGAAATTTTTCATTTGGAAGTGCATTGTTTGGTTCAAGATGCAAAGATAGATGTCACTTTCATGAAAGTGACTTGGATAAATTTTATGTCCTTGGAAAGTATTTTGCTTGGAACTTTGGACAAGTTCAAACTTATTGTTATTATCCAAGAGAAATCAATCAAGAATAAGGAGCAATCACAAAATGAAAATAGTTTTATTTATGCACTCATGTCAACTTATGAAGAACCATTTTGCTTTTAAGAGATTTTTGTATCTCAAAGTTGGATTAAGGCAATACTAGTTGAGTGTGATGCCTTAAAAGATAGCAAAATATGTTTTCCTTGTAAGCTTACTTTAGTTATGAAGTCAAGGAAATGGAAATATCTTCATAATGTAGGATCTTTTGGTTTCAATAAGATCATGAATGATGTGTTCATTCATAAAGATGAAAATTGTAAGTTTTTAATCTTAAAGGCAAGTTGTAAACTTCTTATGAGAATAAGTGAAGCATCCAAAGTGGACACTTATATCCATAAGCAAGTAGTTAGCCTTATTAAGATGGAAATACCTTTTGATTTCAATACTGGAAAAATCATGCCAAGTTGTGGTGATTTTTGGACTTATGTTTCTAGCATAAGTAATCTTGATAATCATAGGAAGTGCATATTGAATGGCCATACTTGTTGTGATCATTATGAGACATGGAGGTCTCGGATTTCCATAAAAAAGGAACACCATGAAGAGGATCTTAAGGAGTCATCTCAAGGTTCAAATGTGCCAAGGATTGAGGAGGAGAATCCTTCTCAAGGTTCAAGTGTGCCAAGGATTGAGGAGGAGAGACCTTCTCAAATTGTGATTCCAAAAAGAAACTCAAGAAATATGGTTGAGTCCATGTGGCTCACATTTCAAGGGAAAGAGGAGCATATCTCATGTTGTATACATCTCATACTTACTTCTCTTATGTCATTTGATGAATCAATTTGCTTTAGCGAGATCATTGCATCTCAAAATTGGAGTAAAGCCATACTAGTTGAGTATGAAGTTTCTTTTGAGAGCATAGATGATGTTCTTAAAAGTTTGAAATTGATTTTAAATCAATTAGAAATCAAATGGTTATTTCATCAAATGTATGCTCTTAAGTCATGTAAGAGCAAAAGTGATTTGTTCACTCATAGTTTGAAAATTTGCATTGAGGTAATTGTAAACTCTTTATGAGAGTAAGTGAATCATCTTCTAAAGACACTTATCTCCATAATGAAGTATTTATAAGCTTGGTAGAGGCCAAAAATCTTGTATATAGATAAACACACATGTGTGGAGCCTGTTCCCACATGTGAAACTAGTGTACTTCTCGCCTACTTTAGCTTATTCCACACGTATGAGCTGTCCTCTACACATGGAATAAGACACCTAACCAAAGGATGTGGCTCATGCAATCAATAGATTGATGCCATGTGTCATATGTCTAGAAAACTAGTTTTTGGCCATTTTAGCCACTAGAACTTGAATCAAATCATATGTACAACATATATGATTATGGTACATGACAAGAATTTGGACTTCTAGAAGATTTCCAAGTAGATCTCCATATAGAAGGAAAATGGACCAAAAGTGCTCAAAATAGAAGGTTTTGTCCAAGTGTCAGTTTTGCATGATGAATCATCATATGACAAAGCACCTTCACACACGTGGGATCAGAGGGATGATTAGTACTATGAGCTCCCACTTATTGTGTATATAGAGCCACATTTGGCCATAATCAGAGTGAGACACCAATCTTGGTTTTGGAAGCAATTTTGAGTGATTCTCTCCATTTGTCTACATTTGTTTTGATTGTTTTGAGTTTCTATCAATGTGTACTTGATTTTCAAGTTGGAGTCCGTACTCAGACAGTGTTTCACACGTGTGAAACCAGAAAGTACACCTACCTTCAATTAATGATTGTTCTTGTTAGGATTTTGTGTCTAGAATTGATCTAGATTGATCTTAATCTCAAGTAGATTAATAGATCAAGTAATCTGACAACCAATCCCTCTTGAGGATCAGATTAGGATCCACTCTTGGTCCTTTTTGTACTTTTTGCACAGTTACTACACTTTTTGCTCTCAAAATACATGGCAAAGAGTGAGGAGAAGAAAGCGTGTCAATGATCTAGACAGGAAGGTGTGGACTTCTGGGAAGGTAAGAAAAAAAGGCTTCGTAGAAGCAACTTCCCATTTCTTCATCATCCGACAATGTCTGCCTTTGCATGTCCTATGCCCCCGCTCTTGCACCTTCTATTCTTGTACTTTTAGCTACTTTGTTGTGCATTACTGTGGTGGATCATCACGCTTGCTTTTATAAAATTCTCTGTTGCAGTCATCTACGTGTTGTCAGTAGGTCACCATATTTGTGCTTGATTGCTTTCACAAAGCAGTCGTGGCGTGTCTCTGTTTGTGGTGAATACTGAAGTCAAACCAGTCGTGCCAAGTTGTTAGATCCCTTCAAACAGCTTTCTAGTGTATCTTGACCAGTTATTGGATCTGTCCGGTTTATGAAAGTTTTGCTCGTGCTAGTACTACCACCTTGACAATGGCAGCCTCTATGTGAGGTCTCCTATCATATTGTACCCTTTCACGGGTGTATTTCATTTTATTCTCCATTAATTATTTCAACATTTCCCGTGGAAAGTCTGATGATTTAAAAAATTCTTAGAGCACCCTTCAAATTTTTGATAATCGAAGTCTCATCTGTTTAACACCTTTCACCATGAAAGTATGTACATGCACTTCAAAACACTATGTGTGTTGGTAAAAGATAATTTGAATCTGGAGTGGGCCCCTTAGATGCATGCATGGGGAGGAGGGCCATGCATCCTTTTCCCCATACATGCATCCTCCTCCCCAAGCTTTTTAGTTAGAAAAAGCTCATGCATGGGTGAGGGGAGGAGCATGCATGGTGCACCCATACCCATGCGCAAAAGTGTACATAAGTTTAAATATATATATACTAGTAAAGAGTGCCCATCGTTGACGGGCAATGGAGGCCGATCTTCATAGAAATGTATTTTTATTTCAACCTTTCCCGTGGAAAGTCTGATGATTTATAAAATCCTTAGAGCACCCTTCAATTTTTTGATAATCAAAGTCTCATCTGTTTAACACCTTTCACCATGAAAGTATGTACATGCACTTCAAAACACTATGTGTGTTGGTAAAAGATAATTTGAATCTGGAGTTGGCCCCTTAGATGCATGCATGGGGAGGAGGGCCATGCATCCTTTTCCCCATACATGCATCCTCCTCCCCAAGCTTTTTAGTTAGAAAAAGCTCATGCATGGGTGAGGGGAGGAGCATGCATGGTGCACCCATACCCATGCGCAAAAGTGTACATAAGTTTAAATATATATATATATATATATATATATATATATATATATATATAGACTAGTAAAGAGTGCCCGTCGTTGACGGGCAATGGTAGGAGGAAAGCTGATGGTCGTTGACGGGGGGCCGATTTAGGAGGAAAGTCGATGGTCGTTGACAGGTGGCCAATTTAGGAGGAAAGCCGATGGTCGTTGACAGGTGGCCGATGTATGTGTGTGTATGTACATGAGTGCATGTGTTTATGTATGTGTGTATTCGTGAGAGTGCGTATATCTCTGCATGCATGTGGGTAGTCTAGCATAATGTGCCCGCCGATGGCGGGCAGCTGATGATGATGATGATGATGATGATGATGTGTGTGTGTGTGTGTGTATGGATATGTGTGTATGAGTGTGTGTGTGTATCTGTGTGTGTGGATTTGTGTGTATGATTTGTGCTTGATGGTGTGTGTGTGATTTATGTGGTGGATGGTGTGTGTGTGTGTGTGTGTGTGTGTGTGTGTATGAAATGTGCGTGTGTGTATATGTGTGTGTGATTTATGTGGCTGATGGGACAAATTGATCAAGCAAACTTGTGCAGCAAGGAGAATAAAAAACTACAGAGCTGAAAAAAAGAAGAAGGAAGAACCCTAGAGGTAAGAACAAAGGAAAACTTCGTGTCAAATTTCCATTTCAATTTGAATAAATAAAAAAAATGTCTAGTTTTAGATATTCAACTTCTACTATTTCCCACAGTCGTTGCAAGGATGAGATTGGCAAATATGTTCCTTCATAGAGCATGGATGCTCGACGGATGATTTATGGGTAAAACTTTGGTAATTCAAAATAAATAAGAAAGTCATATAATAAATCTTAGTGAGGGTCTGCTTATTGATGATGTTTTTTTAGGTGGACTGACTAGAGAAGGGGGCAACATATGGGGTGGGCAGAGTGCGGGTTTACTCCCTAATGGTTAGGAGCAAGTTGTTTGGGCAAGAGGCCGATGGTTTAAGTGCTCGGGGGAGATGGGTGGGTGAATTTTGCCATGTGACAAAAAAAGGACGAGGGCGTATTAGAAAAAGATATGCTCCCGTCCTTAAAAATCTTAGTTTTTTTTTTTTGGGGGGGGGGGGAGGGGGGAGGGGTCTTTCTTGATGGGGACTTTTAAAAAAAGAAAAAAAAAACTCAATTATGGGGAGCCAAAAAGCCCCTTCACTTTTTTTTGTTTTATGGGGAGTGGGGGTTCACATTTTTAAGGGGGTTTACGTTCATATTTTTTTTATGAGGGGTTGACATTTTAAGGGGGAGGTGTTTTGCATTTTAAAAAAATGTGTGTGTGTGTGTGTGTGTGTGTGGGGCTCTGTACTTCATACAATATACCTCATCCACAAAAAAAATTTATATGGAGATGTGTGTGTGCACACACACACACACACGCATTCGATGTGTCGGGGGAAGCTCTCACACACACGCACAACGAACACGCGCGCGCACACACACACACACACAACATGTGTGTGTGTGTGTGTGCGTGCGTGCGTGCGCATGTGTGTTCCAAATCCCCATCTCCCCCCTATATTTCTCTTTTTATTGTTTCTTTTGCTCCCCTCTCCCCATCCCCCTCCTTTTTTTTCAACTGCGTATTTTTTGGCCCATGGATAAAAGCTTGTGGGTAAGGATTAAAATTCAAATATCTTTCTCTAAATCAAAGTATTTGAAGTTAAGGTTTTATTTTCTTCACACACTTCAATGTGCTTTAAACTTTAGTCAATAATCTTTATTACATGACTTTCTTATTTATTTTGAATTACCAAAGTTTTATTCATAAATCATGAACATAAATTTTTTTCTAACTACCTAAAACTGCTTCTTCTTTTTTTAATTCTTCAAATCTCTATCTTGGCCCACCATTTTCATGAATGTTTAACCACAAGCCCAAACTCACTATCTTTAACTCCAAAGGATCGAATTTTTCCAAAGGATTGAAGGACCTTTGTGTCAAGTCGAATTTTTCAAAAGACTCAAATTTTTCGAAAGACTCGATTTTATTTTCCCGAAAACTAGAATTTTTTTGAAGGCTCAAATTTTTTCAAGGACGTTAATTTTTTCAAATACTCGAATTTTTCCAAACACTCAAATGTTTGATATTTGAGATGCGAGATGTGCAAGATCGGCCATCATTCAAATCATCGGCCGCCACCTAGATCGGCCTCCATTGCCTGTCAACGACGGGCACTCTTTACTAGTGTATATATATATATATATATATATATATATGTATGTATGTATATCTATATATATATTTAAACTTATGTACACTTTTGGGCATGTGTATGGGTGCACCCATACATCCTCCTCCCCTCACCCATGCATGAGTTTTTTCTAACTAAAAAACTTGGGGAGGAGGATGCATGTATGGGGAAAATGATGCATGGCCCTCCTCCTCATGCATTCATCTACGGGGCCCACTCCAAATTCAAATTACCTTTTACCCACACACATAGTGTTTTGAAGTGCAGGTGCATACTTTCATGGTGAAAGGTGTTAAACAAAAGGAACTTTCATTATCAAAAATTTGAAGGGTGCTCTAAGAATTTTTTAAATTATCAGACCACGTGAAAGGCTGAAAAAAGAATGCATTTCTATGAAGGAAAAATCGAATGTGAAGGGCTAAGAAGGCTTCAAAACGTAGGCTTGGTGGGCCCCTATCACAAACTCACACTCTCTCTCTCTCTCTCTCTCTCTCTCTCTCTCTCTCTCTCTCTCTCTCTCTCTCTGTAGTTGCACTCAAGCCTGCATGGCAGACATACGTGGTGCGTAGCATAGTTGGCTTGCCACACAAGCCTATGTCAAGCCTATGTGACAGACTGCAACATGCCTGTATGGCAGACATCAAGCCTATGTGATGCCTATATGACCTGCCACACAAGCCTATGATAGACCTACGTGACTTGTCCTATGGCAAGTCCCAAGCCTGCGTGGTTTGTCTCATGGCATGCCTACGTGGCTTGGCACGTGGCTACTTGTGAGCCCTAGCTCTCTCTAGGTCCATGCAAGCCTACATGGCAGGGCTTGGTTGGCTTGCCACACAAGCCTATGGCAAGCCTATCACGATGGGCACTTTTTACTAGTCTATATATATATTTAAACTTATGTACAGTTTTGCGCATGTGTATGGGTGCACCCATGCATCCTCCTCCCCTCACCCATGCATACACAGTATTTTTACTAAAAATGATGGGGAGGGGGGTGCATGTATGGGTAAGAGCATGCATGGCCCTCCTCCCCATGCATGCATGCATATTTAAACCATAGTTGCACGAACTTCCACATCCACCGCAGTGGTTCTTGCAGATGTAGGTGTCCTGGCAGAAAGTATTCCAGCAACATGTTGTTCCACCTCCGGGATTCTTCGAAGGATCAAGAAAAACACTGGCATTCTTGATGCACCACACATAATGCCACATAATGCCACTTGTTTTTTGCGATGTAATTTACCTTCACAAAATTTGAATGTGCTGCCAACTCCAACGTGTTTCTAGCAATGGCATAGTCTACTCTTTCTATGAAAGCTGATAGGTAGAGTATGAGAAAGCTGCTATGGAATACATTGTCGAAAGATCAAGAACAAAATTCTTTGCATGTTGGAAATGCTTCAGAAATGGGGTATTGTTTGTCCCTCGTACGCTCTTCTTTTCTACTCCTTGCTTCACGTTTTGGAAGAGGGTTTGGTCACTATACTTGGCCTAGGCAGTCTTCTCAGTTCTATTCAAAAAGTTCTTTTGGATGTGCAAAATGGAATACAAAGCAAAAGCTTGCTCAAGCCAGCATGTTCCGAGTTGGAATGGAGGCAATTCGTTGGCAGCTAAATGCTAGAGCTTGTAACCCTAAATTCTTTTCTCCTCCTCCTTCACAGTCTGCAAGTTTTGATCAGTTATCTTATGAGGATAAGTGCCATGTTGCTCTTGCCCAAGCTCTATAGAGCCAAGCTAGAAATGGCCTCGTTTGTTGCTACCGATTTGTCTCCACGTGCAGCACAATATGGAATAGACGACAGACAAAGTAGACTCTGTTCAGCAATACTCGACCACTTCTTAGGAATGCCAAAATGTAGTCCATTCATTGTGCCCTAATGGCGTTCCTTCCGACACAAAGGGCGTTTTCCGGCAAACGACATCAGAATTGAACTGCAACTGGTCTAGTGGGTTTGTGTTGAGCACACAAACTTCTCGCCACCTTCCATCCGAAGTTTTGGGGGGTTTCGGCCGGATTTGACCAGTTTCTGGTCCAACAGGCTTTACTTCCCTATATTACTTTCAAGGTTTCTGGCATGGGCGCACGTTTCTTAGAAAATATTGGACAGTTTGGAATCTTGTTTGGTGTTGCGGGTTCGTCTCCATGTGCAGCACGCTACGGAATAGATGGCAAGCAAAACGGACTTCGTTCAGTGATATTGGACCACTTCTCAGGAATGCCAAAAAGTAGTCCATTCATTGTGCCCTAATGGTGTTGCTTCCAACATGAAGGGCGTTTCTAAGCAAACGACATCGGAATCGAGCTGCAACTGGTCCAGTGGGTTCGTGTCAAGCACACAAACTTGTACCCACCTTCTGATGCAAGTTTTGGGGGGATTCAATTGGATTTGGCCAGTTTTTGATCCGACGGGCCTAACTTCCCTATACTACTTTCAGGGTGAGAGAGAGAGAGAGAGAGAGAGAGAGAGAGAGAGAGAGAGAGAGAGAGAGAGAGAGAGAGAGAGAGAGAGAGAGAGAGAGAGAGAGAGAGAGAGAGAGAGAGAGAGAGAGAGAGAGAGAGAGAGAGAGAGAGAGAGAGAACCAATAGGTTGATATTCTTCAGGATTTTGAAGTTTACTTCACATTTCTTGCCAATCACAGTTGTATTCTTCCATTGTTTTTTTTGTTGTGATTTATGCTTTTGAGCAGTAATGGTAATGGCCTCTTTCTGCTAGATCTACAATTCATGCACTGTTGAAGAGTATTGTTCTCTTTCTACTAAATTGCATTTTTCTGTAATTCATGCACTTTTGAATAATATTGCCCTTGTTAGGCCAATTCTCTTGTTTGTGCAATTCATGCACTTTTGAGTTGTAATTCCCTCTTCATGTTGAATATCGATTTTTGCAATTCGTGCACTTTGAGTAGCAATCCCCTCTTTACGCCAAATCTCTTTTTGTGAAATTCATGCACTTTTGAGTAGTAATGCCTCTTACTGCCAAGCCACTAAATTTTGTAGTTACTGCACTTTTGAGTAGTAATGGTCTCTTAATGCCAAATCTCTAAATTGATGAACATTCTGTAGTAGAAGAAAGGAGCTGATTTTACTTGTTTCAATAGCAGCTTAGTGATATTTATGAACAATTGAATCCAATTTTGTTTAAATCCTCTAATGATGCAGGACTTCGATGGGATAGGCAGTGGATGGTAGTAAGAGAAAATGGAAGGCCTCTCACTCAAAGGACAACACCCAAGGTGTGTCAGATTGAGGTCTTTGCCGGAAGAGGTACTCTATGGGAAAGTCCGGAAACCTCCTCATGTTGTGATGAGTGAGTAAAAGTTGATGCACTATACTTTGGCATTAAATTTGCAATATATGCAATTCTGTTTGCACACGCTTCACAATGGTGACCATATGACTGACTATTCAGTAGCCTACATGGCCTATTACTGTCCGTATTGCATTATTGGAATAGTCAAAACAACACAAAATCACAAAAATAATTTTTTTTTCTCTTTCTGTATAATTTAGTCTAGTAAACCCTCATTTGACTTAGCAAGAGATTTGGATTTCTTGGATATGAAAGGAGCTGATTTTACTTGTTCAATAGCAGCTTAGTGATATTTATGAACGATTGAATCCAATTCTGTTTAAATCCTCTAATGATGCAAAACTCTGATGAGATAGGCAGTGGATGGTAGTAAGAGAAAATTGAAGGCCTTCAGCACCCAAGATGTGTCAAATTGAGGTATCTTTTCCGGAAGAGGTACTCTATGGAAAAGTCCAAAAACTTCCTTGACATAGGTTATGCATAATGCTTGTCATTAGCTAACATGTATTATAGTTATGATCATGTCGTGCCTCTTGAATGTTACAAACCAAAACAAAGTCATAACAAAGCCTAGGGTATGAATACCATACCAGTTTTATCACACTTTTTGATGGTAATCAGTCTTTTTTCATTGTCAATCATGGCCCTGTTGTGTGTCAAAAACGTTCAAAAAACTATAGGCTTTTAAAAAGTGCATTTTATTAGGTGCATTAGGTTGTAATTTGTTGAAGTATGTACAAAACATATTGTAAAAGGTCGCATATAGTATGGAAAATGCAAAAACGTGGGTTTCAGGTGTGACTTATAGTCCAATATCAATGCAAGACCAGTTTGAGCATACTATTGATGGTAGTAGAGGCCGTCAGTTTTTAGCTGTCAATGGTGGCCCTGTTTTGTGGCAAAAACTTTCATACAACAAAATGCTTTCAGAAAAATCATATTATCAAGTGAAGCAGGTCATAAGTTGTTGAAGTATGTCAAAAACATATTGTAAAAACTCGCAGCCAGCATGGAAGATGGAAAAACATGGGCTTCAGATGTGATTTACCTTGTTTTCTACTCACAAGATGCATCAATCCAGTGTGTATAATGGGCATAATAGATTGCACATAATAGATTATGCCCATCCTACACAATGAGAACAAAACATACTATCAAGTGAAGCAAGTCATAAGTTGATGAAGTATATCAAAAACATACTGTAAAAACTCGCAGCCAGCATGGAAGATGGTAAAACCTGGGCAAGCATTATAATTTCTTGAAGAATCCACTGTGTCTATTAAAGACGTTGTTTAATCCTTACGAACCTGAGCTGCAACAAATGCTCTACCCCATTTTGGTCCTTCACCTACAACATGAATATCACCATGCACTTCGAATGAGTCCTCTTCAACAGCGGTGCCAGCAGCTAGACATGCGCTCAAGCCTGCAGAAATTTGAGCATCAGTGTTGGTTTCAACGATCATTCAACACATGAGAAATTATGCATATAGCAATAAGCCTGGACAAAATGCCCAATCCAAACCCCGCCTGATGACCCCGCAGTAGCTATTTTGCCCTCCTAATCCAATCAATTAACCAATGTGTAGGATTCTACTCTGAATCTCACATTCAGATATGATCTGGTGCTATTTGTAGTGCTCACAAAATTAATTC
Source organism: Diphasiastrum complanatum (assembly GCA_029204225.1). Lineage (NCBI taxonomy): Eukaryota > Viridiplantae > Streptophyta > Lycopodiopsida > Lycopodiales > Lycopodiaceae > Diphasiastrum > Diphasiastrum complanatum. The sequence continues at coordinate 74,461,133 of CM055097.1, forward strand.
TGATGGATTCAAATTGCCTAGATGATGGATTCAAGTTGTAGTTCATGCCCTTTTGAGTGGCTCTCCCTCAAAACAGAGCCTCCTCCCTCTTTCATGCTCAGATCTTCATCAATCAGTTTCATCAAGTCAAAAAGAAATGCGTGTCTTCAATGGCTATTGAATCTTAGAGCAGAGTTACTTCCAGTAGTTGTCCGCATCTCCGTTGTTAGTTCACAACGTTCCAGGCAGTAGCTCCAAAATTGCCTTCTAATACTTCTCAGAACACGAAGTTTTTTTCAAGGATTAGAGACCCCTGACAAAATGGTCTCTAGACTCACAAACACCCTTATGCAAATACACTCAGAGGAGGTTCTCAATGCACATTGGATGATTATCTTCCCACCAGTAAGAATGGACTTTTTGCTCAAAATTTGCTACTAGACTGTTGGCAGTGCTTGCACATGGCAATTTGTTAAACGAAATGCTTCTTGCATTACTACTCTCACAGTCTCTGAAACCAAAAGCGATGAATGATGGTGTTGTAGAAGCAATCATAGTAGTTGCAATGTGCACCCTGGAGAGAGCTTGAAATGGAGGCCGCCCGCCAAGACGTATCAATCGAACTGGAGGTCGCCCGCGCGAGTGGACTGCAAAAAAATTTTGAAATCTACTTGTGTGTGTGTGTGCGCCAAAATAAAAAAAGGCATGTATGTGTTGTTTTTTCAATCATTTTTTTTAAACTCTATTTTAGTTTGGTGACAATTTTGCGTGCAGAGTGTGACATATTTGGCGGCACAGAGTTAATTTTTTACGGCAACCCTTACACTCTCTCTCTTAAATATCTTTATATATATATATTTATTTAAACTTTGTTTCACTTTTGCGCATGGGTATGGGTGCACCATGCATGCTCCTCCCCTCACCCATGCATGAGCTTTTTTTGAACTGAAAATCTAAAAAAGAGGATGCATGCATGGGTAGGCGGATGCATGGTCCTCCTCCCCATGCATGCATCCATATTGGCCACCAGAAGCAGTGTTGCAGATTGAAGAGCAAAATGCACATCCTAGGCCTTTTTTCCTTCAAATGAATGGCCATTCCTTCAGTTTTTAGAAAAACCTATTTTTTTTTGCTAGAGTTGTCCTTCAATCTGCAACACTGTCCCTATGCCTTTATTGGCCACCTTCTCATTAATAACTAAACTCTCTCTTTCTCTCTCTCTCTCTCTCTCTCTCTCTCTCTCTCTCTCTCTCTCTCTCTCTCTCTCTCTCTCTCTCTCTCTCTCTCTCTCTCTCTCTCTCTCTCATTATCTACACATTGCATGAAGCACACTGCTTGAAGAAGCAATCTGAGCAATCCATGAAGATTATGCACCTGGATGAGTCCACAGATTGTCGCCCATCAATCATATCAGATTATTGAATAGCAAGCAGACTGGTTGGACCGCTCTCTCACAAATTCTGCTGGATCGCTCTCTCTCATATTCTCTCTCTCTCTCTCTCTCTCTCTCTCTCTCTCTCTCTCTCTCTCTCTCTCTCTCTCTCTCTCTCTCTCTCTCTCGCACACCGCAAAGGATCCCATTTTGACCGCATACAACCGCATTTCATCGCAAAGGCTGCAAATTCAACGATTGCAGTCACATTTGAAGCACAATTGCAAAATCTTGCCTATGCTTTGAACGAAGTGAACGAAGTGAACGAATCTCAACCGCACTGTAAAGTATTGCTTACGGTCTGAACAAAGTGAACGAACCGCAAACCGCACTGCAAGAGCCTCGCCTACGGCTACATACGGTCTGAACGAAGGCATAGATAGGGACCGCCTTTAGGCCACATAAGGACCGTTGCGTAAGGATCACATTTAGGCCGCATAGGGACCACTGCCACCTAGATCGGAAAATCAGCATCCGTCAACAACATATTAAATTTCCAAATCATCGGCCGCCACCTAGATCGGCCGCCATTGCCCGTCGACGACCGGCACTCTCTATTACTAGTCTTTCTCTCTCTCTCTCTCTCTCTCTCTCTCTCTCTATATATATATATATATATATATATATAAACTTATGTACAGTTTTGCGCATGTGTATGGGTGCACCATGCATGCTCCTTCCCTCACCCATGCATGAGCTTTTTTCAAACTAGATATTCAAAAAAAGATCATGCATGTATGGGGAGGAGTATATTGCAAGGCCTCCTCCTCATGCATGCATGCATATTCCTAAGTCTCTCTCTCTCTCTCTCTCTCTCTCTCTCTCTCTTTTGTTTTGTTTCTTCTTCCCACTTGGGTCACACCTAGACCCTATCTCAATAATTTTTTAATCTCTCTCTCTCTACCCTACTTTCCCCTTTCACCCAATTTAAATTTCTCTCTCTCTCTATCTCTCTCTCTCTCTCTATATATATATATATATCTCCCTCCCATCAAATTATAGCACCCACATAATTTTTAAATCTCTCACTCTCTACCCTACTTTCCCCCTTTCACCCAATTTTAATTTTTCCCCCTCCCTCCCTCGCGCGCGCTCTCTCTCTCTATATATATATCTCTCTCTCTCCCTCCCATCAAATTATAGCACCCACTGGATCGGGCGCATTTGTTGAAGCATTCATCGTGACCTATCAGAGATGTGAACATGGTAACATGGTAGCTGAATGGCCGAGGAGGTGAGGATGGTAGCGTTCTCTATGTCTCCTCCTCCTCCTACCAGCATTCCACACAGATATTACACTGAGTAGAGTCACAGTATTGACAGTCTCCTAGCAACCAAGGATACGAAGGCTGATGGTTCTCCAAGAAAGCTTCAACGTTGAGGTTTTTTATCTTGAAAAAAACAAATTGATGGAAACTTCAACCACAACAAGTCACTCTTAGTCCTGCCAAAGGCATTTTTATGAAGTCCGCTTCAAGAATTTAGACCCGGTCCTAATTGTTGTTTAATCAGCTAGAAGAACGCACAAACTGACACGCTATCTATCTTTATTCCTTAGTTTTTTCAGATATCCATAGCTAAATTCTACTAAAAGAACTGCAAGCACACATGTACAGAGATTATGGCTGTCAAATTGACCTCAGAGAGACTGAATTCATCCAGACTGGGTGATGTTGGCTGCTGCGTATTGGTCTATGCAAGCCGATGGTGAGAACAATAGGCTATTGGTGGTAGTAAGTTGATGCAAATGACCTGCTATGAAAAATAGGAAGGCGCATGAAAAGCTCATGCTAAAAGGCTGTACAACTACCTTGAAGGAGCCTGATTAGTAGGCGGCATAATAACAAGGGTTCTTATGAAGAGATTCAAAGAGAAGCGCTAAGTAAGTGCGGCACCGTCCAGTCCACTATGAATGATGTTTGCATTTATGTGCTGCTAGAATTTACGATAGAATCCTATTCACTTTAGAGCTTTGGTTGTTGCAGGTATCTCCCTCTTTTTGATGCTCATCTTGCTTTTACTCCTTTTCTTTGGTTTCTGTTTTGGGATTGCTTCACGTAATTCTTGCTTCGGGATTTGTTATGTTTGACAATTGTGCTAACTGAAGTGTTTGAAGTGTTTGAATGTTGTAGATGAACCGCTGGAAATCACCTACAGTTACTGGGATGGAGCTGGTCATAGACAAGTGATTCAGGTTAATGGTCAATTTTCAGCTAGCTGGTATCTTTTCATACTTACATTTTAATGTTTTTTTAAATTTTTGGTTTTTTTTTGTGTAGCGCTGTATAGGCCAAAAAGGGAGATACTATAGTTGAGAATTCTTACGAGCTGTTCTACGGCAATTAGATTGCATTTCATTGCTTTTGATTTTGTTAGGCCACATGGCATTTCCTGACTGAAATCTGCACGCGTTTTGGAGACTGAAATCGCTGCGTTTTGGTTCAAGAGTTTTGCGTAAAGGAGGAGCTGCACAAGATCATTTGCGTTTTGATTCAAGAGCTGATTTCAATCGCTGAAGGAGCTTAACAAGATCATTTGTGTTTTGGTTCAAGAGTTGATTTCAATCGCTATATAGCCATTCATCAGAAGGAGCTGCACAAGATCAATAGGTACAATACCTCAATTTCAACTTCAAATCCCATTTTCTCTCAGCCTTTCTGCCACGACTTGATTTTGCTTTTCTAAGTCTAGCACATGCATGTTTAGTCTGAGCACATGCTATATTGTCAATCTAGGAACTGTTTCATTTTTCCAAGTGTGCACAGTTCCTAGTTATGTGTATTTCATTTTAGAAAATAACATGGAATTTTTTTTTTTTTTCCTATCTAGGAACTGATCAGAAGTTCCTTGTGTATGAGAAATGAATGTATGAGCATTAGTAGTAGTCGCGTTGCATTTTTTGGTTCAAGAGTTTTGCATTTTGGTTCAGAAGGAGCTGCACAAGATCATTTGCATTGTGGTTCAAGAGCTGATTAATTCAATCGCTGAAGGAGCTGCACAAGATCATTTGCGTTTTGGTTCAAGAGCTGATTTCAATCGCTGCCGAGCCATTCATCAGAAGGAGCTGCACAAGATCATTTGCGTTTTGATTCACGGGCTGATTTCAATCGCTGAAGGAGCTACACAAGATCATTTAAGTTTTGGTTCAAGAGTTGATTTCAATCGTTGTTGAGCCATTCATCAGAAGGAGCTTCACAAGATCAATAGGTACAATCTCTGAATTTCAGCTTCATATCACAATTTCTCTCAACCTTTCTGCTATGACTTGATTTTGCTTTTCTAAGTCTAGCACATGCAACATTTCTGAGTGCATGCATGTTTAGTCTGAGCGCATGCTATGAGAAATGAACGTATGAGCATTAGTAGTAGCAGCGTTGCATTTTTGGGTTCAAGAGTTTTGCGTTTTGGTTCAGAAGAAGCTGCACAAGATCATTTGCATTTTGGTTCAAAAGTTGATTAATTCAATCGAAGATCATTTGCGTTTTGGTTCAAGAGCTGATTTCAATCGTTGCCGAGCCATTCATCAGAAGGAGCTGCACAAGATCAATAGGTACAATACCTCAATTTCAACTTCAGATCACAGCTTCTCTCAGCCTTTTTGCTACGACTTGATTTTGTTTTCTAAGTCTAGCATATGCAACATTTTTTAGTGCATTCATGTTTAGTCTGTGCGCATGCTACACAAAATGAATGTATGAGCAATTTTCGGAACAGTCTCATGTTGGTTCAACTAACGGTGTTGTCCTTCCCCCCGCCACATGAAATGCAATCTGAAGAAGGCTTTCTCTTGAGAGAGTGTATGAGGTATAGCCGCTTTATGTTTTACGTTAAAAAAAGTCTCTTTCACCCAAAAGTGTGCTGGATCAAAACCGGGACAACCAAAACTCATCAATCAGGAAGTTTGTTCCAGTAATATCATTGGAAAAGAGGCCTTCGTTTGGGACACCTTTACGTGGAAATGGTGAGGAAGATTAGAGAATGGTTACGGTGCCCAGGATTGAGTATCCAGAAGCAGAGAGTGGGAGTTGGTGGAGTAGTTCCTCTTTCAGTCCCCCTACTGGGAAATGGATCGTAGTGCACTCACCAAAGAACTCCTTGCCTTCTTCTGACCATGTTCATGTCTTCTCAGATTTTATCACCCAATGGGAACTACAATTTTCAAAGTCATTTGGATCATCTTCTAAGCAATCTGTTTTTGCTTTTGATTGTGCTACGTGATGTTTCAAACTTTCTAAATTTATGCAAATTTTGAAGCTGTTTTTTTTTGCTCTCAAAACTACCCCAGATATCTCTATCCTAACTTCAACCCTGTCTGTTGCAGCAACCATCATGAAATACTCTACACACACTGTGGAGCCCAAATCCGCTAATGGCTGTAACACACTGCTACTACTCTCTGAAGAATTGACAGATTGATATTTCTTTCACGGTTTTGCTGCAAGCAAGAATCTTCTGAAGCTCCTGCTGCAAATGGAAGGAAGGCCACCAGATCATCAGATGTCAGAGGTAGCACGTCATCAACCGTCAGAGGTAGCACGTCACATGTCACTAACAAAACTCCGATTAGCGAGAATGAGAAAGGTTGGAGATGAGAGGTTAAGTGAAGAAATCTATGAAACAGGGTTTGTGAAGAAAGAATGGGATGCGAGGAAGCAAAGATGTGTGGAGATGATGATGAATGTCAAGCTTTTGAACATGATTCTAATTCGGAAGGTGATGACTAAGAAGTTTTTATCACTTCTTATATTTAATGTATTTTTTCTTTTAATCTAGAAAAGTGGAAGGAAGGGGTTTTGTTTCAAACCTTTAAAAAAAAACAAAAAACTATGTACTTTTTGAAAAAATGAATGCAAAGTATCTTTGTTTCATCAAATGCAATTTCATTGTTTATTTTAAAAATTGTTTATGTTTTTTAAAGGGATTGCTTTATTACATTGTTTTTGCTACTAAAATGTTAATTTTCTTACAAACATTAATCAAGCAATGAACATAAAATTTCTTTTTGCTTTGATGCTAATGTTTATTTAATGTTGTTTTAAGATCTCCAAGTGTTGGTGCAATTTATCAAACAGGCCAAGATGGACGCTGCCCGGGATCATGTACATACATGGGATATTAGCAACAACAACACTTGAGCAGTGAAGAAGAGGAGACTATTCATCAGTAGTTGTAGGAAATCAAATACCCAACTGCAACTACTCAAGTTGATAATAATTCAGCTAAAGAAGCTTTCTTTGCCATCCCATTCAAATATGAAGCGGCATCAAACATGATTATTTTTTGAAAGACTCTAGAGTAGAAACTTGGGTGCACTTCTCTCTCTCCCCTATACATAATTGATATAGATGTTATAGCATCCATCGTTGAAGCACTGATACGGATGTTATAGCATCCATCATTGGAACCATCGTTACAATAATTGTTATAGCATCCATGGTTGAAACATCCATCGTTGAACCATCGTTATAACACCAATCAAATCACCAAATCATTGAACATCCATCGTTGAACCATCATTGAAACATCCATCGTTATGGCATCGTTGAACCATAGTTATAACTCCAAATCGTTATAGCAGAAACCATCATTGATATAACACCAAATCATTGAAACATCCATTGTTGAAACATCCATCGTTGAACCATCGTTAGCAACATATCTTGCCCTAGCATTATTATTATAGCAACGTATCTTGCGTTAGCATTATTACTAGAACACCAAATCGTTGACAAATGTTTCTCACCTTTTCAAAATGAGCCGAAGAAATCTGAGAGAGAGAGAGAGAGAGAGAGAGAGAGAGAGAGAGACCGTATGTAGCCGTTGTGGTCTGCATCACTTGCTATATGATATAGTCACTCTAGATACCTACTTTTGTGAGGAAATTCTCGCGGTTCTCACGATGCTCAATCCCTCTCGGATGCTCTCCCTCTCTCTCACTCACTCACTCACGGTTCTCACGGTTCCTCTCTCTCTCACGATTATCACGGTCCTCACAAAGCTCTCTCTCTCTCTCTCTCTCTCTCTCTCTCTCTCTCTCTCTCTCTCTCTCTCTCTCACGGTTCAGGTTCCTCTCTCTCTTTCTCACTCATGGTTCTCACGGTTTAAATATGTACACTATTGCGCCCATGCATCCTCCTCTCCTCACCCATGCATGAGCTTTTTCTAACTAAAAAACTTGGGGAGGAGGATGCATGTATGGGAAAAAGGATGCATGGCCCTCCTCCCCATGCATGCATCTAAGGGGCCTACTCCAAATTCAAATTATCCTTTACCAACACACATAGTGTTTTAAAGTGCATGTACATACTTTCAAGGTGAAAGGTGTTAAACAAATGAGACTTTCATTATCAAAAATTTGAAGGGTTCTCTAATGATTTTTTATATTATTAGACTTTCCATGGGAAAAGTTGAAATAAAAATGCATTTTTATGAAGATCGGACTCCATTGCCCGTCAACGACGGGCACTCTTTACTAGTATATATATGTATATATATATGTGTGTGTGTGTGTGTGTGTGTGTGTGTGTGTGTGTGTGTGTGTGTGTGTGTGTGTTTGGAAAAATTCGAACCTTCGAAAAAATATGAAAGGTTTCGGAAAAATTCTAGTCTTCGGAAAAATTCGAGTCTTTAAAAAGAAAATTGAGTCTCTGAAAAAATTCGAGTCTTGGGAAAAATTTGAGTCTTTTGAGAAATTTGACTTGACATTACAAAGAGTCCTTTGATCCTTCGGAAAAATTTGAGTTGACAGTTCGATCCTTCGAAAAAATTTGAGTCTTTGAAAAAATTTGAGTATTTGAAAAAACTCGATCCTTTTGAAAAAAAATCGAGTCATTGAAAAAATTCAATCCCATCGCATCTTCCATCACTCCTGCCGCCACCATTGCTTCCATTCCATTCAATCCTTCTGATTCACAACTGTCCCCTGACACTCTGGCATGGATGCAAGTTATCAATTTTTCACCCCCATGCCAGACACTTTCTGCTCCTCACCTTCTTCCATACTCCACACCACCCTCCAATTTCCCTCTGTTCCTCCCATGCTCTCGTTCGGACAAACCATCCTCACCCCTGTTTCCACAGTTATTTCAAAAACCCCACCCACTTCGCCAACAAAGGTTGCCGAGGGTAACCAACCGTTGCCTGATGACGCATTTGTCCAAACAATGTTTGTACCATCGCGAGATCGGACTGATCCTACCGCCCCAGATGGCATCAGGTCCAATGAGGACCTGATTGAAGATAATGATGATGAGATTCCACAAGTCGTTGGGGCCAATACAACACAAGCCCTTGCCAGTGCCAATGTATTGGCTGCTCCCACAGATCTAACGACGGCGTACCAAACTCTGGGAAAATACATCTTGGAGGCGGTAGCGGCCAAAGCTATTCTGGAAAGCAGGGTACTACACCTGGCAACAAGTAATACACAACTGCGAGCAGACCTCACCAAGCTGCAACAATAGCTAATTTTGGCTCAGCAACACGAACAAGCAGGCACCAGGAGATTGCCAAGCTGTAGCAGAAGGAGGAGGGCCTCAACAAATATATCCAAAGCCTCTCCAACACACTGACTGAGGCCTCCACGAAGGTGCGGGAGCTTCAAGTTGAAGCGTCCAAACGACTTGCCCCCATCCAGGCGCAACTTACCCTTTTGGAAGCAGAGGATACCTGCCTGGGGACGGAGGTCAAAGCCCTAACAAGACGAAAAGCTCGTCTGGTTAGCTCAACCTGCACCGGACTTAAGGCTGCTTTCTCAATCAAAGATGAATCTTCTATGGCGTCAGGTGTAGGTTTATAGCCAAACCTTAAACAGCTACCAGGCAGAGTTCAACAAGTATCGGGCAAGCGCAACACATGAGCTCGCCCAGGCCAAGCAAGCCCTCGAGGCATGCCAGAAATTCATGGACACAAAGGCCTAGCCCACCCCCGTGGTAATTCCATCGCCACCTAATTTTGACGCTGCGCAGGCTAGTACCAGCCAAGATCAGAGCCAGCAGGCAGCAGGGGGATCTCAACCAGATCAAGGGTCCGAAGGCCAAGACCAAGGACAGACGGATGCGGCTGCTGAGATGCGAGACCAGGGCCAAGGCGCAACCACCAGCCAAAGCCAAGCAACATCATCCAGAGGTTTGCGTATGATATCTGCCAGTCGGGCCTTCCGAAGACCGAAGTCCGTGGAGGAGAAAATCAATGAATTTTTATCAAAGTATCCCCATGAGTCATCAAGAGGCGGCTGACAGATATCATTCTCAGCTCAGACCATAAAGGGAAACGAACTGCAAGCATTGTCCGCCCTCCAACCACAACCAGAGAGGCGTCAACAGTTATTTGAAAGAGACGATGCGGCTATTAAGGCCTACGTGACAAGTCCACAACAATTATGGGTGAACGCGCACTTCCTGCCATGTCCACGAAGATCCAAATGGGTGGAATGCGGCACCCCTCTGGACAAGATCACACTTCAGAACTTCAATTGGCCGGTCATACAATCTGAGTATGGGTGGACTACGGATGTAGACACCAGAAGGGCTCTCACCGCATTCGCCAACCAATACATCAATTGCTCTGATCCCACAGTCCGCGTGGCAGCCACTTATGCCCGAGATTTAGAACATCTTTTTAAACTTAGAGATTACTTTTTAGAGTTGGGTCCAAATTGGGACTCACATGAATCTTGTGGTTTCTAATGTACTTTTTGTGGACCCTTGGATCAAGTTGGGTCCAAGATGAATATATAGGATCATTGTGAATATTAGCCAATAGGATTGAGGGGCAAGGGCCTTCCCCATTTTATAAAAAGGCACCATTTGTACACTATTTGGATGCTTAATGAGAAGGAGGAAACTCTACCAATTTTGGAAGAGAAGCATTCTCATTTGCAATTCAATGCTTGCTATTGCTCTTGTTGTTTTCAATTGCTTTCAAGTTCATGATTTTTGGTTTCAATAGTTTATGTTTCTCCTCTAGCAAGTAAAATGTGCATTTGAGCTAACCTCCACCCTCACTCTCCCTCTCTCTCTCTTTCTCTCTTCTCTTCTCAATCTCTTCTTTTCTATCTCTTCCCTTCACCCAAATCATGATGAATGTTATTGTAGAGGAGTAGAGGGAAAGGAGAATAGTGTTAGTGGTGAGTAGAGTCAAGGAAGGAAGTAAGAAACTAACTAAAAGTAGCATCTATGCATAGTTAGGTACCTATCCAGTGAGCTAACCCTTGTTGACAGGCGGGAGGGCTATAATACGTGAGATCTTCGACCCTACAACTATACCCTTTGGGAGTTACCGTCAAGCAACCCAAAATGCAATTACACACTGCCACCGCTGAGACAAGTTCAGAAGACACGCTACGTTGGCATTATCGCCTTGGGCATCCTCATGTTCAAGTGATCAGAACAATACAAAATTACAAAATGGCAAAGGGTATTCAATGCAAGCTAACACCAATCTCGTTGTGTGAGGCTTGTCTTTATGGAAAAATGACTCGTTCTCGTTTTCCTAGATCAAAAACAAAATCAACATTACTACTTTAGTTAGTCGTTTTTGAACTATGTGGTCCATTACCAACTTTATCAATCCAAAAGTCCAAATTTGTTCTTACATTCATAGATGACTACTCAAAATTCACTATCATTTACTTTCTGAAACAGAAGTTTGAAGTCTTTAAATTCTTCAAACTCTAACTTGCCATGGTAGAAAGGCAAAAGTCTCACAAATTGAAGGTTCTAAGAACAAATAATGGTGGCGAGTATATTTTACTGAATTTATACATTTGTGTCAACAAAAAGGCATAATACATCAATACACTACTCCCTACACGCCACAACAAAATGGCATTGCAGAACGGAAAATCTTACATTGTTCAATTGTACTCGAGCTATGTTACAAACAACTAATCTACCTCCAACCTTTTGGGAAGAAGCTGTTGCTATTGTTGGTTATCTACAAAATCGATTACCTTCCAAAACTCTTCCAAATGTCACTCCTTATGAAAGATGGCATGGGACCAAGCCTGACCTTAGTCATTTGTGTATATTTGGCTCCATATGCTACTCATTGGTCCCTGAAGAACTACGAAACAAGTTATCATCTCGAGCTCGTCAAGGTGTACTAGTTGGTTATGGTGCACGATATGGAGTAAAAGCATACCACATTTATGATCTTGCTGAACAAAAATTCTATTTTGCTCATGATGTCTTCATTGACGAAGACATTTTGATTAATGGTGCATCATCAGCTCCTCCATCGAGTATTTATTCTGAACTACAGCCTCCTGTCAAACTTCTTCAACCTCAAGTGATTGTTTCTCTTGCTAAACATCCTAGTTCTGAAATTGAAGAGTGGACTGAATCCTCATTTAATTCACCAGTCATTCAAGATGATCCACCACCTGCACCTCCAAATGAAGAACATCATGTTCTGATACCACCTGATACACCTCACCAATATTCCAAATAATTTAGCAGGGCGGGTCCTTCCTATTCATGGTCATCGCACTTCTACTCGACTGCCACGTTCTAATTTACTATGCATCCAAGCAATGATGCGCCATCGCCAGACATTTCTCAAGGTGCCTAAACTCAGTCTAAAACTACACAACAACAGGGCACCAAAACAACACTTTTACACATTTTAGCTCCTTCTAGCTCAACAAGTCGCAAATTTCGATCTCTAAGTGACATCCTTGGTTCTAGCAACATGGATACAGAAAGCTCCTCTTCTTATGATCTCTTCACATACGATCCTCTTATGGATGATATTGTTGATGCAGACGAAGTCCTCGCTTCTCATGAAGCTTCTTTTTGGTGAATTGCTATGGAATCAGAAATGAAATCCATGTATGCTAATAACACGTGGAAATTTCCTCTTCCATCTGGTCGCAAAGCTATCTCTTGTAAGTGGGTTTTGCGTCGCAAATACAAACATGATGGATCTATATCACATTACAAAGCACGCTTAGTTGCCCGTGGGTTTGTGCAGAAGCAAGGTATAATGAGACCTTCTCACCTACTTTACGCATTGTTACCTTTCGTTTACTGCTCGCTCTGGGAGTTGAACTGGATTAGAAATGGACCAAATGAATGTAGAAGCAGCTTTCCTGAAGTTCGACCTTGAACTGTGACCAGAAGTCCGACCTTGAAGCTAGGTCAATTAGAGACCTTAGAATAAGGCAGCCCTACATAACTCAAAAGAGTGCCCATAAATATATCTTTTCAAACTTAAACAAAAAGCTTTAGGCCTTTTCCACAATTAAATGGTCTCCACCCATGTAATTAGCACAACGTTGAATCTTAGAATAATAGCTTGCTTTTCTCTTGACAGAGAAATTGAACTTTAATATGTTTAGAATGAGTTTGTGGGTTTAGAGATAGAGCAATGTAGCTCTGATTATCACAATAGAGTATGGTTGGACTGATTTGAAAGATCATAGGATCATGAAGCAATCTTCTGAACCAGATAATTTCTTTTACTATAGAGGTAGCTATGACATATTCTGATTATGTGGAGGACAAAGAAATGCATTTATGCGACTATTCCATGAAATGGGTCCTCCTACTAGAAAGCAAAGATAGCGAGATGTGGAATTTCTTGTATCCACATTACCAGCCCAAGAATAAGTAAGTAATGTCAAAGCGTCCTCTGTATTTCCATTATAACACAAAGCATAGTGCTTAGTGGCTTGAATGTATCTTAGTACTCTGAGTAGAGCCTTCCAATGAGGTAGGCCAGGATTTGACATAAACAGTGACAATGTGCTGACTGTAAATACTAGATCAGGTCTAGTGCAGACCATGGCATACATGATCGATTGAGTGGCTATTTGAACTCATTTAGATGATCAGTAACTGAGGTCCCTTCACTCACCTTGAGTGACAGGAACTTCTTCCTCAAGAAGAGATGAGTCGATACATCTGTCGTTTCGTATAGACCAATAAGAATGTCTCATGCCTCTTTGGAGTTGGAACAATCAGCTACATGAGCTATTTGTGAATCTTTAAGATTCAGAGATACAATGGCAAGAGCTTTGTCATCCTTAGCATCCCCAAGGGGTCAACATGTTAGATTCAGCCGGTTTGGTGATCGAACCATTGATGTATCTCTAGAGTTCTTTTTCTGTGAGTATCATCTTCATCTTGAACTTCCACATGTGGAAGCCATCACCATTGAACTTGTTGATCAAGTGGATTTATGAAGATATTCCTTCCATGATGAATGATCTAAGTATAGTAAATAGTTTCGAATATTAATAGTGTCTTGATGGAAATTTGGGAGGTTCTGGGATAGGCGTATGAGCTAAAGCGATCTCAGGAACTTCCCGAGCAGTAGTAAGGTCTCCAGGAGGTTGGATTAAAAGTGATTTTTTTTGTTTTTTCCTTCATGGTATTGCCACGAGGTTGTGGCTTCTGAGGGTGTGAGGTGTGCGGATGAGGAATTGGTGGCTCGTCATGGATGATCTCATCGTCGATTTGATAAATTGTTTCCTCCTCACATAGATCCCATGCATAATTGGGTCGTTTGACACGATAGACTTTGGTATCAGGTTTTTCAACTGTAACCTTGGTGACTGGAAAACTTCTGAAAAATTCTATATTCGTAAGACATTTTCATCATCTACGAATAAACCTTCTGATTCATCAGTAGGTAGCCATGCAACGTTTAACAATTCATCATTGTGTGGTTGAATATCAATAAAATTGATAGTAATGATAGGCGTGTCTAGATCAGGAGGTTGTTCATGATCGGTCAAGGGAGTATGGGTGCAATCATCCTAATTCTAAACACAATAATCAGCCTTCACACAATCAATCATAGCCAAACTATGACAATGTGGAAAAGAAGTGTCACGCTGGCTTGTAACATATCTCCCCAGACTTCAGTGCCTTCAAGGGTTTTATTCTCAAAAGGCGTGTGAGAGGTGAAAGAGGGTTGATCTGCATTTTGAATTTGCTGACGATATTTGTGTTGCAGCCTAATTTCTTTGGACGGTTGCGGATATACAATGGGCGTAGAACCTTCGTGTGCTTTTGGGTTTTGCTTGGTGCAATGGTAGTGGCTTGGCATTGTGTGCACGTGTCAAGGCCCATGCTGGCAAATTTTTGCTGGCAGAGTTTCTACTGGCATGGAGTAGACATGAGTAGCTGGTTTAGATCGTGAAGGACAATCCTTTACATGGTATTCAATGCCACAATTTTCAAAATTTCTTGTTAGGTTTTTATGTCTAACATTGATCTAGTTTGATCTTAATCTTATGTAAATTGATAGATCAAGTAAATCTAACATCCAATCCCTCTTGAGGATCAAATTAGGGTCCCCTCTTGGTCCACTTTGTACTTTTTCCACATGGTATCATATCCAAGTACAAGAGGTTTTATTGAAATTGATAGGGTTGATCCAAATCAAAGCCAAAATTAGCAAGTTTTTGGAAACTAGCTAATTTTTGGGTAACAAGTTTGATTTGATAGGTATTCTCAAAATTTTTGGACCAGAACTTGTTGTGGGATGTAGGAACACTTTTCACACGTGTGAGGCCGTACAGCTCTGATTTTGGCTGAGAAAATTCAAAAATTTGTACAATCTGACTCACACACCCAATTAGAGAGATTTTTAGTGCAAAATCAAGCATTTTCAATAGAAAATCTAATCCCTTGATTAGTTCTTGGATTAGATCAGCCAGAAAATTAAGATTGAAGCTTGAATTAGGAGAATTAAATGATTTTCTCTGATTTTTTAGTGCATGTTGAAGTTGACGAGAGAAATTGCTAAAAATCATAGATAAAGGAGTGATTTTGCAAGTTTGAGACTAGAATCTAAATTTTCATCATTCTAGATTGGTTCATGATTGATAGAATTGTGTCTATAAGCTTTCTAATTGCTAGAAGACTATAGGTTCAGATCTCTTAGAGAAACCATAAGAGTTTCTAGTGCTTTTTCACATTAAAAAATGGCATTAATGGGTGGTTTTTTGCTTGAAGCTAGTGAAAGGCCTACATCCACTAATTATGCTACTTGGATAGTTCGAATGGAGTCTTTGCTTGTACTTCATGATCTTTATGACATAGTACTTGAGGTGGAAGTAGAACCTCACGGAGGAGTTGAGTTGGTACAGTACAAAAAGAGATGTAGAGTTGCATTACATTGCATAAAGATGAATGTAAGTAATGAACTTTTGAAGGAAATCTCATCTTGTACCACATCCAAAGAGGCATGGGATTCATTAAAAGCAATTTATGGATCCAAGAATACTTCAAGGATACTCATGCTTAGGAATCAAATCCTTCAAAGCATGAAAGGAAGTAGTGAAAGTGCCCAAAATTATGTCTTTAGGATCAAATCTTTGAATAAGGAGTTGTCTTCTATAGATGATAAATCAAAGATGCTGAATTAGTTCAAATCATTTTGAATGGATTAGGAGAT
Organism: Diphasiastrum complanatum; assembly: GCA_029204225.1. NCBI lineage: Eukaryota > Viridiplantae > Streptophyta > Lycopodiopsida > Lycopodiales > Lycopodiaceae > Diphasiastrum > Diphasiastrum complanatum. Next base: position 74,476,953 of record CM055097.1, read on the forward strand.
GATTATTCCAATCTTGTTCAAACCTTTGCTGTTCAAGATTCACTTCCTAGTATTGAAAAACTTCAAAGTGTGCTTGTAAGTGAGGAGAGTAGAACGCTTCATATCAAAAGTAGGATGAGTTCTTTATCTTTTAATGATGGTGATGAAAAAGCTAACTTTTCCTTGAAAAGCAAGAAGAAAAAGTATCCATTCAAGAATACTCAAGACATGGAGATGGAGAGCAAAGATGGAGCATCAAGTTCCAAAGGCAAGAGCAAGAAGGACAAGAAGAAGCTGAAGTGTTTTTTTTGTGGAAAAAAGGGACATTTTGCATCCGAGTGCTACAAGAAGAAGAATGCCCAAGAGAAGGACAATCAAGGCAATCTTGTGCTTGAGGAGGAGGAAGAAGAAGGCAATCTATCTTTGATGGTATCCTCACCACAAACATCTAATCAAGACACTTGGTGGATTGATAGTGGGGCAAGCTCTCACATGACTCACCAAAAAGACTACTTTTCTAATCTACTTTCTTACAATAGTCCTAAGAGATTTATCTTCACTACAAGTGATCAAGAATGTGAGATTGTAGGTGTTGGATCCATTCCTTTATGTCTAGGATCATCTAAAAAAGTAGATCTAGACAATGTTCTTTATGTACCTTCAATTACAAATAACTTGTTGAGTGTAGGACAACTTATGGATAGTGGATTAGATGTACATTTCAAGCATGGAGCATGTTCTATCTTGAAAGATGAAAAATGTATTGCTAGTGGTTTCAAGCAAGGGAGGTTATTCAAATTGGATGCTAATGTGATGGTTGGAAGTGTGAACATGCAAGGGAGGAGCTCACTCAAGTGGAATTATGGCACAAAAGGTTAGGCCATCCTAACTATAAAGCTATGGAGACCATGGTGACAAAGGAGCTAGCAAGTGAACTTCCCAAAACCATATCCAACTGTGGCAAGCTTTGTGAAGCTTGTGGACTCTCCAAATCTCATAAGGTACCTTTCAAGAGATCTTTGACAAGATCTAGATCTCCTCTTTACCTTATACACTAGGTTGTTCATTCATTTTCACATGAATCAAATGGTGGAGCTCTTATGTATGTCACTTTTATTGATGATAGATCAAGAAACTCTTGGGTTTATCTCTTGTCTAAGAAAAGTGAAGTTTTTGAGTCCTTTGTAAAGTTCAAAACTCTTGTTAAAAGCAACTTAATACTAGCTTGAAAGTATTAAGAAGTGATAATGGAGGGGAGTACATCTCCAATAGGATGAAAGAGTTTTGTGAAACTAATGGCATTAGGAGAGAGTTTACTTGCACGTATACTCCACAACAAAATGGAGCAGCTGAGAGAAAGAATAGGACACTATGTGAGTGTGCTAAAGCTTTGAGATTAGATGCATCCCTTCCTACTTCATTCTAGGGAGAAGCTATTTTATGTGCAAACTTTCTATGTAATAGAATGACTAATAGTGCCATTAAAGGACTTACACCTTATGAAGTATTGTTTGACAAAAAGCCAAATCTTAGTGATTTGAAAGTTTTTGGATGTACTTGTTATGTACATATTCCTTTAGAAACAAGGAAAATGGAAGATGCCACTTCTTTCAAAGGCATTTTTGTTGGTTATAGTGAAAGTAAAAAAGCTTATATGATATTTGATCCTAATACCAAGAAAGTTGTTGTATAGAGATGTACTTTTTGATGAATATTTTCAAGCCAAAGGAAAGGTGACTTCCAACAACACTCAACTTGTCAAGGATCATGCTATGGCCGAGGAGGAGCTTCATGAAGATGAAGACCAAGTGGAATCTATTCAAAGTCCAAGGGTGCCAAGAAGATCAACAAGGACAAGGATTGAACCATCAAGGCTCACTTATAGTGACAAAAGGGAGCAAAGGGAAGATTCTCAGCTACTCAACTCTTATACTTTCTTGACTACTATGCTTGAAGAACCAATTAGTTTTGAGGAAGCAAATAAGTCTCAATATTGGAGGAAAGCTATGCAAATAGAGTTTGATGCACCGTATGGAAAGATTGAATTCCAACAACACTCAACTTGGAAGCTTGTTGATCTACCGTATGGAAAGAAGCCTCTTACTTGTAAATGGATGTATAGATTGAATTATAATCAAGATGGTTCCATTCATAAGTATAAAGCTAGACTTGTAGAAAAAGATTTTTTGCAAGTCAAAGGCATAGATTATGATGAAACCTTTGCACCTGTTGCAAAGCTTGTGACCATTAGATTAATCATATGTCTTGCTACTTCTTTCAAATGGGAGCTCTTCCAACTTGATGTGACAAATGCTTTCTTGAATGGATTCTTGGAAGAGGAAATCTACATGTGCCAACCCGAGGGCTTCATCAAAGATGGAGAAGAAGACAAGGTGTGTTTCTTGAAGAAGAGTCTTTATGGACTCAAGCAAGCACCAAGAGCATGGTACTCTAGGTTGCATTCCTATCTTATTTCCATTAGATTTGTTGTAAGTTCTTATGAACCATCATTGTACTACAAATGTAATGATGGAAGATCACTATCTTAGTTTTATATGTTGATGACATTATACTCACAGGAAATGATCTAGATGGCATCAAAAATGTAAAACTTTTCTCGTCTAGTGAATTTAGAATGGTAGATCTAGGACTTCTTAAAGTTATACTTGGAATAGAAGTCACTAGAAGTAATGATTTTGCTTTCATATGTCAATCTAAGTCTGCTAGATCAATCTTAGCAAAATTTGGCATGATTGATTGTAAAGGAGTTGAAACTCCCATGGAACTAAGTGTAAAAGTTTCTAAGGAAAGTGATGAAGCATCCTTTGAGGACATCACTACCTATAGAATGCTTATTGGTTCCTTGATATACTTAACCATCACTAGACCTGATCTTAGTTTTTGTGTTGGCAATACATGCAAAGTCCATTAATATGTCATTGGAAAGGAGCAAAAAGGGTGTTAAGGTACATCTCGACTACAAAAGACTTTGGTGGCATAGTTTATGAAAGGACTAATATTTGTTTAAGAGCATATTTGGACTCAAGTTTTGCAGGTGACAAGATGGATAGAAGATCCATAAGTGCATTTGCTATGTTCTTATGTGGAGGAGCTATATTTTGGCTTTCCAAAAAGCAAGACACCATCTCTATTTCATCAACAAAATCCGAGTATAAAGCTATGACAAAAACAACAAAGGAGGTTCTTTGGCTTAAAAGGCTTTTGGAGGAGCTACATGTGATCAAGGATGAAGACATTCCATGCATATATTGTGACAATCAAGCAGCTCAACAAGTTGCAAACAATCCAGTCTTCCATGCTCGAACAAAGCACATTGAGATTTCACATCATTTCATGAGGGAGAAAGTGCAAGCAAAGGAGATCAAGCTTATTCATGTTTCATCATCAGATTGCATTGTTGATATACTCACCAAGGCATTGCTTAAATATCCATTTGTAGAATTAAGATTGGCTCTTGGAGTTATAGATAGATCTATGCTAGATTTACCAAGCTAGATTTTTGAGGAGTGTGAAAATGCAAAAATCATGCTTGGTAGAGGCCAGAATCTTGTATATAGGATAAAAACACATGTGTGGAGCCTTTTCCCACGTGTGAAATTAGTGTACTTGTCATGTACCATAATCATATATGTTGTACATATGATTTAATTCAAGTTCTAGTGGCTAAAATGGCCAAAAACTAGTTTTCTAGATATATGACACATGGCATCAATCTATTGATTTCATGAGCCAAATAATCTAGTCAGGTGTCACATCCCATGTGTAGAGGATAGCTCACACATGTGGAAAAAGCTGAAGTAGGTGTGTTTTTGCTTCTAGAAGATTTTTATGAAGATCTCCATATAGTAGGAAATTGGACCAAAAATGGCCAAAATAGAAAGTTTGATCCAAGTGTCAAAATTGCATGATGATGACAGAGCATCCTCACACGTGTGAGATCTGATGCATGATCAGTACCTCGAGGTCCAAAAAGTGTATATATAGAGGCATATTTGGCCACAATCAACATGAAACATCAATCTTGATTTTGGAAGCAATTTTGTGTAATTGTCTCTATTTGTCTACATTTGTTTTGATTGTTTTGAGGTTCTATCATAGTGTACTTTGTTTTCAGGTTGGAGTCCGTACTCTAACAGGGTTTCACACGTGTGAAACCAGCAAGTAAATTTACCTTCATTAATGATTGTTCTTGTTAGGTTTTTATGTCTAGAATTAATCTAGACTGATCTTAATCTTACATAGATTGATAGATCAAGTAAATCTAGCATCGAATCCCTCTTGAGGATCAGATTAGGATTCCCTCTTTGTCCATTTTGTACTTTTTCCACAATCAGGCAATCACGCACACAAGCAAGTAGCAATAGCAAGAAAAGAAAAACAAAGTAAGCTTGTGTAAAAAACTTAAAAAGGGGCAACGACGCCAATGTTGGATCTAAATCTAATGTTACGGTGACTAGGTCTATCTATGGTTCAGGTTGTAGTGTAGTGGTAGACCAATTCATCCACCTTCTAAGTTCTACATTAAAATTACAAATAAAGTAAAGAGCATGAACAAAAAAGAGGAGCACCAAGGCTTCCTAGACAACAACTAATGAAGCTTGTTAAGGCTTCCCAGCTAACAAGCATTCTAAATAAACTAGAACTTGCTAAGACTTACCCAACTAGCAAGGCCATTAATCTTATTCCTAATTAACACCCAAAGGGAAATGAAATAGTGATTGCGGCTAACTAAGCAATAAGCAATAAAACGCTATTATGGGAAAGGGTCTTTTCACATGCAGTAGACATGCATGGGAGGTTGGCATGATTAGTTAGACTGCTTCCATGTGGATTCCGTGCATGTCTACTGCATGTGAAAAGACCCTTTTCCCATAATAGCTAGGTCCAATGCAAAAGCATTGTATGTGCACGTCCACACCCAAGACATGCATGTGGTCATGATCAGTTAGACTGCTTCCATGACGTGCATGTCTAGTACCACATGCATGTGGTTATCAGTCCACATGGTCCTATTCATCTTTTACCAATGTTAGGTCCATCCCCTGTACCCCCAAAGGTCCAATCCATTTAGGGTTATGATAGGTGTTGATAGCAAAAGTAGTATGTTTAAAGCTCATTGTTGTTAGGCGTAACTGCATGCATGCTCATATTTCTTTTGTTATTTTTCTCAAATGCTTTGAACATAGGAATATGTATAGGGTTGAGTTTGCCTTGAATGTGATGTTCAAAATGTCATGTACTTTTAGTACATTAGTGCTTATAAATGCATTATAATATCTAGTGTCAGCTTTGTTAGGCCCAAAAGTAGCGATTAGCCCTAATAATAAGGCAATTTTCTCTTTAGGCCTTCCAAAGTATTTAAAATAAGAAACCTTAAAAATCCGATCTATGAATCATTCCAATTTGATTTGTAAAATTATCGAGGATGTTTCAATTGTTGACAATGATTCAATGGAATATGAGATGTTTGACAATGATACTCTTAGCAATAAAATAATTTCATTATTCCATGAAGATCTTATCTATACTAATCTAGATTGGGAATTTTCGAGAAACTATCTTCAAGAATTTCACGAGTCCATTTTACCAGAATTCAATGTGGGTATTGTTGGAGAACCTTATCTTACTGGAATTTCAAGAGTTCAACCATCAAAATATAATTTACACAATGCATATATATTTTGTGTAAACATGAACAATGACCGAGAATATTCGTCATCGTCCATTCCCGTCACGGTTGGTGCACCGTGCTGGACGTCCACCACCCGTCGCCCACCAGGTAGAGCCCTTGTGCAACAGACCATTCGTGGCACGCATCAGCCGCACATGGACAGAGAGGCCACACAGGTCATGGCCAGTTTGATTTACGAGCTGAACCTACCTTTTGCCATCACCGATTCTGAGCCCTTCAGAAGGGCATTCCGCCTTGCACAATCTGTCAGCCCTGGCTGGAGAGTCCCTAGTTCGGAGGTTGTCCACACACACATGCTGAGAGATAGGGTTGACTCCTTGTCTAGAGAGATGGAGCCTCTACGCCGCCACTGGGCCACATATGGATGTAGCATCATGTCCGATGGCTGGACTGATGTCAGGAGGAGGCCGATCCTCAACATCTTGGTCTCCAGCTGCATGGGTACACAGTTTTTGAGAGCCGTGGTTTGCCGTATGGGGGGGAGAGTCATATCTGCAGATTCCATGTACGGTGTCATTAGGTCTTCCATACTGTCCATAGGCCCCCAGCATGTCGCTACGGTGGTGATGGACAATGCCACCAACTGTATTCAGATGGGTGTCCTACTAGAGGCCTAGTTCCCTCACATCGTCCATACCCCTTGTGCGGCGCACGACATAGACCTTCTCATGGGGGACATAGGTGCACTTCCCTGGGTTAGAGCCATCGTCCGTGAGGCCCTCTTCCTGGTGACTTTTGTCACCAAAAAGAAGCGTGTTCTTGCCATGTTCCGGGTGTTCAGCCATCTAGACCTCCGTAAGCCAGTCCCCACACGCTTTGCATTTGACTTGGTGGTCATCGACCGTCTGATCAGGTGTAGGGCGCAGCTTCTACAGATGGTTGCCAGTGATCTTTGGTGTGCCAGTACGTTTCAGCACACTGAGGATGGGAAGCACTTTTCTTCCACGGTGAGGGGAGACCAGTTCTGGAGGGATGCACAGACATTGTTAGGACTGCTTCGACCACTCTACATTGTGCTCCGCATGGCTGAAAGCGAGGGGTCAACACTTGGACTTGTATATGAGCTCATGGACCGGATTGGACAGTTCCTACAACTGCCCATCTTGCAGCCAGAGAGGTAAGCAGTATAGTAATGTAATTGGCCTTTATCTTCTTAGTAATTGCTAGTTTGTTTTTCTGTCAGTGTTAAGTTTTTTTTGTAATGCCCTAAACCACATGCCTCTCACCTGCAGGATGACAGAGCTGAAGTTCATATGGAAGACGCGGTGGAACTACTTCCACAGGAGTATCCACAGCGTTGCACACATGCTGCATCCCCTCTTCCTCTCTCCGACACAGATCACAGACAGGGAGCTTGAGGCCGATTGGCTTCAGTACATTCACAGGGTGGGTCCACACATAGGTTTGGATCCTATCAGGCTCATGGAGGAGCTCGTTGCATTTTGTTTCGGCATGGGCACGTTCGGCCACCCGGCTGCTCAGGATCCAGAGAGGAGGCAGCTTTCCATTACTTGGTGGACCACATTCGGTAGCACCTATCCATCCATACAGCGTCTTGCACTGCGTGTCCTTTCTTAGGTATGCATCTCATTTCATCCTCCATTGCTGTGTTTCGTTGACCTTCCACCCGTGCACATGTGCTAAAGCATTTCATTGCACGTACCACAGGACTGCGCTGCCTCCATGTGTGAGCGTAATTGGAGCACATGGGCACTGATTCACACGAGGAGAAGAAGCCGGTTGTCAGTGAGTCAGTTGGAGCGGTTGGTGTTCTGTAGCACCAACGCACGTCTCGCCAGGAGACTTCCGACCATTACGAGCGCATTGCAGGTGATTAGCTATTCTCTCATAGCATGTTGGTTGACTCCTAGTACGTTGGTTTCATTTCTTCATAAAGTTGTCTCTCTGACATGCAAATTTTAAACCTTGCAAACGAAGATATCTGATTTGGAGCGCCAGGTTGACTTGCCTACGGACAACACCCATCCCATGCCTGCAGATGACTTGGGCACACAGTTGATGGTAGAGAGTGAGAGGGAGCTTGCCGAGATGAGAGAGAGAGAGAGAGCTTGGGCTTGAGCATAGAGAGCCCCCATTGTATGAGGCAGATGAGCCAGTGTCAGAGGATGAGCATGATGAGGATGAGCCCATTCAGGTTGTGTTTGCCAGATCATAGAGGGATGAGGCAGATGATACAAGTGCAGGGCACACGCCACGGGCAGGGGTCACAGGTGCATCACGTGGCAGAGGTGGGACACATGGCACAGGTTATACCGGGGGCAGAGTGATTTAGATGCCGGTCTGGCAGATGTTTGGATGCGTGTAGTACAGAGTCATGGCCGTTACTACGACAACACACCAGAGGAGGCACCAGATGACTTTGATTGCACAGATTGGGAGGCCATGCAGGGTCTATAGGGTGCACATGATGAGGCACGGGATGAGGCTCGGGTTGATTCCGGGGTTGGTGCACAGGATGATTCAGAGGTTGGTGCACAGGATGATTTAGAGGTTGGTGCACATGATGAGTCCCAGAGCCCAGAGCATTTGTATTCAGATGCCCAGCTGGACGACTTGGTTGCCACATTGGATTCAGAGGCCCAGCAGATGCCGAGTGTCAGGGCGTTCCCATCATCTCTTGTCAGCATGCCATACACAGAGTCCCAGCCAGAGCAGCTGCATGAGGTGCCTACAGTTCCTCCAGCTCCTCAGAGGGTGTATGTGCGTCGCACAGCTCCTCCAGTGCCACCGATGCCATTTAGGACTGCAGCCCCTCCATCGTCGTCCACTTCTGCAGCACCAGGTCTCCATGCAGGCCACCATTTGTGCCCAGGTTTTCTCTCGCAGTGCCCACATCCACAGTGGCTCCTCCAGCTGCTCCTCTAGTGGCAGCACCCACTCCACATCCTCATCCTTTGGCAACACCCACTCCACTGGCTCCCCCTTTGGCAGCACCCAGGATGTACCAGTATCGGCCACCGCAGCGCCCCTTTCAGTACATATCGCCACTGTACTCGCCTCCTGCACAGCCAGTTCCTCCACCTGCAGCAGCCCCACGGGCACACACTCCACGAGCTCATCCTCCTCGCTTAGGTGCACATGGAGTTTCCTCTAAACATTTGAATTTTTAAGTGTGGTGGAAGGCCCCAATCGACGGCCTTTCGTGCAGCGAGGACCCTTGCCCGAGGGCGGGAACCTGAGGGCAGGGCCCCGACTTGCACAGAAGGCCCGAGGCCCTTAGGCCTTTCACGACGCAATGCCATGTATGAACTTTTTTTTTTTGGACAGAATCCCCAAAATATTGAATTGCTGAATGGTTGATGAGAACTGTGGACAGAATCTTAGAATTTCAGAATCCCTAATGACAATTCTGGACAAAAAAAGTGCTTATTTCACTCGTGACAAGTTATGCCTCTGAAGGTAGATCCAAAATAGAAAGAAAAAGTGAATACTTAGCATTAGGTACCCGATAAAAACTTGGAACTTGAGTTGATTTCATACAAAGTTAAAACCATTGGGTTTAGGGTTTAGGGTTTTAACTAGAACCTTAGGGGTTTGTGTTCGCCGAATCGTGAGCGAGAGAGAGAGAAACCAAACCATAACCGATCAGGGCAACTGACATACTCGCTCTCTCTCCATGCTGCTGCGCTGGTGAACATCTCTGGTTGAGGCAGGTGATATTTCCACAGATATGCAGATTTGCCAGGATGCGTTTTGTTTTTTGAGATTTGCTCTTTTTGATATGTTTGTCGTGATTGGCTTGGATTATAAACTAGTTTTTGTGTTTGCAGAAAGGTTTTTGGTTGGTAGCTATGGCGCCCCCTCTTGCTTACAAGAAGAATTTTCGAGTTACACCTGCATTGCAAGTTTTCTATAGTGGTGGGCCTGTAAGGCTCTTGCCGGATGGCTCTCATGTAGCATGTGCATGTGGGGAGGAAGTAAAGGTTGTTGAAGTCAGTTCAGGCACCGTTTTCAAAACCCTAGAAGGAGATTCTGAGCTGGTTACATCCCTCGCAGTGACTCCCGATGGGAAGTCAATATTTGTCGCAAGTCGAAGTAGGCAAATTAAGCATTGGGAAATACAATCCACCATCTGTCTTCGAGCATGGAAGGTCTGTTTCTTAGTGTATGGTTCAATAATGTTAGCGTTGGCCGTTCTCCTTCTGGTTCTTAACTTAGCCTTATGGTGTTAGTAGATTACATGTTACTTTGACAAAAGCATGCATTGCAAGTGATTGTTACAGACTACAATAATTGGTCAGTCGCTTTTAGTCATTGGCACGTTGGTACGAGCTCCAACTTGTTGTATCTGTCAGATTCCTAAATGGCTTACTAACTGGAGTCCACATATGTATTTAGATCTTGAAAACTTCAAATTATTTTCACAGAGCGTTGAAGAAGATAAGGATCCGAAAGCTGAAATTTTGGCATACTTTTCTCGCTCTGAAACAGCAATAAACCTCAGCGAGCAACGCCAAGAAGCCTATCTGCAATTCAAACGTCCATTATATACAGCCTCCCCAATCTCTGGAAACCAAATAAAATTGAAATGTTGTGGTGCTATAGATGAAGATCCTTGGATCTCCAAAATCATGCTTATGTTCACCAAGCTTGGAATGGTCCGCGGTTTGATCAATTTGCAATCCCCGAGCAAAATCTCCCTGCTATGCCCCTCTCTTGTTTAAAGCTCTGATCCGCCTCAATATGCTTTGACCTCCTTGATACGTCAAATTTTTTGTGAATTGAATACAACTGTAACTATCACAATGTATAATTGTAGGACCCACTTTGGATGAGTTGAACAATATCAAGTACTTTTAACCAAATAGCTGCGTAGGCAGCTGTCATAATTATCCTGTGGTCCGCCTGTGTGGATGACAATGCCACCCTAGATTGCTTCTTTCTACACCTAGATATGTGCCTGAACCTAGGCCAAGCATATTTCTTTATCACTAGCCCAATCAAAATCGGTGTAACCCTCCAACAGAAGGCCACCATCATCAATTCATCCAATTCCGTAACTAGATGTCTCTCTTTGACATATCTCAAAACCCTCTTGGCTTTCCAATGGAATGGGCCATAATCAGATTGCTCATAAAATTGCTTGCTGCCCCAGTTGCATTTGGAATATCTTGCCTTATTAGTGATCATGCTGCCTTCCAACTGTTGATATAAAGTCTCATCCATAGAAGGTGTGGCATCATACTTAGATGACTTGTTACTAGTGTCACTAGGAGTGTTAATGGACTAGGAGTCTCACATGTTGAATCTTTTCAAGGCTTCTTGTGCATCCTTTACTTTAGAAATGAACATATTATTGTTGCTTCTCCATACTTCTATTCCAAGGCATTAGTGTAGCAAACCCAAATCTTTCATGAATTGGTGCAAAAGATTACTTTTGACTTTAGGAATAAAAATCCTATTGCTACCTAGGACTAGAGATAAATGAAGTATCAACAAAGGGAACAATAATGACAACGTCCTCATTCTTCCTCGACATACAAATTAGTATATGACTTACTCTTGTTGAGAGAGAGAGAGAGAGAGAGAGAGAGAGAGAGAGAGAGAGAGAGAGAGAGAGAGAGAGAGAGAGTAAAAATAAATACAATAAAACTTCTAATGGTAAAATAATTCAAATACAAAACTAGCTGTCTACAAATATAAGTCTAATGGCAATGGTATAATATGCTGTCCTCAAGTCTTGGTGCTACTGAAGAAAGATGTAATGAGGGCAACACCTAGAGGTAGTCCAATAAGTGCTGCTAACGGTGTCGAGGAGGTTTTCTTTGAGTTACATGGCTCCTCATGGTATGACTTGTGTCTCGGTGAGCTACTTGAGTCTGGGTAATACGTTGTCTCTAGTCTGTCTAGAGAGGTCATTATCGTCGTCATTGTCATTTGAATTTGGATCTATCCATGATCTTCTACGAGAGAAGAAGGATGTGATTTGAAGATGCATGTCAGGGTGGCTCTATTGAACTGGTTGACATAGACCTTGTCGTAGTAAAAACGTCATCCTAACCATGAGTGCAACAGAACGTCATATGCTATAATGGATATGAGTGTGATAGGTGTGTCTCGAAAAAGGCAATGATACCGCCTTTTGATCTTATAATAGGCTGGGCATATGAATAAGAAGTGATCCTCAGACTCCACCTTTGATAAAGAACATAGTTGGCAGATTCTCAGCTCCTATGGGGTACCTTGAAAGCTTCCAATCTCAATCTCCTGCTGATGTGATGAGACTTGATAGAGCTTCGCTTCCCAAAACTTCACGCCGATGAGACACTGATGTAAAGTGGATGACAAGAGTATAAGGGTCCTTCTTAGGCCGCCAAGCAGTTTCAAAACCTGTGCAATGGTGCTGAAGATTCTCATCCAAAAACTTCTTAGCTTCTTCAACAACATTTAGGGAGTTCAAAATAACTCTAACACGAACATTAAGAGCTTTGCGCTCTCGCAGACAACTCTCAGTGAATGTGACTGAGATAAATGAAGGTGAAGACAACGAAGCTATAGACGAACCTGTAAGCACATCTGCCCATGATTGGACAGCCGTATGGTACTGTTCCACCTGACTTTCAGGCTACTGAATTTTACCTGATGTTGAGTTCTTCAATGGAAGTGTCCAGTCTTTGAAGGTGCGATTGCACAGCCAGAAGCAAAGAATCGTGAGAGGCAAGTCTTTCTCTGTGATTGTTAAGGTATTCGAATATACAGAGTTGATCTTCACGAAGAAGACCAACCAAAGTGAATGGAGAAAAAGAAATAGGTGCTTTTGGAGTGTCTGCAGTCAAGGGAATAGTTACAGTAGTTTCACTATTGGGAAGAATAGGATTTGATGGGGAGATAGGAACTGCAATAGGCATAGAAGGAGAAGGGGAAGTTGGGCCTGGCTGTGAGGAAGATGTTGAAGCAATGTTGGAAACGGAAGAAAGTTCAAGATTGGAGCACTAGCCCCTTTGCGATAGATGCTTTTTCAGATAGTCAGGACTAGTGGTGGTGCTGGCAATCATGCAGACTTCCGCCCAAGTGTAGGGCAGGTCCGTGGACTTCCGCTTAGGTGTAGGCAGGTCCACGAGCAGCATCAGCGCTAGCGATGGCTAGATCCGCAAGCAACACCATAGCGCAAGGTTGCATCGAACTGCGAACCGCAGTTCGAACCATCGAATCGTAAAAGGCCGGTTCGAACCGTTCAAATCGTTCCAACCGACTGTTGGGTTTAGGGTCCTGAATCCTGATTCTCGGGCTAGAGAGAGAATTAGAATTAGAATTATTATTATTAACGTCTTTTGGTGCCCAGGGGCACATAAGACAAAAGAGAGTACAAAATGTGAGAAGCATTGTCCGCATAAGGACTTATTTACCAATGAAAAGACAGTAAAACTAAAACTAAAATATTGATCTCTCTGTCTCTAAGAGAAAAAGTATCCAAGCTTGACCACCAGCTGGTGAGGGTACAAAGCAAGAGCTTAACCACCTGCTCCGCGGAGGAAACTAGCTACGAGCAAGCCGAAAGTAATGAGTGATGGTAGTAGTGGGTCGTGATGTAGGCTGGTGGGAGGCGTATGAAGATCTAGTAGCACTGGATCGAGCCGAAACTCTCTGTGTCTTCGATCTTCGGACGGGGACGTCAAAATCCGCAATGTGAGCCTGACTGGAATCCATATCTGAGAGCGTAGGTAGAAGTGAAGCTCGTAAAATATACATCTCTCTCAAAAGAAGACCCACACATCTAGCGTCTGGATACTCGAGGAAGGAGCTCAACGTGAGGGGAATATCTCGGTATAAACAATGGTATCGTCCTCTAATCTCATAGTATACTGGGCAGCGAAAGATGAAATGAAACTCATCTTCCACCTCCTGAAGAGAACAGAGCTGACATATCCGCTGCAATCTGGGAGTGTCTGTGTATCTACCTGTCTCGATAGCAAGCTGATGAGAAGAGACTCGAAGCTGTCCTATACAATATCTCAGACCAAAAGATAGCGTCTGTGTAAGATAAACTGGAAGAATAGGCAAGCCCGAAACGTCCAGCCGTAAAAGATGTGTGCCATAATAATGTAGCTTGACCCTATCTGGATCAGGATGTGACCATATAGTGCGTATGTAGCTCCGGTAGATCTGCTGTCTGATATAAGCATGGGTTCCATTCGGAAGATCAAGTGCGGATAAACCCCAAGTCTGAAGAAGGGCTGAGACACTGCGATACCAAGAGTGCTTGGCTCCCTGATCCGCAATGGTACAAGATGAAGTGAGAGCAGCAACAATGTATCTGGAGGTATCTAGATCTGATACCCTGTGAAGAAAGGTGATGATCTGAAACATAGCACCAACAACTAATGGAGGAGAAGCAAACTCGGCTAGTATGATATCATGTGGTACTGAGGGCTTAGCCCGGATTATCCTACTGAGCATGAGAATCTGGATACGAGTAAGATCTCTCCATGTATCGCGTGATAAATCAGGGCACCAAGTCTCAGCCGAATATAGCACAACTGGGGAGACAGTAGCAGAAAATAGTAGGCATCTGGTAGCAGGATCCTGCACATAATAAGTAGAGCAAAATCTCTCCATATGCACAAGAGCGGAATGCCCCTTGCGGAGCCTGGCGGTGGCTGCTGGTCGAAAAGTGAGTAGCGGACCAGAGAAAGAACTCCCAAATAGGTGTAGGAGGTCACGATCTCAATCGGTAGCCCGTCATAATAGAAAATCACATCTCTCATATGCTGTCTGTTGGTGTTAAACACCATAATCTTAGTCTTCTTAAGGTTAACCGTCAATCCCCAACGCTGGCAAAAGTGATGTAGAGCAGAAAGGTGACTCTGTAAACCAGCTGCAGAGGATGAGAGGAGAACCACATCATCAGCGTACAAGAGAATGGGGATAATAATGTCTGCTAGGGGACAGCCCTCTCCACCTTCCTCGCGAATAATCCGCTCGAGGTCATCTATATATAGTGCAAAAAGAGTGGGTGATAAGGGGCAACCCTGCTTCACACCAATGGTAGAATGTATCTGTGAGGACCAGCCACTACCATCTCTGAAACGTGCCAAGACTCGCTCATATAAAGTAATGATCGCAGCAATAGTATCCTCTGAAAAGCCAAGTGAAGACAGTCTCTGGAAAAGAAGATGTCGTGGAACAGAGTCAAAAGCTTTGCGAAAATCCACAAAGCAACAGTAAATTCTCTGTTTCCGATGTCGAGCCTCCTCAATAATGCATCTCAAAATGAAGATCTGGTCTGAAGTAGAATATCCCGGTCTGAAACCAGCTTGACCCATAGCGTGTAAACCCTCAGTTTCAGCAAAAGATCCAGTAACTGTCTGTAGTATAGAGCCATATATCTTAGCCAGAGTGTGGCCAATCATAATGGTGCGGTAGTTTCCTACATTCATGGGATCACCTGCCTTGAGGATGGGGTGAAGGATATTAGTACACCAAGCCGTAGGAAAACCAGAAGTAACAGCTGTGTTAAAAACATGAGCAATGTAAGGGGAGATGAGATGTGCTACGGGCTTTAGGAAGTCTACACTTAAGGAGTCATAGTCAGTGGCTTTATTTAGTTTGGCATGTTTAATGGCGTTTTCAACCATGTCAGGGGTGAAAAGTGAGCAGTGGTCAGGTCTCGGTGAGAGTGAGGTAGGAGGAGAGTCCGTGGTATATAACTCCGTGGCATACTCGATCCAGGATTCGATGGCTATGGGGGCCAATGTTGAAGAGTGTCTGGTGAAATGTTTCCAGAAAAAAGAGGAGGAGGGTGAATCTAAAGAGTTGATCATTTTTTGGCAGAGTGATTGTAGGTACTTGATCTTCTTTGTTCTGGTGGTTCTATGATATTCTTTCTGGCATTGTTTGAGTGTGGCAGGGGAGTGTGACCTGGCATATGTCACATGATTGTGAAGAGAGCGGCATTCTGCATCATACCATCTGTTGTGAACACTTCTGTGAGATGATGTCGTTTTGGTGGGGAAGGATGAGGAAGCAGCAGCTAAGAGGGATGTAGAGAGAAAAGTGGCTTGCTGGTCAATTGGTGCCATGAACGGGAAGTTAGCGAGTAGTTGGGATAAGATTGTGGTGTAATTGGTGAATTCAGATTGGGTGAAAGGAATACGTTTATGAGTGGGAAGAGAGCAAGAAACTTGCAAAGAAGAGGTTATGTGACCAAGTGAGATGTGTAAGAGTGAGTGATCGGAAATGGTAGGGGGTGTAATGGAGAAATCAGAAATGTGAGAGATCAAAGCAGGTGATCCAATGAAGTAGTCGACCACACTATGTCCTCCACCATGAGGATAGCATGTATATGCTGATGAGGAAGGCCACTGTGTGAGGCCATTCAAAATGGCAAGAGCGTGTGTCTCTGCTAGAGTGATCAACTGCTCCCCGAAAGATGTAGCTGGAGTGTCTGCATCCTGTGATACCCGGTCTAGCCCCATATCCAAAGGGTAAAGCCTGAGAAGATCCGTAGCTGCATGAAATTCGGTTTGTCTAGAGCTTGTGCGGGCGTTGAAATCACCTGCTAGTAAAATGGAACCCTGCTGAGAAAAGATAGCAATATCATCTGAGAGAGAGAGAGAGAGAGAGAGAGAGAGAGAGAGAGAGAGAGAGAGAGAGAGAGAGAGAGAGAGAGAGAGAGAGGGTGTGCAATTGTGTGTGTGAGTGTGTGTGTGTGTGTGTGTGTGTGTGTGAGTGAGTGAGAGAGAGAGAGAGTGGTTGTGTGTGTGTGTGTGCTGTGTGTGTGAGTGTGACTCGTGAGTGTGGTAGAACCGTAGAATCTAGATGTTGGTTGATGGGGTTTAGGGTACTTAGTACTTACCACTTAGTTAGGAATCAGGAGTTAGAAGTTAGCGGTTAGGGTTAGAAACTAGATTAGGACATAGATTTTAGAATCTAGATATTAGAGACTCATCATGAGAAGAAAGAAGAAGAAGAAAGCTTTATTAATGTCTTTTCCATTCCAAAAGGCATATAAGACTAATGAAGTACATGTCAAGTATGTCGTAACTGTGGGAGCGTAAAAAACGTCTCCAAAACTGTAATAAAACATCTAGTGCAATCAAAAAGCTAAAATAGACACGTATGCGAGAGTGTGTGTGTGCATAATAATCATCTGTATCTATGTCAAGATGTCAAGGCTATGATGCGGCTGCTGCTGCTGCTGTAAAAGGATGTAATGCAAGTCACCGCATGAGAAGGCACTGGAGCATGCCGGCATCGTCTGTGAGCATGAGCATGAGCATGTGTAGTAGTATGTCTCTACGTAAGATGTCTGATGATCCTGGTAGTAACGTGATGGTAGGAGGTACACTGTCTCTGATCTCTATGAGCATATTAGCGGCTATCATTCTCGTCGTCCTCACAATCCTCATCCTCAGGTACTAAATCACGCGACCTCCGCCTAGTGAAGAATGAAGTAATTAGTGGCTGTGCGGTAAAATGCTGGGGTGTCCAGTGTAAATCTCTCAGTAGTATGAACATCTCGAGCGTAGAGTGGTAGGCATGTCTCGAAACAGGCAATGATATCGCCCTCTGATCTCATATCTAAAGATAAAGTGCTCCTCAGACTCCACCTCACCTAGAGAGCATAGTTGGCAAATCCGCTCCTCTCTAGGAATACCATGGAACCTCTCCGTCTCAATAGCTAGCTGATGAGAAGACACCCTCAGCTGTCCCAGTGTGAATCTGAGGCAATGTGATAGTCCCAACTCCAAGTAACGTGGCATGACTGGGGTCCCTGATGCATCCAGCTCCAAGAAGTGTGTCCTGTAAAAAGTTGGCTTAATCCCTAACTGGTATGCACGATAGAGGAATCGTCTGATATACTGATGGGTGCCCGAGGGAAGCTCTGTGATGGAGATACCAAATGACTCAAGTAGGAGGTGGGATGCCTGAGAGAACCATGATAATCTGTAGCCCTGATCATGAAGATGCTGTGAGGAGGATAGTGCAGTCTGTCTATATCGTCTGTCCATCTCTGGTAACGCCTGTGTCCTCTGTGTATAGGTAATGAGCTGGAGAGCTGCCTCGATCTGGATAGGTTGAACTGCAAACTCGGCCAGGAGAATCTCATGTGGAACAAAAGGCTTCGCACGGATCAACCGAGCTAGCATAGTGGTCTGTAGTCGTGAAAGACTGGCCCAGTGTGAAGAGGGAAGACCTGCACACCATGCCTCTGCTGCATATAGAGCCGTGGGGGTGAC
The DNA here is from genome assembly GCA_029204225.1 of Diphasiastrum complanatum. Taxonomy (NCBI): domain Eukaryota; kingdom Viridiplantae; phylum Streptophyta; class Lycopodiopsida; order Lycopodiales; family Lycopodiaceae; genus Diphasiastrum; species Diphasiastrum complanatum. The sequence goes on from CM055097.1 coordinate 74,494,845, forward strand.
AATGGTATCAAAGAGGCGACACTTATTGCGAGCATCTTGGATGGACTTCCGGAAACAAAATCTCTCTAGCTGAACAAGGGAGGCGTGTCCCTTCCCCAGTTGAGTGGTAGCGGCATGTCTCATGCTAAAAGTAGGACCTGAAAATAGAATTCCCAGGTATGTGTAGGAGGCGACCACCTCTAGAACCTGTCCTCCCAAAGTAAGCTTCTGTCGTTGCATGAATGCTCGGGAGGTGTTGAAGACCATAACCTTAATCTTCCCAATGTTCACCCCTACGTCCCATTTGGTGCAGAACTCATGTAAGCAATCCAACTGTCGCTGTAGACCTCTCTGGTCGGTGAGACCAATACCACATCATCAGCATAAAGGAAGATAGCAATCAAGATGTCCCCAAGTCTGCAACCGGCACCACCACATTGTGTAATGACTCTCTCCAACTCATCAATATATAAAGCCAAAGAGGACTGGTGAGAGGGAGCAACCCTGCTTCACCCCAATAGTGCTCCAAATGTGATCGGATATGCCACTACTATGCCGGAAACATCCCATGACTTGCTCATAAAGTGCCATATGTCGGTGGAGAAGCCGAGGTCGCGGAGTCTCTGAATGAGCTTTGAGCGAGGAACAAAATCAAAGGCTTTCCCAAAGTCCACAAAACAACAGTAAACCCTCTCTCTCCTGTGCTTCGCCTCCTCAATCAGGGCCCGTAATGTGAAGATGTGATCCGTGGTAGAATAATGGGCTCGAAAACCTGCTTGACCCATAGCATGTAGTCTCCTAGTCTCCGCCTCTGAGCTCACAACAGACTGAAGAATAGTAGCATATAGTTTCGCCAGGACATGCCCAATCATGATGGTGCGGTAGTTACTCGGAATCATGGGGTCACCATTCTTATGGATGGGGTGGATAATGTTAGTGGACCAGGATGATGGGAAACCGGAAACAACTGCGGAATTAAGAAGGGTGGCTATAGTAGGAGCGAGTAAGTCTGAGGCAAGGGAAAGGAGTTCAGACTCAAGGTCTTCAATATCTCTGGCCTTGTGGGACTTCATCTTCTTAATGGCTGCAAGTACCATGTCAGGTGTGAAGAAGGAGAACTTTGATGGTCGTGGAGATATAGAGATAGGTGAGTCGGTATACAGGCTAGTAGCATAATTAGTCCAGATGCGGAGGTCCTCTAGGAGGGGTGGTGGAGAGCGAGGAATGAACTCACGCCAAAAAGCGCCCGAAGACGAACTGAAAAGGAGGTCAATAAGACGTTTCCCTTCAGAATCATCATAGGAACGCTTCTTACGGCGGAGAACACGATGGTAGGAGTGCCAGACTCACGGGCTGCCTGAAAGGCCTTACGCTTGGATATACGTGGGGTCATCATCCATGTATATATTGGTACCACGTAGCTTAGCCCTGCATCGCAAAGCATCTCAACGACTCTCAAGGGAAGTGAAGTGGACGATGAGTGTGGCTGCATCTCTAGTGGTCCTCCATGCGGTATCTACCCATCTGTCTTGTGCCCGAGAGTGGTGTCGAGAAAGTGTTTGGCTTCAGCCAAGGCATCCTGTGTATCCGGGATCCGGCGAACTCTAATGTTGTGCGCTTTTTGAGATTACTCTTCGGAGATGGTGGCTGAGATAACCGAGGAGATGGGAGCGCTTGGTTTGATGCCTTTTTTCAGAACTGACGCCCAGGAAAGGGCCTCTTCTTGTTGCTTTTCAATCGTTGTCTCTAGTTCCCGTATCAAATTGGAGGTGTACGCTGAAGCCGCAGCCTGCTTGGTCCCGATGGATTGTTCGAGTGATGCAACTTTGGACTGCAACATGTCCTTCTCGTGAATCAAGGACGTAACCGTTTCTTTCAACTGCGAGATTTCTTGCCGCAAGATCTGGAAATCTGCCTTGATTTGATCGATTTGCCAAGAAGAGAACAATTCGGTTGATTTAGAGGGCGTATACGGGATACTGGTTGTAGGTTGAGAGCTAACAATGGTCGGGGTAGGAAGAATGGGATCGGAAGCAGATCGGGCATCAATGCCAACACCGAGGATGATGCCATCATCATGGTTAGCGAGGGGGTCAACAGGGGTAGCAAAAGGGGGCAGCACACCAACGACGAGGGGGTGGGATGTAGGGGGGTAGCAGCAGGGGGCAGCAGACTTAACTTTATGCACTCTAAACTTTAAAGACTCCATGATCATTGATATGTAGTATGATAATGTAGTATGTACATTGTACTATTAGTTTTCAAATACATTGTATGATTGTGGTGGCATTTCATACTTGTTACAATTTACTTATTAATAACTATTAACTATTTATGTAATATGTTTAATCATGAATCATTATTGTCAATTTTCAAATGATCATTCATCATTGAGGGCTCAAGGTTGCAACTTGCCATAAAAATTGAAATTTGAATTACAATTTACAATCTCGGATCTTGTCTTGTGCAACACTGCAATGTGACTTGTGACTTGTCACCTGTGAACTAGGTATGGTTGCACCATCATATCTGATGGTTGGAGCGATACGAGGAGGCGCCACATATTGAATATCTTGGTGTCTTCATGCATGGGGACGATGTTTCTCAGATCCATCGACACCTCTGGGGAGGCAATCACGGGCAAGTACATGTTCACACAAATTCGAGCTGCCATTGAGGAGGTGGGACCACAACACATTGTACAAGTATATAATATATATATTATACTATATAGTATAATGGTAATTTGTAAATGTTAATGTTCAATGGATTATGGCGATTGATTAACAATGCATTATGGTTCACTTGAATTCGGAATTCCAATGCCATGCACATTCAACATTGCATTGTATGGTTGTACAGGTCATCACAGACAATGTGTCACACTGCTTCTCCATGGGTAGGCTCGTTAATGAGACCTACCCCCACATCTTTTGGACACCTTGTGCTGCACATTGCTTGGACTTGTTGATCGAGGATGTGGCCAAGATACCATGGATTGCGGAGGTGCTCAGCACAGCACGGTCCTTTCATGATTCATGATTAAACATAAATAGCTATTAACAAGTAATAAGTATGCAATGCCACCACAATGTATGAAAACTGAATGTACAAATTACAATGTACATACTACATATCAATGATCAATCATCATAGAGTCTGAAAGTTTACAGTGCATAAATTTAAAAGGATAGTAGTACGTACTGGGCCCCATGCCTTCCTGAGAGGCTCTAGCTTCTGGTCAACAGAAGCCCACTCATCAAGAAGTCCCTTCGTCCTCAGGTGCTCAGAAGATGGCCCCGACCACACCTGCCCAATCGCACTCATCGCCCTCCTCTATGCCGCACTCACTGCTCTCTCTCTCTCTCTCTCTCTCTCTCTCTCTCTCTAGTGACGAGTCTCTAATATCTATGTAGTATACCCTAAATTCTAAATTCTAAATTCTAATCTAGTTTCTAAGTTCTAAGTTCTAACCCTAACTGCTAACTACCCAGGTCCCACACCCCTCTCACAATGCCCATGCCCCACACTGAACCCCATCAAGATTCAAGTTTCAACACACACACGTCACACGCACACAAAATATCACACACACACACACACGACACAATCACTCACTCGCACACACACAAATACATACACACACATACAATCTCTCACACACACACACACTCACACTCACACACACTTGTCACTAACACACAATCACTCACACACACAAAATCTCAACTTTCAAGACACACACACACACACTCTCTCACACAATCACTCACACGCACAAGAAATCTCAAGACACACACACACACACACACAATATCACACAATCACTCACACACAAACAACATCTCAAGACTCACTCTCTCTCTCCTCGGGCGCGAACAAAAGTTCAGAACCATTTTCGGGCTTTTTTGCTAATAGTCGGTTAGAATGATTCGAACCGTTCGAATCGGGTCCTTTCGATTCAGTGGTCCGAACCACGGTTTGATGCAACCGTGGATCCTTGTACCCAGGATATGGTTACAACTTACTGCAGTTC
>CM055097.1:74508859-74513859 GCA_029204225.1 Diphasiastrum complanatum
ACAATCACATAGAATTAATGGCTAAAGCCCTAAAAGCAAAAGCAAAGGTATAGTTCACCACGAAGAGCCAAGTAATATCAAATTATAAGCTGAGAGATGAATGGCTCTAGGCCGCTACAATCTTCTACTCATCAAACTAGCTAGTGACAATCTGAGTATCCCAAGGAATCCATAAAGCCCACGATGGGAATGACCATCCTCAAAAATTGGCTCCAATGACATTGAAGAGAGTGCAGTAGGAATTGCACCACAAAGTATCGTGATAAGCCAAATCATGTTGAATATCACTACATTAACAAGATGTGGCATAGTGAACTAGGAAATGTTGTAGAATTAATAGGACACCCACAAGTTCGCCAACCGCCACAAGAACATTAATCTCTGAAAAAAATGATCACCATGTATATAGAACCTCTCCCAGAATGTTAATCTTTGCTACAACTGGAAGCTCTAGTGCACCATCTAGAACCTTTGATGCAACTAGACTGTGTAAAAGAATCTCCTGTCCAATATCCTATGAGCCATGACATATATCTGCAATTGCATCCACATGAGCCTAATATGTCCCATTTGGAATATAATGTGGCTCATGACATATATCTTGGTCAGCTGCTACATCTGGAGCATCTCCAAAATCATCGAATATAGATTGTGGATACATAGTACTCATAAGATCATGTTTCTAGTATTTTGTATTTTGTCTGTCTTGGTAACTCTTGTCTACACAATATGGTCCTTGTTTTCTGTTTTATTTTATTTTTTAATAATTTTATTATTATCATTTTTTCTTTCCTCTTACTGGTTGTCATTCGCTTCTTAGTATGCTTGGGTACTGATGAGACACAAGCAATGCTGTTTGGCTAAGATTTTTTGTTTATTAAATTCTATATTATTATTTTAATATAGATCCTTTGACTTTTTTGGTTGCACATATATTGTTTCTAAGCTTCACCTTATGACATAATTGACTTCTCGATTTGAATTTATGAAATTGGTTATATTCTAATTTCACAAATAGATATTTTTCTATCACTTTAGCAGATATTCAAATTCTTAATAAATTTTTGTCCAAGTAATGGCCAGTTCTATGTTCTTATTGACATATCTTGAGAGGGTGCGTGTGCCGTTACAACTAATCTGATATTTTACTAATCAAAACGAATGTCTCTTACTCAATGTCATGTTGGTAAGGTTCTTGTTGTTTTGTGATAATTTTTTTTTTCTCTTATAAATTATCTATCCTTTTCCTATGTTTTCCTTTTGTATCTTCTATATTTTGCCTTTTTTTTGTCCCTTCTTTTTGAAACTTTGTTTGAGTTCTTGGTCTATTGCTTATTAAGGCTAGTCACTTGCTTCTATTGACCCATATATTCTCCTTTCCTCTACCTAGCTCTTGTTTCAAAAAGCTTTTGAAGTTTGTTTGAGTTTTAGGATTTATTGCTATTAAGAGGTTGTGTTGTACCTTAATCATTTTTTTGGTTCTCCTCTAAGTATAAATTTACATAGTTAATGTCTAATTTGTAAAATTGTTCACTTACTTTAGGTTAATTGATGCGCTACTTCTTTCCTTCGACCCTTCAATATTGGTTATTTTTTTAGTAGCAAGAATAAAAATGAAATAAAATAAAGATGACTTATTGTATGGTTGTAGTCAAACTTCTATTGGTTCCGCTTCATTAGATAAATATTTCAAAATTTCTTAATGTTTAGGTTTTGTTCTTGATGGTATCAAAGTCATAAAGTTTTATGGTTTGTTCTGCTCTTTCAGTAGATGCTTGCTTGTTAAAATCCATAACTAAGAGTATTAGTAAGTTCATTTATCGTATTGAAGAATTTTTTGGTTGTCATCAAAATGGAAAGCTAAAGTTCTACACTATGTGACCTTGAATTTGATTCCATCTTCTAACACTCATATTTCATTTTCTATTGAGGAGGAAGTTCTTCTTTGTAAGTTTCATAGACTTTTTGTCATTTTGTATGTGGATAGATGCTCAAACAATATTGTATTCGTTTGCATAAAATTCTATTTGGATTCATCATTGAATGAAGTCCATTCTACACTGGGAACTTACAATGCTTGTTCTCTTTCAACTAGAAAGTGTCTAAAAATACCATCAAGATTTTTGTCGTTCCTATAACCTAATTGCTACCCAAATCTTTCAATTTTGTGTGCTACATGGAAATTCATAAAGTTCCTAACAGACCTAGGTTTATTGTAACAATATGTAAAACTATGCCAACCGACCTTTCTAAGTGGCTAAGTACCTACTTCAAAGCCATGCTTCCTTCTATAAATGAGCTTTGGATAAACTTAAGGATGCAAATGTTCCTATAAATTGTAGTTGAATTTCAAACGATTCTATTGGTATAATAGAAGTAATAAAGTTTTTCAACTTCTCTGGTACTTCAGAAGAAAAAAACCAACCTATGCTTCTTCAAACCTATGACTTCACAACACTATACACTAAAATCAACTTGAAAGATTTGAATTTTCATGTTAATAATCTAATTCGAGATGTTTTTAGCAATAAACTAAAGGACGATGCAAAGCTTTGAAAAGAGTGCTTTGCATTTTGAGTTTTGTTGGCTTAAGAACAAAAATCAAGGTGTCGATTCAAAGAAGAAAAGATTTACTAAAATCTTTGATGCTGAAGATGTTTGTTCTTGGCTGCACTTTCTCCTAGATAGCCGGCATGCCTCATATTTCTTGAAATATTTCTAATTTTGGTAAATACATTTTGATTAATGTAGGCAATTTGCTTGACTCACTCTTTTTTTAGAAATCCTAACCCAATCACTGTGCACACCAACTAGTCTCTAGAAGAAAGAAATGTTTGCTTGGTTGCACGAGTTTTGATCCTGCAATTATTGGATGCATAACTTCTCACTGGTTGGCACATTTATAGAGTGTCAAAAGGAGACTATTGTGCTGCTAAAATTCAAATGTTGGAAGCAAAAAGGAAGCTTTCTGAAGCACAGGGTGAAATTGTTGCTCTAAAAGATTCCGCTGCTGCTTTGACTCCAAGGCCTCCATGGGGTTTGTTGCCTGCTAGGTCTAATCTTAGGCTATCAACATTAGACTTAGTTTCTGAAATCTGCAGAGAGAATGGAGTTTTGGCTGAGCAGCTTTCTACATTACAGCTGGAGAAGACTGCAGCTCAAGTTGCTCTTACAGAGGCATGGTGCACTCTTTCAACAAACTCCAGTTTAAATATGCACTGGTATCTCTTAAAAAAGAAGATAATCACATGCCCCTTCTTGTTAGCTTCATAATATAATTGCAACATTGGAACTGGCACAGGTTACGGAGAGGTTGAAGCTGCAAGACACAGAAAATGGTAGTAAGGAAGACAATAAGAAAAAGAAACAGAAGCCTAAGAAAGGATAGTACGCACCTAATATATATGGACGCTATGGTGCGGCATTCATATGTATGTAATTTATGTCTCCAATGAGTAAGTATATGAGACAGAGAGAGATGGGGGGATTATTAAACAAGGAAAATGTTTCACAAATGGAATCAGTTGAGCTTTTTTATAAATGCTTTTCTCATGTAGCTCCATTTTTGTGTCTAACTCCTTGTATAAATGGATGAAGCTCCTTTCAAAGCATTTGTAGGCAATTTCACTCTCTTGCGCTTCAAATTAATGGTAAGGAGCCACTCTACCACACCAGGCATTAGTTCAAACAGCCATGTGGTATTTCATGCAGTAGATGTATTATATGGGCAACAGTTTTTCCCAATGCAGCTGTATACTGAAATATATGTTTTATTGCCATGTGCAATGCACTTACAATTTTCTTGCTTTTTGGGCAGTTCTTGTAATCTCGAAAAACTGCTGTGTTATGCACATGCTGGTACAAAATAATGGTAAAATGGAATCATATATGTAAGGTTTTTATCTAGTGATATGTTTGGTCATTTTATTGCTATTATGGTCTAGATTTTTGAGATGAGGATGTTAGTATAGTACAGTGTAATCCATTCATATGTGGACAAATCCACTAATATGTAACCCTCTAGTCTAGTTTTGTTTAGGTATGAAGATTTCTATGGAACTCTAAATCCCTAAACCCTAGTATCTGATATCACATACATAAGCATCTATTATGATAATTTTGGAAAGATATTATTCACATACTGTGTATGTGCACATGCGCGTGCGCGTGCACATGCACGAGCGTACAATGAAGTGACTCTGATATCTCATCCTATTCTGATATGTAACCAACATTGGCATCATCTGTATTATTTTATTCTCAGCTGAAACCATGTCCCACTTCGGAGCCATGCATTAAGTTGATGTGATATGCACTTTCCAGGATTATTCACATACAATTGTGACAAAATTTTACAGCAAAATGAATCCCAATCAATCCTAAAAGTGATGGAGGATGCACAAATCAAAGATCTAGATCCAAACTATGAGTTAGAATCAAGACTAGTTACCAAAACTAGCAAATTTGGCATTTAATTCCACATTAGGCACATAGATTTGATCAAATGAATCAAAGTAAAGTACAACAAGCTTCTCAGACCTGTTAATAGGTTAAGTACTTTTCAAACCAAACAATTAATGCATAAAAACACTCACATCCAATAGCTAGAACTTGCCACCAAAAGACAATGATGATAGAAGTGGAAAAAACTTGATTTTTGTTGATATTTGGATGAAGATCTCATCATACATTTATATATTTCAAGCTTGGATATGAACATTTTAGGGCATCTCTGTACTTATCATAACCTAACCCTAATATCTAATTTAATAGGTCATTGGATCCACCTTAATATGGGGTCAAGATCTCAAGATCCAAAAACAATATAAAACATGTTATTTTTAACTCCTAGAATTTTTCTAGCTTATCTAAGCATATTTTGGCCTCATTTCAAAGATGCTATCACAATGTAATATGAGGAATGAAGTCTTGAGAAAGCATCCTATGTTATTTGGCATGTGTGGCATCTATTTACATGACCATCTTGCCAATTACAATGC
>CM055097.1:74523859-74543859 GCA_029204225.1 Diphasiastrum complanatum
TATGTGTATGTGTATGTGTATCTTAAGATTTACTGACAATGCATCTTAAGCTGAGAATAGATACTAAGGATATTGTGATTCTAGGGCTAACGCTTTTCAACTGTAGGATCAACTTGCTCAAAAACTGACCACTATTACAATGTTCACCTAATTTTCATCCATCAAATTGTGAATTCTTTCTGAAATCCAGTTGCCCTATCAAGGGTGCAAAGTTCAACTCGAAACTGTCGTGAACGATAAACTGTCGCGAACAAACATCATTCGAGTCTAAAACTGATGAGATCAAAATCGAAATTGTCGTGAACATGACGCTCAAAACTCGACACTCGAAACTGTCATGAAACTCGACACTCGAAACTATCGCGAAACTGTCACGAACAAGACACTCGAAACTGTCGACACTCGAAGATCACTCTCTCTCTCTCTCTCTCTCTCTCTCTCTCTCTCTCTCTCTCTCTCTCTCTCTCTCTCTCTCTCTCTCTCTCTCTCACACACACACACACACACACACACACACACACACACACACACATTTTTGAGGCCTTTTCACGTTTCGAGGTATTTTCGCGAAGGCATCGGGATTTTCGTGAAGCCTTCAGAAAATGTTTTTGAGATATTTTTGCAAAAGCTTCAGTGATTTTTGCGAAGTTTTCGCAAAACCTTCAGGAAAATTTCGCAAAATTGGCCCTCCCCCTCTAGAAAAATGCGACACTCCCCATCCCCCCTCTAAAAGATGGCTCCCCCTCCCAAAAAATGCCTCCCCCTCCTAAACAATGTGATACGTCGTCTGGCACACTTCTGCCACGTACACACATACATCTTTCACCTTACTCACCCTCGAGATACCTCGAAATGTACCTCAAAAATACCTCCCAAAATTCGTGTCTTGAGTCTCCAAAAATTCAGCTCTTTACAAATTGACAATGACCCTCGAAATATTTCGAGTCTCTCCACAATTTCGTCTCTCCACAAATTGTCTCAAAAATTTGGAGACACCCAAAATTCGAGTTTCGAGTCTCGAAAATTTCGTGTCTCAAAAATTTTGAGAGTCAATACCTTGAAACGTTCCTTGAAATAACTCAAAAAATTGAGACTCATCCTCAAAACGTTCATCGAAATACCTCAAAACGTTCCTCAAAATACCTCAAAAAATTGACACACCCTCGAAATACCTCGAAATATTAAGACACTCACCCTTGAAACATTCCTCGAAATACCTCAAAAAGTTGAGACACACCCTCAAAATTAGCTCGAAATGTACCTCAAATATACCTCCAAAAATTCGTGTCTTGAGTCTCCAAAAATTCGGCTCTCCACAAATTGTCAATGACCCTCGAAATGTACCTCAAAAATTTGAAGTCTCCAAAAATTGAGTCTAAAAAAATTGGAGACTCTTAAAATTCGTGTCTCAAAAATTTGGAGACAATCCAAAAAATTCGAGTTTCGAAAATTTCATGTCTCCAAAAATTGAAACCTCTCCACTAATTGAGTTTCGCCAATTTGTCGTCTCCAAAAATTGCGTCTCGAAAATTTGGAGACTCTAAAATTCGAGTTTTGAAAAATTCAAGACTCCAAAAATTGAAATCTCCAAAAATTCAAGTTTCGAGTCTCAAAAAATTTGTCCAATTCGAATGTGCATTTAGTGCAATTCGTGTCTAGAAAAATTCGAGTTTAGACATTCGTGTCTAGAAAAATTCTTTGAATTCGAGTCGAGTCAAGTGTGAGAAAAATTCTCCGAATTCGAGTCGAGAGTGTGTGTGTGTGTGTGTGTGTGTGTGTGTGTGTGTGTGTGTGTGAGAGAGAGAGAGAGAGAGAGAGAGAGAGAGAGAGAGAGAGAGAGAGAGAGAGAGAGAGAGAGAGAGAGAGAGAGAGAGAGAGAGAGAGAGAGAGAGTTCTTTGAGATTTTGTCTCTTAAAAAGAGAGAGTTCGTCCAATTTGAGTTCATCCAATTCGAGTCGAGTCTGCATTTAGGTTTATTCTTGTCTAGAAAAATTCTCTGAATTCGAGTTAAGTCGAGTGTGTGAGAAAAATTCTCTGAATTCGAGTCGAGTGTGTGTGTGTGTGTGTGTGTGAGTGTGAGTGAGAGAGAGAGAGAGAGAGAGAGAGAGAGAGAGAGAGAGAGAGAGAGAGAGAGAGAGAGAGAGAGAGAGAGAGAGAGAGAGAGAGAGAGAGAGAGAGAGAGAGAGAGGAGAGAGAGAGAGAGAGAGAGAGAGAGGTTCTTTTTTTGTATTTTTAGGATTTTGGTGATTTTTTGGTGTTTTTTGACATTTTTTCTGATGTTTCTAGAAATTTGCTGGGAATTGATGTGAAGGTGGAATACTTCTAGCTGGTGGCCTCCTGATCTCCATCGCTCCTTCACTCCATTTTCAGTTCCAGAGAGGAATTTTCAGTGCTCGTTTTACATCTACTTACAGTGCTACATGTCCATCGTTGTTGATTACACCTGCAACGTACCACCTATACCAAGAGAGGGTAGGTTTTCCCTCAACGCTGACTTGCATCACATTAGCACTAATCACATCAATATGCATTGGAAGAAGAACTAAAGGAAAGAAAATTACGATTGGTACAAATGAAGACAGATGCATGTCAACTTCATTAGCAATGGTAGATTCGGAGGTGTTATCCTCCTTGGCTTCTAACCAAAGTGGCTTGGCATCACTTTTTGATGACGCCGAGGGGCAATGCCAGTCACTGTCTTCTCAAATCAGCGCTAAGAGTGGTGCTACTTTGAATCTTTGCAATTACATGGGACTATCTGAGGTTTCATCTGCTCCAGTCCAAATGGCAGACTCTTGAGAGAACTAGAACGCTGCACCAAAAATAGGCTGAGAGCATAAAACTTTGGGAAGGTGTTGATGAGCGGAGACATGATATATCTCAGAAAGGCTTCTTGGTTGAACTGTTTGAATATCTGTCTTGGTGTTTGTTTGTACCATTTTCAATGGCGGTATTGGCCGCCTACCCATAAATGTCATCAGACAACCAGCTTTACATTTCCATTTCACTGGACTTCAAAGATAAATCCTTTTACCTCACCAATAATGATAGAATACCTCTTTATGATGCTCCCTGTGGGAACGATAATAATTTATTCTACACATTTACTGACCTTTTGGTTTGGTAAGCCACGATATACACCAAACTTTTGAAAAGCTCCTCGAAACCTGACACGAAAGTACCTTCAAAGAAATGAAGGAAGTCCTCGAAACAGAAATCTTCAACCAAAGCAATAACAAAAGAAGCTCCTGAAGCTGATCCTGATTATGATCGTGATGCAACTAAGTTATTTTCAAAGGTACAATTTGATGTTTAATTGAAAAAGTGCCTCCAAAAATATATAAAGGCCTTCAGTAATAAAAATGCCCATATCCAATACCATGTATGCAATGTCTTGATCTTAGAGTTGGGCGTTAATTAAGCCTTGCCAATGTAAACCAACAACTCAACACAGTACCGCGGTACATAGTATGAGAAATAGGTAAAAACTCCACTAAGCGTTGCATCAGATAACCACATTTCTAACTTTTCTATAAAAATGTCGAAAAAATAGATAAATATCATAAACAAGGTATCACAACACCTCATGTTCCTACCAAGGAGATGAGTATACATCACATCCATAAAATCCAAAAATGCTAGCCATCCAAGATGGCTACGCAATTGCCCAAGGGCCAATGAGCAACAAATGTTTTATCTGTGGTAAAACAGGTCATTTCATGGTTGATTGTAAAGTAAAAAATCCAATACCATGCAGAATGCCCAGAACGTGTTCGAAAACACAGTTTCAAAAATTGTCCAAAATAATCGAACAGAATCCTCCCTGCACGCCACGTATGTCATGAACCAGTGAGGGTCGTCACTTTTTCTCCGAACTTCTGCAAGCTCAAATCACGATGTCGTTCCATAGTGCCATCAAATCCTTCATGGGCCTTAAATGCTATATCCATAGAAGTTTTCAGTTGTCCAAGAGGAACAAAGTGATCTACAAAGACTATCCAACAGTATCCGTTATCTTAGATAGTGGATCAGGCATAAACACTACGGATTTGTCACTAGCAAAGTCATGGGATTTTTTCCAGTTAGATCTACCACGGTACAAGTTACGCAGGTGGATCAAAGAGTCACTGACCCTGTAGAGCATTTATCGAATATCCCAGTTCGTATTGCAGGCGTCAAATTTACCATCGAATGTGTTATAGTAGACTTACCAGATGATGTACATACATACAAATTCCTTCTTGGTATGCCCTGGTTACAGATGGCAAGAGTCATCCAAGATTGGAAACGAAGTCCGTATTTGCGTTGATCTCAAAAATCTTAATGTGGTTACTAAAAAAGACCATTTTCCTTTGCCTCTAACTACATAAATCCTCAAGGAAATGGTGGGAGCTGAAGCTTTCAACTTTTTAGATGGCTTCTATGAATATTTCACGGTCCAAATAGCTCAAGAAGATAGACACAAAATAGCCTTCGCAACGGAATATGAAATTTATGCCTATAATGTAGCCTTTTGGCTTATGCAATGCCCCTTCCACATTCCAATGTGTCATGCAAATGGCATTTCAAGATTTTCCCCACTGCATCTGATGATCTGGGGGTGCATTCTTCCGCAGATAAACACCTCTTAGCACTCGAAAAGATCTTCATTCGCTGTCGCCGATTCAAAATATCACTTAACCCTGAGAAGTGTCAAATCTGGATCACCCATGGGATTGTGCTCGAACATATCATATCCAAGGACGATATCTCTACCGATCTTTCAAAAATCAAGGTTATAATTGAGATGCCCCTCCCTACAACCGTGAAAGAAGTCTACGTTTAACTACTACTGCATCTTTATAATCGACTATGTCGACAAGGCACGACTCGTTTATTTGGTTGTGTTTGACCCTAGATGGACCGAAAAGTGTATGAAAGCTTTTGAGGAATAGCTCTCACTACTACACCAATACTTCGTTCTCCAGATTATACCAATGAATTCCATGTGCATACTGACGCAAGTAAGTATGCCATAGGGGTGCTAGATTAGCCAAGTTGCAGAATTACATGTGCTAGCTAGCTATGGTTGGGTGGTGAATACTTGAGGCCACTTGTTATCTACCTTTGTGATTAAGATTAGGGACACAGGTGTAGGAGAGATCCAGATCTCGACCGAGTCCTCTACTCCCAGCCTGAGCTTCAGATCCTTCAGTCATATCTCGACCGAGAGCCTTAGTCATCTACTTCCAGTCTCGACTGAGCCGACTCTCAGACCTTTGTATCCTCTCTGGACCATGCCGAGTCTACAACAGAATGATCAGCAAAATAGAACATGTCGTCACATAACTGATGATCTTGAGTCTGATAAAATTGAGACAAGCATGGGCACTCTCGATATTCCTAAGATGAACATATGGTACCAAGAGACACATCACTTCTTGACACAAATCTAGTTCCAAATCCCTCCTCTATCTGTATATCAGAGCCCATTCGTCCTGCATATTTCCTATGCCGCATACAATCATATCCACAGATCTTTTCACTTCATCTACCTCTAAACAAGAGTCATAACTTTAATATCTCTCTCTCTGGAGCTAACATCCACACCTTCGGCTTCCCTCGAGGACCAAATGTAGTCAGTGGAAACACTTTAGAAGATCAAATCCACAACTTATTACAAGTTCATAGGTCCTTCAGTGGATAAATGGAAGAACAAAGACGGCTACCGAGTCGACGCAATAAATGATAAGCCTTTAGCTGTTGCATGTGCCTATCTAACCGCAACATTATATGTCAAAGATTTTGCGTATACCGATGTCGCTCTTTCACATAATGGCAGATTCTAGGCTCCACAACCGGAACCTGTACGACTGGGCCCAGTTTGCATCCAACTGCCTTCATGAGTGCATCAAGAACAAACAGCCCTCCAATTTATTGGGCTACCTTCTGACGGATGTCACACTGCAGCAAGTGAGCAACCGACCAAAGCTTTGAGAATTGTTGATGCTGGCAGATAAAGTTTGAGAGACACAAGTAGCACCAGCCAAGAAGACAAAGTCTCCGTCCAAGCATACGACAACAGCCCCAGCACAAGCAGCTTCTCAGAAGAGGAAGAGCTCCTCCTCTCAACAAGCACCAACTACAAGGCAAGACCGACATAACAAAGCTGCCACTGAGAACGACGCCCACGTCCTCTACATCACAAACGAGAGATCCTTCTTCTCACAAAGAAGACGACACCACCATGTTGTGGGTATTTCCTACACAATAATAAACAAGTGAGTCCCACCACTTAAAATACTATTGGCCAAGCCTTACCTAGTGGGCCCTGCCACAATACATTGTACAGTTAAAATAATAAGTGTGAGGTCACTGGCGTCCTGCGTGTGTAAGCCCAACCCAATGAACACACAAAATGGCTAGGTAGAAGTTGAATAAAAGACTTGGAATATAATAAATAATAAAAAACTACAAAGTCAAGTTACATGGTTCTAAGTTGAGGGAATCTCACATGATTCATGTGAGTTTGGTCCTCTTCTTATTGAACCATTAGATTGCAATTAGTTTAGTTTGAATGGCTAAGATTAGGATTCTGGCCAATTAGAAAGGGCCAATGAGAGCCAAGATGGGCTCCCCTCTCAACTGTATAAGGAGGCCATTTCGTCGTTGCCGGGGAGCGCCACACACTCGTCTCACCGCATAGCCATCTTTCTTCTCTTTCCTCTCTTCTCTCTTCTTTTCCCTCTCTTTTTCACCAAAAAAAAACAAAAAATCCAATTTTTAAGTTGTTAAAGTTAGTTTAGTGTGGATTAGGAGTTAGATTTGTTGTTTATTTTGTGATTTTTTGCCGTTTTTTTATGAGACTTTGCTGTTTTGTGATTTTTTTTTGCTTGTACATACATATATATATATATATAAACTAAAAATTGGAAAAGAATTTAAGCCTCGTTGGTGAGCGACTCTATCTTTCAGATAGCCTCCTCCCACGACTACGATAGTTCTATTCCTTCAAAAAAATAAAAAACTAAAAATCAAAAAAAAAAAGAAGCCTCGCTCGTGAGCGACTCTATATTTCAGATAGCCTCCTCCCACGACTACGACAATTCTATTCCCTAAAAACTTTAAAAATCGAAAAAAGAAAATAAGCCTCGTTGGTGAGCGTCTCTATCTTTTAGATAGCCTCCTCCCATGACTGTGACGCTTCTATTCCCTTAAAAAAATAAAAATCTAAAAATTGGAAGAAAAACCTTAGCGTGGTGAGCCTTCTCTATCTTTTAGATAAACCATGAGAGGTGGAAGCGAAGACCTGGACCAAAGCAAATATTCTTCGAGGTCAGACATCATTGTCGCCCTACAACCACAGCCAGAATGGAGAAGGCATAGTCCTGAAAGACAAGAAGAGGCTACAGGAGTACCTGAGGGCACCTGCTTGGAAAAGGATTGATCCTTTTTACATGCCCAGCAAGAGAAGAGATCCATGGCCAACGGAGGAGCCAAGAGACGAAGCCATCAATTGGCTAGTGGTTCCAAGAATTTCAGAAAGCTCAACGTTCGACGATTTGAGACTACATCTACTAGACTTTGGCCACAAATATAAGTCTAATGCTGACACATGCATTCGAGAGAGTGCGGATTATTGCCGATCCATGGCATTCCTCAAGAATCATGAGTGTTTTTGGGACCGAGGTCTAGAGCCAATAAAAATCAACTGCAATGTAGCCCTGCAGTTAGAGGACGACCACCGGATGATGGCCCCCGACTCTATTATAGAGCGGCGTTTATGTCCTCACAATATGTCCTAATGATTGAAGATTGGCAGAAGTTCGAGTTTGTTAAAGGGGTGCTTGATTATTTGGGGCCACTACAACTTGAAAATAAGCTACGGTTCCAGATATTCGAAGCCTTGGGAAAACAAATGAGTACGAGAAAGCAGTCCATGAAGCGACAAGGAGAACATGACACACATGAGGTTCTCAAGCGGGTTGGAATGTAAAGGGCCATTGGGAGATCTCAATTTTGTGAGACAATTTTGCGGAAAATAAACACTTGGTTTTACGCAAGGGAACGAAAATCTATGCTTTTCCAAGTGCCAAGGCAAAAGCGAAAGCGATATCATTCGACATGTGTTGCAGTGGGTCCTGCAATAGATTAGGGGAGGATGATGTTGGCTGATTTTGAGGAATCCCCAAGATACGAGGCTAAAAGCTATCCAAGAGCACCTCTCACCTTAAACCGAGGAGGTCTCTGAGGAAGAAGACAAGGACTGCAAATTGCTCTTGAAAAGTTTTATGGCTTCAAGATCTCATAATGTGTCTCATGTCACTTTCACAAATAATAATCTACGCTACATTTAATTTTACCATCCTTTTTCATAAAACAACTCATAAAAATGTTAATTTAATGTACATTTTATTTTATCATCCTTTTACATTACACAACTCACCCACCATCCATGATTTTTTTAGAACAATAGAGATATCAGTTTGATGCTTTTGTTGTTCCTTTGATGTACCCGGGTAGTAGAGGAAAACGGCACGATTTGAGAGCTCAAAATCTGAGTTGCAAAGATCGTAGTACAAGTATTCGACTAACCTGTTCATTGAGTTTCATAACGAAGCTATCTATGGGAATGTGATTTAGAAAGTCAAGGTGCAGCACCAAATTAGATAGCAGATCTCATCAGATAAACGTCATCGATGGCATTATAAAGATGCAGAGTCAAGACAGATTTTGCTTTCTCGATCTCGACTTATAACATTCTCCCAAATGCTACCCAACAAACAAAAGCTTTCACTAGAATTACTCAAAATTTAGCTTCCACAATCTTAGACATAACTGAAGACAATCTTTGTACTAGACATAGGAAAATCAAAAGAATATTCTATAAGACGCCAAATTTTATCTATTAAAAGAATCTCCCAGTTACAGATTCAGCCTTCTGACATTTCCATCAATGTATAACTTAAGCTGAGGGTTTGGAAATTGGAAAGAAGAGCTTGTAATCGATGGTCTTAATCGTATTTTCTGGAGACCGGATAGAACGCTAGTTTTGCGAGTTATTTGCAATCTTGACTTACCTTATATCTATACCACATGATGCCCCTAATTGACTAGCTATGGATTTTTCCGATCTGGAAAGATGGATCTTAATCACGGTCTCGCATGATTTTCAAGGTACAGCAAAGGTAAGTGTCTATCTTGTCTCCAATCACAAGAGTTCAATGCAGTAACTAATCAGCAGAGGGAACTAAGTGTATATGTGCTTATCTTTAAAACTGATTGAAGATTTTCGACAAAATGCAACAGCACACTTGAACTAAGAAGCTGGATAACTTTCCACGAAGGTCGGGTGAACAGACCAGATTAGGCCTGTGTATTGTCTCAATTAAATCCTGTGTGGCGAAAGCGAGATGGCGGTTTTCTTAAGGGGGAGATGAGCAGATTACGAAGGACATTTGACGGATTGGTGCCACTTGGTGTAAACATGTCTGTCCCCGCAGCAGTGAAAAATGTGCTTGAAGTTGGGTGGCCGATAATGCCAGTATCAACTCCTCGAGAACGGTTGGGGCCCGGAATTTCACAACGGCGTGAAGTGCTCTGTGGCTGTCCAGGCCATAAATCTGAAGATTTCGCTGGAGTTATAGGGGGCATAACCATTGATTCACCTGCAAAACCTTGAATAACTGATTCTCTTTTGGAAAGCACTTAACATGAATAGCAACTGCACCTATTATTATTATAGCTCAGACGCTATAAAGTCTAATTTTGAACACGTCAAGACGGAAGGAATGCTAATTTAGAAATTTTATACTACGGATAAAAATATTTCCAAGAGCAATCGTCAATGTAATAGCTCTGATTACCAGCATTTGTTCTTGTCATTGGATCTCCGAATGCACTCGGGTTAGCGAATGCGTACATATTTGTTGGACGTGATAAACTGTCACGCGGCGCAATGCTTGAACACTTCAATTTCTCATAATCATTTCTCAATTCATCGTACATTTCATCCAGTTTTCGCTTTTGTCTGGCATTCAACGTTGTTTCGAAATATCCCGTTAGCTTCTAAAACAATCTTAGCAGCTATTGCTTCAGCAGAGCAGCGGAATTGCTACTTTACTAACGAATAGCTCTGACATTTCTAGATGTTACCTTGACTTTTCTGCAAACTTTTCTTGCAGTTCGGCATTGTCCTTAGCTAGCGATTCTTTCTCTTCTTGAAGAAACTGGATTTTTCTCACGGCTTTTTGATAAGCTGCATGCAATTGCTCGATCTTCTGACTGAATTTTGTTTGCATTTCTTCGTACTTTCGATGCAATTGTCTTGCCTTATCAACTGTAAGCTGAGCTTCAACATCCTTTTGCTCTATCCAGAATATTACACCCTTGAAAGCACTCTTCATAACTTGTAACTTTGTGAAGGTTTATGACAAAAAGCTTCATAGACATGATAAGAAAGGAAATAGACGACAAATGAATCGTCACCATTTAGCATATACGAAAAACTATTACTTATCTTAGTGATGGATACTGCAATGTGGTGGAACTCCAGCCATGACCATCTGAGAAAAAAGAGCGTAAGGTTTTCGTGATACTTTGATTCAGCTTAGCATAGCATATAATTTCCAGACATGGAATATATTCCCATTACTACTTAATGTGTTTAAGATACAAGGGCAAGAAACTTTACGTTCACCCAGTCGTCGTTTGGATTTAGGTTGACTGGCTTCATGTGGCTGCATCAATATCGTAGTTACAGACGTAGTTGTCATTAGTTATTTTCAAGGTCATCGTAGTCAAGTATTTCAAGCAATAAATCTAAACGTACCTTTTTGACAAGATTTGCTCACACAGAGGACATGGGGAATCACTGGATAGAATTTTTCTTGCATCTTCCGTACCTGTTGACTTAATTTAGGAAAACTACATGAACATTTTTGAACAAACAACACATATACTGTTTTGATCGACGATGTGGATACAGAAGATGTGACCACAAGTGGTTACGATTCCTCGTTCTTCCAGGTTTGTCCAGCAAGCGTTACACTTCATATTTAATCCCCTTCCTACGAAAACGCAGCACACATTAAAATAGATGCCATCAGATATACTTGTTTGAGGATTTAATGATATCTCTTGTTCGGTAGTCATCATATTAGATCTTCATTACTCTGTTTAGTGTAATTTCAAAAGGTGACAAAAACATCAAAATATTCAGTCAACAAATCCATTTCTAGTGAAAGGAAGCTAATTTTGGTTTAGAAGCACTTGCTCACCAACCGTCACGAACTGCGTCGTAAGTGGACTCGCTTTGTCAAACTCACCGAAACTCTATAACGAAGAAAAAATCTTTTTTTAAGGATGATATTGATGCATCTTCAGAGTGACAGCTCGTCGTAACTCCTATGCACAGTACATCAGTTGAGTATAATCTTGAGCAAAAAAATTAAGCATGTATGCTAGCATAGCTACGACTCACGATCGGATCGTTATTGTTTATTCGGAGGAAGGTACAAGAATAGACCTCTTTTTCTAACCTGTAACAACATCGTGACGATTCTTGGTTAACGTTCTATAAAGCTGTTGCTAAACCACACATTTCCTTTTTAGCTTTTTTTTTTTTTGGTTGGGTATGTTCCCATATAAGATATTGGCACTTAATTTTTAGCTTTGGTCTAGCATTAAGCTATGTCCAAGGTTATCTCAAATCTCTCAAAGATGCTTGGATATGTTTTTGAATTAGATTAATTGGATATATCAGCACTAAGCTAGTTACCACTAGTGTGACGATTTGTTAAAAGATGAGGACTCTTAAGTGAGTTTGAGCATTAAAATGAGGTTTTTCTTTAAAAAAAACTTGGTTATTCTAAAATGGAATCTTCCTCCTCCTTTTTTTTTTCCATTTTTTTTAATGATTTGAATACGTTGCGTAAGGCAAAGCTTTTGGTGATGGATGTGATGTATCCATCACCTTCTTTATAATTGCAAGATTTTTAATAATTGAGACAATAAAGATGCTCTCAATTTTTGTTGTTAGCTAGTCCATTTTTTGTTGTAATCACTATTAAATATGACAAATATATAAAACTAGCACTAATAATATTCAATATCAACAATTATACAAACTAGCACCACAAGAAAGATTAAGAAGTAGACTTATGAGAGATGAATGTACTTCTTGCATTGCAATATTGCCCAAGTCTAGATTAATCTCTAGTTGAAATAAGATTAAGGTACCAGCCCCATTTTTTGAGTAAGCTCAAATTAATCTTCTTAACGAAACATAGATGATGGTTATATCCGCACATCACACGTGGAGGCTATTCATTACAACAAGTTTACTAAAAACTTTAAGTAATGTACTTATATAGGATAAACAACCTGAATGGTCACATAGAGGGTTCCTACAATGCGTGTATGTTGCTTGGTTGCAACAGACCCAAATCATATATGATAGTGTCTCTAACCTATAAATTTGCCATTAAAACTCATTGTTAGTTGAACAATAAATATGTCGCCAAAGATTATTCTTTCAATGCTCTAGTTTGGTGATTTAAAATGCCAATAAAACATCACACCATGTCATTCCACTGATTACACTGCAACATTTTATAGGGCTTCTGATGTGCATTTCTAGTGAAATACATTATTAATTTCAAAATGTCAAGAATTGTCGCTTGTTGGCTATCAAAATGAAACAACAATACATGCTAATTATATATTTTCATTGGATAATACATTGTCGATAACCACAAGTACATCAAGTTTCCAACTATCAATAGATAATGCATCTTGAAACAACATGTGTAACTTTAAATAAAAGACTACCAAAGAACTCTACCCACTTTTCTCTTAAAATCGTGTCCCAAGGATCGTCTTCTTATTTTTTTCTTGGTAACATCAATCAAAGTCACAACATCACATTTTGAGAAGGGATGTACCTTGAACAAGGTCTATTGGGTTGTATATATCTTAATTTAGGTATTATTGTCTAATGTGAAATAGTCGAGACCTTAAAATTGAACTCAAAACAAGGTCTTACATCATCTGTCAAAATAAAATTGTGGGCCCTTTCCGACGTGAGCTTTCAACAAATTTCAATAGATTCTAGTCTCTGATGCCAATGCAAAATGTTCCAAATCAAACCTTTGGAAGTTGGAAACACTTAGTGACAATAAACTTTTAAAAGAGTAATCAAAATTTGACGACTAGCTGGAGTCCAATGATTTCAAGTGTAGGCCGCTGAAATCCAACAAATTCAACTGAACATTTAGCAAAAAGCTTGACATGTCGGCCAATGGAGCTATATGATGCGGCATTGAGCCGGTCGTCAAAATTTGACGAATATATGGCCCATCAGATTTTAATGGATGTTACCCTTTTTTCTCACTTGTCAAGTAGATCCACTACTACTACGATTGTTATGGGCAAGTAAGAATAGCAAGCATTTTGGATTTCTAAAGTACAATCTAGACTAATTGTTAATATAATCTATTTGCATTATCTAATTTTTTTATAAGGCCAACCGATATCCATTTTAAAGCTCTTTGGATAGAGAAAATACCATGTCATCTTTAAAAAAAAAATTCTATGCTATCAAATTTTGATTATGACATGGAATTCCACATCTCTCTCTCTCTCTCTCTCTCTCTCTCTCTCTCTCTCTCTCTCTCTCTCTCTCTCTCTCTCTCTCTCTCTCTCTCTCTCTCTCTCTCTCTCTCTCTCTCTCTCTCTCTCTCTCTCTCTCTCTCTCTCTCTCTCTCTCTCTCTCTCTCTCTCTCTCTCAATCACCGTTTGGCCTACGTCTCGATACCTCTCTCTCTTTCTTCTCGCAGTATCTTTGTCTCTCATTCTCGATCTACCGTTGGTTCTTTCTTTGTAATAACGATCATGCCTTCTTCAACTTCTTCTCCAGGATGATATGCCAGTCTTTCCTTGAGCTCAAGTTTGTCTTTTGTCGATATCATGTGTTCTTTTGTTGATCTTGTGATTTAGCTCAGTTCTTCCTACATCTTTGCGAAATTACCCAATGTCTTTGAGGGATTTGTTGGAATGCAAGGTGTCATTACCAAGTGGAATGAACAAAATCCTAATTGACCTCTCCTCTTATGGGCTGACTTACTCGCATTACTTTTGTGAACAAGCTCAAGGCATGAAGCAAAGCCATTAATATGCTAATGCTTTGTTGATTGAAACAACAAAACAATAGTGGCCTCCGCCTCTTCTCACACTGCATCAATCGAGCCTTCCTGCATAATGTTGTAATACCGCCACTGGTGATATCATTCATCAATAACTCATTTCTAATTTTACGTTCTTGTGATGGATAAATGGCTTCCTCAGTGCCAAATTAATCTCCATGCCTTATTTTCATTGTTCAGAAAGATCAATACAAAATTAATAATAAACGATGATAGGGACTACTTCTTATCAATATCAATGAAGAATGACTAAGCTAGAGAGTCACGATTGTGTCAAATATGATGTTATTAAGACATGGTAAGATAACTATAACTTAGAATTTGCTTTGCACAGGAACACAGATCATGCTACACAGTAACACAGATAAAAAACACTCTCCACAACAATCTCACATAGCAACTGTATTTCTCAGAATGAAATTACACTGTACATATAGTTGTTCACTCAGGCAACCCATGCATGACCCAGGTTGCCGTTGGCGGGACACGTGTCCCGTTGACTTGCCTCGTGGCGAGGCCAACTGATCCTTATCCACTGATAGGACCCATAGTATAGTAACACAATGATTCTACTTTAATTCTAACTCTCTCCCTTAAAGTAGAGTCTACTTTTTATATAGTCATATACATAGCTTTAAAGTCAACAAACTTTAAGTACAGAAATCTTTGATCTAAACTTATCAAACTTTTCTCCAGTAAGTGGCTTAGTGAAAATATCAGCTAGTTGTTCTTTTGTGCTACAATGAACAACATGAATTTCACGACTCAGCAGCCTCTCATGTATGAAGTGAATCTCAATGTGTTTAGTTCTCGCATGGAACACTGGATTCTTTGCTAGTTGAATGCCACTCTGGCTGTCGCTATGTAAAGTCGTGGGATTTTTCTACTTCATGCCAATTTCTTCCAAGAATTGTCTCAACCATATAGCTTCCTGTGCTGCACTACACATTGCCTTATACTCTGCTTCTGTCGTGGAAGGAGCAATTATACTTTGCTTCTTACTAGACCAGGAAAAGCAACTACCACAAAATTGGAATACACACCCTGTGGTGGATCTACAATCATCATAGTCACCTCCCCAATCCACATCCACATAGCCACACAACTCAGGTAAACCATCATGCTTCTTGTAAATCAAGTCATACTCTGAAGTGCCTTTTACATAATGCAAAATGCATTTAGCTGCCTTCCAATGCGTTTTCGTAGGTGCTACCATAAACTGACTTACAATGCCAACAACATAGCATATATCTAGTCTAGTCGTGGTAAGGTAAATCAAGCTCCCTACTAACTGTCTATATAACGTAGCATCAAATGACTGTGACTCATCAAGCTTAGAAAGCTTTTTACCTGGTTCAATAGGAGTGTTTACTAGTTCGCAATCCTGCAACCTAAACCTGTGCAGCAACTCTTTGACATACTTCACCTGTGTTAAACCCACTTCATGTCCTTTTTGCCACACTTCTACTCCAAGGCAGTAACGCATCAGGTTGAGATCTATCATCTTGAATTATTCCATGAGGTCTTTCTTGATCATGTCTATCATCTCTTGATTATTTCCCGTAATAATCAAGTCATCAACATAAAGAGAAATCAAAGCAACCATACCATCAAAGCATAAGACATATAGATTTGGATCAGAATGTGTTCTCACCATCCCCTTTGAACGAAAGTAAGCATCAACCCTGCTATACCACGCACGTTATGCTTGTTTAAGACCATAATTTCTTCAAACGACATATTTTATTTTTCTGTCCCTTCGTTACAAAGCCTTCAAGTTGATCCATGAACACTTCTTCTTCTAACTTACCATTTAGAAAAGCAGATTTTACATCCATCTGATGCAAAGGCCAACCAAAATGTGAAGCTAAAGCAATAAGTAGATGTAAAGTATTTCACTTACAAACCGGCGCAAAGGTATCCTCATAGTCGATGCCTTTATTTTGTGCGTACCCTTTGATCACCAATCTTGCTTTGTGCTTTGCTATACTTCCATCTGCATGGTACTTAGTCTTGTATACCCATTTGCAACCAATGGGTTTCTTGCCAACTGGTGGTTCTACTAAGTCCCATGTGCTATGCTTATCAATTGCTCTTCCATCTCCTCTCCCATGGCCTTGATCCAAATGTCATCATCCTTCGCTTCACCATTAGTCGAAGGTTCTTTGCTTTGAATAATGCTAGATAAGAGAGCATAATTTGCTTCATACCTTTCAGGTAGTATCTTCTCTCTTGTTAATCTTCATAGCTCTCCTTGGTTAGATGATCTTGGAAAGTCATCTATGTCGTGGCTCTTCAACAATCTCTCAAACCACTTAGGGAGCTTCCTGTCAGGTGATCGGCTTCCTGGTGAAATTGTATCCCACGGTACATCCTTCTCCTTGCGTTTGTCACTTGCAACTTCAATCCTTTTTGCACCAAAAGGTTTGTCCCTACCTCTCCAACCTGTTTCTTGAGGTTGAGTAGTAGTATCTTGAGATGTATCCTCATGTTCATCACTCGGAAGGTCAATGAATGGATCATCATCAGGTGGTATCCTCACTATACCATCTTTCCCACTGGATGTGTCTATCTTCTCAGCATCCTCATCTTCATACATCTTGGATTCATCAAAGATAACATCACGACTTATATGGATTTTGTTTTCAACTAGATCAAAACATCTATAGCCCTTCACACAATCATCATATCCTAGGAATATGCACTTGATAGCTTTTACATCAACTTTACGTCTCTTTTCCTTAGGAATGTGTACAAAGGCCTTACATCCAAAGATTCACAAGTGGTTCACCTTTGGCTTCTTCTTCGTGAATGCTTCCTCAGGTGTTATCTTTGGTATGGCAATGGTAGGACTTCTATTTTGAAGATAGGCTGCCGTGCTACATGCTTCTGACCAAAAATCTTTTGGTAGTTTCATCTCAGCTAGCATAGATCTGGCACTTTCCACAATCGTACGATTCTTGCGCTCAGCTACACCATTGAGAGCAGGAGTATGAGCTTGCGTAAATTGTCTTTTAATCCCACATTGATCACAAAGATCATTGAAGTCATTAGACTTGTACTCACCTCCACTATCTGATCTTAGGACTTTGATCTTCCTACTTGTCTGATTTTTGACCAAGGCTTTGAAGCTCTTGAAGTTATCAAATGCATCTGATTTCTTCTTCAAGAAGTAGATCCACGTCTTACGTGACATATCATCAATAAAGGTCATGAAATAGAAGGCTTTACCTAAGGACATGGTCCTCATAGGCCCGCATAAATCTGTGTGGATTAAATCCAGGATGTTCTTTGCTCTTGCGACACCCCCTTTATTGAACTTCTCTTGATGATGCTTCCCATATACACAAGATTCGCACATCGATTTCAAGTGATCTTCTATGGTAGGCAATCATGTTACCATCTCCAATTTTCACATCAAACTGAGGCTTCCCAAGTTCAAGTGACCAAGCCTCTTATGCCACAACTCAGTTTGCGATGGAATGGACAATACAAATCCATGTTGCCCTTAATTGTAGCATTCAACCTGTACAATTTTGTATTGGGCTCTCTTACTCCATCCGCAATAACTTTGAACTTTTGGTTCACATCCTTCATAAAGCAATGATCATGGGCGAATTCTACTTTCAACTTTTGATCAGTAATGACTCCAACAGAAAGTAGATTTTTCTTCAAACCCGGTATGTAAAGTACCTCCCTGATCATCCTGCTTTTGCCATCAGGTAGTTGGATTGAAACGGTGCCTATCCCCTTGATCTTGCACACCTCACCATTTGCTTGTGAAACAGATGTTCCATTATCCAACACCTTCAAACTACTGAACTAATTTTTGTTACATGTCATGTGTCTTATGGCTCCTGAGTCAATATACCATGCTTGATCATCTTGATTAGATAACAATGCAGATATGAAGATGCTAGAGTCTTCAATCTCACCCTCATCGACAAGGTTACTTGCTTGTTTTGGTTTTCCCTTGCCTTGTTCCGCCAGGAATTTGCGACATTCACTCTTCCAATGGCCCTTTTTACCACAATGGAAGCACTTACCTTTCTTCTTAGTTTTACTGGAAGATCCCTCATCCTCTTGAGACTTGGCAAATTGCTGCTTAGACTTCTTCTTGCCCTTGCCCTTGCCTTGTTTTTGGCATGTCGCAAGTGGCTGATCGTCAGTATTTTGATGTCTAGCTTTCACCATTTCTCACCGTTGCTCTTCCTGCATCAAGATTCCTGTGAGCTCATCAAAGGTTGGCAATCTTTCTCTTGATGCTATTCTACTCACAAACATCTGATAGGGTTCTGCAATGCCGCACAATGCATTGTGCACCAGCTCCACATCACGTATGCGCTCACCAATAGAATGCAGTTCATCTCTCATTGTCTTGATTCTGATCATGTATGTTTGAATGTGCTCTCCTTGCTCCATGCGGGCACAATTCAACTTTGACTTCAGAAACATGATTCTTGACGGATTTGATGTCTCGAACTGCTCCTTTAGCACATCCCATGCCTGTCTGGGTGTAATAGCATCACAAATGTGGGTAATGATGTGATCCTTCACTGACAAGTTAATGAAGGTCAAAGCGTTCCTCATCTTTTTGTTGAATACTTTGATGTCTGCTTCATTTGGCGGCCTTCTCTCATCACTTGGTGACAACTTCCCACATGTCTTTCTCCATCAGTATGTTTTTCATTTTGAATTTCCACACTGCATAGTTGGAAATCCCATCCAATTTGCTACTTTCACTCAAAATGGACTCTCCCATGTTTGCCATCGCAAAACTGCTTGAAACTTCTGCCTTAGGCTAAGAACAGTATGCCGAGGCCAACAGTGATGTCAGAAGTTAAAAATAATGACCTGCACTTTTTCCCTTACCAGGCCACTCGCCGCTTTTCCACCAATTTGAAAGCCAAATCGGCATCGCCTTCCGAAATGCACTCAGTCGTCAACTCCCAACAACGTGCCCAGTGGAATGGTGAAATCACTTCTGGCGTACTCCGAACACTTTTTCTGCTATAGTCACTCTGTTTTGTTGTACCGTACTTGCAGGTACAGTTTGGGTGCCCTTCGTTTGGAGGTTATAGCCTTTCGTTTGGGTCAAAACGGGCAAAGGACCCAAAAATAGGGACTTTTCTAGTTTTTGAATTGTTTCTTCACCTTGAAGAAACTTCACTCTTCACTTGTGAAGGGACCCAACTCAACTTTCAGTATGAGAATTTTTAATGAAGTTGAAGGCCAGAATGCACTTCACTTCTTCAGGGCCCTGTTCAAAGCCCATCCAATGGCTGAAGCAAATCTTGTGGTCCAAGTTTCTCTCCCATCACAAGTTCTGGACCGTCGATGCATTTGACACCTCATCCAAAGGTCCAAACTGCATCTGGGCGTTGAACCGCACTCCTGCAGTCACTATGGCCTTTGAGACACTACAGTATCCATTGCGTTGGGCGCGCTAACAGCCCGTGACCTCCCTGTCTGCGGCCGCGCCTCCCCACTCTCAAAATTGTCTGATCTAACTCGCCTGTGGATCGTTTTGAGCACGATTTGAGGCCTGGAGCAGGGTCGCCCTACTGATTCCAAGACTGTAGAGTGTTCACTCAAGAAATTCCGCGGAGAAACTGTGATTTTAGCTCAACTTGACAAAGTGGCTTTTTTTACCTTTTTACCGCAAATCTGCTAGGTTAACTGTCTGGAGACAAATATCTGACATAAACCTTAGAATCTCTCCATGGCTGGTTGACAATGTGATTAATTCATGTCCTTACGGCATCCAAAACGGTGCACAAACAACAAAGAAATCTCCAGTTATGTATAAAAATCGTA
>CM055097.1:75292772-75479847 GCA_029204225.1 Diphasiastrum complanatum
CTGCTCAAATTGAACAAACTTGTATTTACATAAAAAAACACCCAAGTAACTTGAGGACTATAAGATTAAAGATGATAAATTGCTATGGTGAACTTACAGATGGACAGAAGTTCATAAACTGGCAATGCAAGTGAGCAAGCCTTGATGCCAAAAATCTGGAAGCAGTTTCAAAGCACTTCACACCAATGTAAGTTCAGAGAAAACAGATATACAAAATTATGCCTACAACCACTGTTACCTGCACAACATGACTCATTGAGATCTCTTGAATGGCTTCAAATTGTGTATCAAAATTGAAATGTGGTATCTTCTGATGAACATGCACAAATTTTATGTCAGTTTGCCAGAGACATAACCCATACGCTAGAAATACGTTTTCATTTCAGGCTATTTGCAATGTTTCATATGCCATTTGCATTCTTTAATATTTGTGGCTGCTTTTCTCATGCACGTGAAGACAAAAGTTTTCAGCCCGTGGGATAAAAGGTTCTGCTACTGGGAAAAGAGAAAGCTAGGAGTCTTCAAGGCCTACTTAGTAGAAATAAAGTGCTGCGGTTGATGATCTACACTGGCTACACCTTCAGATGGGTTTAAATTAGAGAACAACAATTTACCTTTGTGCATGGTTGCATCCTCTGCAATTAGTGCCGATGGAATTTTACTGAACTCATTGGTGCACACCCTTCAACATTTTTCACTGCTCACTTTTAAATACTTCAGATGTGTTCAATCAGAGAGTAACTTGTAAATTCTCTCTTGAAGGTAATCAATTTCGAAGCTTGCGGTATTAAATACTCTGACCAGAAAATATACAATTCGAGGCCCCATTGAATGAGGAATATCATGTTACTATGTGAAATTTTGTATTGTAAAGTAAAGACAACGGCATGAAGGAGATATCAGGTGTGACGACCAATGAGGTGCCTGTACTTGTGGATGACCTGGCTCTGTGATAAACTATTTGATACTCTCCAATTTGCAGGTGCTGGTAGCCTTTAACTGTGTCCATTTCAAGTGGTAGTGAATAAGATATGAAGTTTGTTGCTTGATGGAATGTAAGATACTGCCGACTTAAGAGTGATTATAGTAACATGTAATGAACTAAAGGTTTCACCTCTATCTTAGCACGGGAATTGCAAGTCTTTGACATTGACAAGTGGGTCTAAGCTATATATTATCATTTGAAAAAATTACCTCTAGCTGCCTAGTTGCAACTGCTAACTTGTTAGTTGGGTTCTACTTGTCAATGGTTACTTTTATGATGGTCTGCTTTTTTAATTATTTTAGATTATCAAATCTTGAACAAGCTGGCTATCGTTTCACTTCAGTTTCAATGCTAGAGCACTGTCACTAATAAGGTACTGTAAACTCATGTGGCAATAATATCAATAACCATTACTTGAGAGCATCGAACCATATTAGTGGGTGAAAGATTCCACTTGCCATGTGCCCTGTCAAGGATGCAGAACTATAACTGCTCATTCGCACCATCTTTTATTGTCGAGTTTGTAGGACCACTGTCTTGTACCGTTAATTATATATTTAAGATTTTCATGAGCGTAACTTATTGATGGATTTGATCTTCTTGCTGTAATTCCTCTTGAGATTAATTTAGGTACATCCCTGCTAACGGGGCCATTATGGAAGTGAAGCAGGGAATTCTATCATGTGTCTTGAAATAGTCCACGGAATGGTCTTCC
Source organism: Diphasiastrum complanatum (assembly GCA_029204225.1). Lineage (NCBI taxonomy): Eukaryota > Viridiplantae > Streptophyta > Lycopodiopsida > Lycopodiales > Lycopodiaceae > Diphasiastrum > Diphasiastrum complanatum. The sequence goes on from CM055097.1 coordinate 75,294,473, forward strand.
TTGCAGAAAGTTGTTTTGAACATAATTTGAGAAAATCTGCTTAACAATTACATTTCAGGCTCAATTTGCTTTTTTGGTACATTTCAGGCTTGATTTTATTTTTTGGCAGAGAGCTTGAATTTTGTACTGTTTCAGGATCTACAGCTATCTAATAAGTCATACATCAGGAGTATGCAAAGTAGACTTATATAAAGTTTAAGCAATATTCTGTTTTATTCTCTTTTGACATTTTCTCAATGCTTGAGTTTTTCTGATCAGAGTTGAAATAACATCACTAATTCTTGAACGACAACACACACAAGAGCCAATACGAATTCGCTTTCTTGTACCATTAACCAGAGCTATGTAACCATGGAAAATTGCTGCTTCGAGCTCTCAAAACCCTTTCAGAAGTCTGCACTGTTTATAATCATAACACTTTTGAATCTGTTAGTAGAAAGTCTACACATATTTTCATCAGGCTTCATTGAGACATCTCTTTCGGGCAGCTCCCCATTGTAAATCCACATGAATTAGATTGGTGGTTATTTGATTTGTTGCTTGTCATGCGATGCTGGGTCAGAGGCTGTGATATTTTGTTTTCTGTTGGGCATCTAAAATGTTATGGACCTTGACAACCTGGGACTAGCGCTGGTGACTTCACAATTTTAAGCCCAACACTGCAACTGTCGCGGTTTGTTAATCAAATGTAGGAGTTGACATAGGCTGCCAAACTAGGTATGACTTGCCAAAACACAGAACTCTGGACAGTGCATCACACCCATCAGCCTTGTCTAATCAATTGTGCCGAATGATGAAAGTTGGCATAAAGTGCTGCTTTTTTTTTATTGAGTGGTGAAATTCAATCAAAGTTTCTTGCTTGGCAGATGTAAGCTGAATTCTTGTCAAAGACTCGATATTGATTTGTGACGTGAAAAGTGCATGTCTATGTTTCCAACAGGTTATAAGAGTAATCTTCGTGATAAGAATGTTATAGAATAAAGTCAAGCGATTCACAGCCTCACACTACAAATCAAATGATCACACTTTATATCAAATAAAAAGAATTATGTAGTTCGTTTTCATACTCCAATACCTCTATTTTGACAATTGGGAGAAATTTTTACCAGACAAGTTTTAGTGCCAAAATGGCACATGACACACATTTACTTCACTAAAGATGGGTCATAAAATGCGTGTCGCGCAATTCTAGACTAAAGATTGGTCATAGATGCATGACAGGCAACTCTAGATCTTGATTTTCAACAGTGGGGTCAACTCATCAAAAAAGCTGTAGCTTATTTTTCTTGTGACTTTTGTGAGGGGGCCTGCTATGTTACATTCACTAATTCATTTTCAAGCAGGCATGATAAGCAAGTTGGAACAATTCCAAGTTTACAGCTGTGCATCAAGTCTGAAAATAGAATAACACACGGATCAGATCATTTAAGAAAAACAATCTGAAATTGAGGTGGCTCTTTGTCTAATTCTCTTTTGGTATGAGTTGCTCAAATTTACTCCTTGTCCTGCAAATCTCAAAGAAATGGCTCGCATTACAGTTCATAGGTAATCAGTGATCTGGAAGAAAGCAAAATCTTTTATACACAGTTGAGTTTACACTATCAGGCATCACCAGGTATTCTCTACCTACTAGTGTTCTGCAACCTACTTGTGACTTCAAATTGTCTATCAAAATTGACATGTGGTATCTTCTGATGAACACGCACAAATTTTTATGTCAGTTTGTCAGAGACATAACCCATAAGTAGGCTACTGGGCCAGCGTAGATAGACTAATTATAAGACTACATCAATCTCAAAAACCTGATTCTTGTTTACTAGCTTTATCTCCAAGCTAAAAAAGCGTAGATAGACTAATTATAAGACTATATCAATCTCAAAAACCTGATTCTTGTTTACTAGCTTTATCTCCAAGCTAAAAAAAAAATCTCATCTCTTCTAGTAACAGGTGGTTTATGTCCACATCACTCTCAGGGAAGCCTACTAGGCATTGTACCAGTATTCAGATCTTCTTTGTTGAGAGTAAATATCGATTCTACATCCACATTTCGAACTTATGATGCCTAGGTTTGGTTGTTGCTTAGCCTGTCATTCGTTCATGATCTTATAGTGTTGGCCTTGCTTAGCCTGTCATTCGTTCATAATCTTATAGTCTCAAGTTTCTTGGGTGTTTTTTTATGTAAATACACGTTTGTTCAATTTGAGCAGACTTGATATTTTGATTATTTCTTCTTATCAAATTGACTATAGGGTGAGGTTGTTCACTTCTGACTCTGTCAAATTGCAACATCAGATTATTAATGATTTTGCATAAATGCTTGCAGTGGATTTTCATATTCCATTTTTGCAGAGAATGGCTTATTTCTTTTCATGTTGATTATGGAGTTGGTATGTGTGAAAGCTGTGTTTTCTCATACGGTAGTTATTAAGTTGGGTGGAAGTTTTGCTCAACGCCATGTGTAAATTTTAGCTGCGTTGATGTTTTTTATTTTTTCTTTAAACCTGATGTATTGGAAGAGGGTGAGGTGGTCCATAAACTTCTGATTTTGTAAGATTCTATCAGTTTACTATAATAATTTTGCATAAATCTTTTGTGGTGGATACATAAGTTGCTATCGTTTCACTTCAGTTTCATGGTAGAGCATTGTCATTAATGAGGTATTGTAAACTCATGTGGCAATAATATCAATAACTATTACTTGAGAGCATCTAACCATATTAGTGGGTGAAAGATTCCACTTGCCATGTGCCCTGTCAAGGATGCAGAATTATAAATTTGCAGCATTTTTTACTGTCGAGTTTGTAGGACTGCTGTGTTGTACCGTTAATGATATATTTAAGATTTTCATGAGCGTAACTTATTGATGGATTTGATCTTCTTGCTGTAATTCCTCTTGAGATTAATTTAGGTACATCTCTGCTAACAGGGCCATTATGGAAGTGAAGCAGAGAATTCTATCACATGTCCTGAAATAGTCCACGGGATGGTCTTCCTTGCAGAAAGTTGTTTTGAACATCATTTGAGCACACAACTATCAAAAAGAAAATCTGCTTAATAATTACATTTCAGGCCTGATTTTTATTTTTTGGCAGAGAGCTTGAATTTTAAACTGTATCTGGATCGACAGCTATCTAATAAGTCATACATCAGGAGTATGCAAAGTAGACTTATGTAAAGTTTAAGCAATATTCTGTTTTATTCTCTTTTGACTTTTTCTGAAGGACATATGATTCTCTTTGATGCTTGAACTTTTCTGATCAGAGTTGAACTAACATCACTAATAATTGAACAACAACACATACAAGAGGCAATACAAACTCGCTACATATCTTGTACCATTAGCCAGAGCTATGTAACCATGGAATATTGCTGCTTTGAGCGCTTGAAACCCTTTCAGAAGTCTGCACTGCTAATGGTCATAACATTTGTGAACCTGTTACTAGAAAGTCTGCACATATTTTCATCAGGCTTCATTTTAGGAGACACCTTTTCGGGCAGCTCTCCATTGTAAATCCACATGAAATAGACTGGTGGTTATTTGATTTGTTGCTTGTCATGCGATGCTGAGTCAGAGGCTGTGATATTTTGGTTTCTGTTGGGCATCTAAATGTTATGGACCTTGCCAACCTGAGACTAGCGCTGGTGACTTCACAATTTTAAGCCCAACACTGCAACTATTGCAGTTTGTTAATCAAGTGTAGGGGTTGACATTGCTGCCAAGCCAGGTATGACTTGCCAAAACACAGAACTCTGGACAATGCACGCACCCATCAGCCTTGTCTAACCAATTGTGCAGAATGATGAAAGTTGCCAAAAGTGCTGCTTTTATTTATTTGAGTGGTGAAATTCAATCAAACGAAAAAAGTGGACTCTGGCTGTCTGGCAGATGTAAGCTGAATTCTTGACTCTAGTTTTTAAAATGTCAATCTGAATTTGTTTTTTCTTGTATGGGCATTTATGCTCTGAGTCAACTACAGTCAGAGTTATTACCCAATTCAACGACAAATGACTATTCAGAACAAATTCCCTTGTGGTTGTAAAATGGCCATCACATTGTCAGGATTGTTTTCTCATGATAACATTATTCTCTGATAGGCTGAGTGGGTCCTACAAAATTTGGCTTCAAAAAACATGTAATGTACTCATGCAATGGTTTGTACTTCGTGTGTGAGGGATTTGATATTATTGTGATTGTATTTTAGCATTTCACTCAAGTTGACTATATACCCAACTCTTGTCTCAATATCTATTATGCAGGGCAATAGGTTTTTGAGAAAGCTGTCAGCAACATCTTTGCTTTTACTGTGCTAGTGCCCTAAATATTGTACTTGCCTGCTGATAGAAACTACCTCTGTCAGCTTTTTAAAAACTCATGGGTGACTTGGAAGTGAGGACTGAGTTCTATTTGAGGTTCGACTCCTCAATCACCCAGTACTGACAATCTGGTTAAAATAGTTATCATGGGAAATAAAATAATAAACAAGATTGAAATTATGAGATGCATTTTACAAACGATGAATGTCTAGAAATGGACACACTCAGATTTTTATTTTGTAAAACACGTGCTCATTGATTTCATGAAACTTTTAGATATTTTGTGGGGCATAGCTTTGAAATACATCTTTTGAGTGTGATATCATTGAGGGAAAGTGTTAAAAATCAATGATAAACTTCATATGTTATTGTTCACGATGTACTTTAATTGTTGCCAGATGTTATCAGTTGTAAGTTAGACTATTAGTCAACTCCTACTCTCTCTCTCTCTCTCTCTCTCTCTCTCTCTCTCTCTCTCTCTCTCTCTCTCTCTCTCTCTCTCTCTCTCTCTCTCTCTCTCTCTCTCTCTCTCTCTCTCTCGGTTTATTGTACTTTACATTTGAGTTAATTAGCTATGGTGATAGTGAGTGTTCTTCTTCCTCCTTGTGATGAATGATTGATATTGCTTGGCTGATTATTGACAATTCCAAGGTTTAACGGAAAGAGAAATCTACTTGCGTTGGCCTAAAGCTTGTAGTAAAGATCTAACGCGTTTGTGTTGCATCAAGAGAAAACAAGAAAGAAGAAGATTAGCTATGAAGGAGCTTGGAAGTTGTTCTTCTTAAGCGCAAATCCATAGCTTGGTTCATTCAATCTATATCGCATTCTATAGCAAATTTACAAACAAAAGAAAAATACTACACGTCTAGCGATCTAGGCATCGTCCATGCATTATAGAAAGCAAGCATAAGGCATGAAACACAAATACTCATCTCACAACTACTCTCTCTCTCTCTCTCTCTCTCTCTCTCTCTCTCTCTCAAGACATACACAAAAGGAAGAGGGAACTGAACTCTTTGATAGTACAAGTAAAATTTGAAAACATAAAATACAAAGGATTTGGCCCTTATATAGGTGGGTCCAAAAGAGTTGATGTGGCTTTCATTGGCTCATTTCTAAATTTAATAGGCTAAGTTAATGTGATTATTTTTTTTATTTGGCAAGTAATTTGACTTTACAATGCTTTCAATAATTTGACTATTTTTTTCCTAATTTGTCAAGCTTACCTAACCCTAGAGTTTTGCCAAGTTGGTGGCTAGGCACATGAACCACCTCCATGATTCAAGGAATTTGGCTCTATAATTCAGAAACTATGACCAAAAATGCCTAACTAATCCTATGAATAATATCTAACGTATCTATGGTAGCCTAAACATGTGGTGACATGGATTCACACGTGAGACCCACCTATGTAATAATTTACATGGTTTAATCAAGCTTGATTTTCCAATTTTTGACAATTTCTCACACTCCTCTTGACCTATTTAGAACTCTCTTTGCTTAATAAATGAATACTTTAGAAGTGTCTTAAAAAAGTCAACTAGAAAAAAGGAAATTTTGAGACTCTAATAGAGAATGATGTCCATGAAGGATCTTTCACCACCTCTTAAAGGATCTCTTACATGATGTTCCATTATTGTGTCTACCCAAGAAGGATCTCTACCCAACGGGGTTGGCTCAGCTGGTTAGCTTGGCATCCAATGTTTCTTCCCAAGTTCGAGCCTTCCATTGGAAACCAAGAAGCATTATTGTGTCTATATACATGTAGCACACTTCAAAGATAAACATCATGCCAAGCTATGAATTTCAAGGCATTTTGTGCACTTGATGATATATCAATTAAGCTATTAAGTGCATAGATAATGTTGCCAAAAACACTATAATGCAAGAATGAATGTTGATCCATCATTAAACATAAGGATAATAACTGAATCATGTTCTCTTAAAATGAATTTAAGAGAGTAAAGAATATTTTTGAGTTGAGTATGCCAAAAACTTGGCTCTACCTCCATGATCTTGATGATCTCTCCATGATTATGCCAATCCCTTGCCTTCAAGAACCTTTGATTACATAGAGCAACACCAAATGGATTGATGAATTCATGAGAGATGTCACTCTCCTCACCGTTCCTTCCGTTACCAATGAACTTGAGCCTTGATATCTCCATCTTGGACTTTGAAGGTCTCCTTGGAGTTCTCGGCCCTTCACTTTTTCCATGCACTTGACTCGGCTCCTCTCCATCAATGAGTTGAATAAGCTGCTGATTCAAAGGTGCTTCTTCAAGTTTGTTGGTCTCCCACTCATGAAAGATCACATTTCCACCATTGACAACTTCTTTGGTGGAAAACACGTAGATTCTACAATCTCTACTTGAGCAAAACACTACCATTATTCCTATCATTGAAGTAGGATAATATTTGGTCCTTACATTGGACTGATCATGCACAAAGCATGTAGTCTCAAAGAATCTCAAGTACATTTCATTGAATGATGTTTTTTCTTTTATGACACCATTTTGCAAACTATCGCACAAATACTTATCCAATGAAATTGCTTTATGAACAACAAATGTAGATTGGAAAGCATTCATGTTGAAGAAGTCTCAAACTTCAGGACCTTCAAAATGACACCAAAATCATGGTATTTGGACATATAGGCCAAAATTGGCTATTTTAGACTACTAGTGCCCTAAAATCGGGTCCTAAGTTCTAGAGAGTGGAGAGAGAGTCATCTCTCTCACCTATATTAGGCTGAAATTCGTGGAGAACAGGTTGGAGAAACTTATTGTATTGTTGAGAGAGATCAATAGATCATTGTCACAGTTTCTTCTCCCATTGAGAGCATTGCTTTGTGTATTGTCTTCAAGCTTCTGTGTATGATCTTAAGAGGTTTCCAAAAGTGGTAGGCTGCTGTTGGGAGCCTTGTTTGCTACTATTTTTGGCTGCCATCAGTACCTATTATTAGGTTTTTTTGTTTCTTAAATGCTTTGTCAAGTTCATGTGTATCAAAGGTAGCATTAGGATGCTTTGCCATTTTTAGCTTTTGTAACTTGTTGTGCAAAGATCTTAGCCAAGTATTTTGGGAGTTTGGATCCATTCAAGATCCACTTTTTTCACATTTTTCAAGAATAAATATACATATATAGGCTTTTTAGGATGCTCATTACCAAATGATTTGAACCTGAGTATTGAAATCCAACATGAAGTGACTTGTCTCTTATTTTAAGATTGATGATGTTTAGTACTTTTTTATCTAGATATGACAAGATAATGATAGAAGAGGAGGAGGAACAATGATCATCATGATCCGAGTTACCACCTTTGGACCATTTCCCTTTGCCTTTACCTTTGACTTTGACTTTACCTTTTGTGAAGAAAGCCTCTTCACCTCCATCTTGCAAGGATGCACAATCAAGCTTTGATTGCAACCTATGTTCTTCAGCCAATAAGATTTCTTACAAGTCACCCACACTTGGCAAGACTCTTTGAATGGCAAAACTTTGCACAAGGTTAGCATGTTCATCTAGCAAACCATTCAACATAACTGTTAGGGCCATTTTCGGCAGGGGGTTGGTCCAGCGAAAACGTCCTAAAAGAGTCAAGGGCCCCCACCTCTAATGGAGGTTCGGCCCTACGTGAGCAACAGAGGGTTTGCCACTTCCAACCCTGATGGCCTTCTCTATGGCCCCGTGCTCCTCAACCGATGAGAGTTTTCCAGGCTCTCAAAGATACGGTTGCAAGGAGGGGGTGCTAATACTTTTGGCTGCAACGATTCACTAGCTTTCTAGGGTCACGGTTCCGTAAAACTTCTGATCACTAATTCGTGTTAGGATTTTGCTAATATCCCTTTCCCCATTGAATTCAGTTTATAGTTAGTAAAAATCTTACATGGGCTAGAAACCGATTTACTGTCTATGATGTGCTCATGGGGTGCAAGTTATACGCACCGCTTTGTCTGCTAAGCGACGATATTTTCGCCGACCGTCAGGTCTAGGTATTTCGCTAGAGAGTACCGACGACGGGTGTGACTAGTGTGACGCTTAACCAAGGCGGTGTATTTCAACCGCGGATGGTGGACGGCCCGCTCTGGTGTTTCACAGAGGTCGGGGCCAATTAATACGCTTCATAATGGAAAACAAACGATTCCAACTTGACGATTTCCACAATTTATTAATCATGCCGTATGTCAACTAGTTTATAGACTGGCCAACAACCACATGCAGTTACTATGAAGGAAAACCAGGCTCCACTACTAGCAATGTATGATCTACTAGTAGAACATTGGTTTAACTTTAAAATGAAGAAGCGATTACATGGTAAGTACAATTCAACTCATGAACCGGTTGTCCCCTCTTTCCTAACGGAAAACAATTCCATTGTCAGTCTAGTTCAAATCATTTAAAAATAGCAATTACGGCGTAAATACTGATATCCTAGATGACGCATGGAGTAAATGGAAAACCTCAATAGCTACTTACCCTATCCGGCCAAAATCAGAAACAATTTCATCATGTCAAAACAATAGCAAGTACGTAATCTTTGGAGTGCATGGTTCCTGAAACACTACACACCGGCATACTACCATTCTGGTTCTAAAATTTTTTGTACCATTCACTACAGTGCACAATCGACCCGTTATTCACTCATTTGAACGAGTGTAACCACAAAATGCAAACGCATCCAAACTCAAATTTATATGACCTTGTTACTAAACAGATGTAAGCGGTCTATAAAACCCTCCTTGCTTCACAAAAATGCTATATAAAAACCTTATTCACATGTAGCTGACTATAGCAATAACCTCACATTGCATTCCGATTTAACTTAAAAAACTTACAACCAGAACTTCATGAAACTTACTTGCTTCCCAACAAAAACGCTTCTAACGATTTAGTTGGAAATGTGGAAAAACCCTACTATCACACACCATAGCATGTTCATGACAAAACATACTACTTATGTTTATTGTTACAAATAGAGTTTGAAAAATCAGAACATACCTCAATGCGTAATTAGGTAGCCGGTTCGTGGAAACTCTAGTCATGAACCTTGTAGCAAAAATCAAAGCCATGCATGTTGACGCAGTTTTCTCCACTTTACGAGTGTCCGATCGAATTGGTCTAAAAAGAGAAAATGAAGAAAATGAAACTTTTTGAAATATGAATGGTGCGATTGACATGTTAACGGTTCAGTTGAGAGAAAACTGAACCGAAAGTTTGTAAAAAAAAAAAAGGCCAGAAAGATACAATGGCTAAAAAAATCAGCAAGCCATCACTCACACCAAGCCCTCAAGCAAACCATCCCACTCATTCAAGATATAAGCCTACTAGTATGACAATGGACTACAACCAACCAACCAACCCTCACCATGAAATCACTCTCAACAAAAGCAATTCTCTCAACACATTACTCTAATGTTGAAGCACAACCCACTTTTCCCATCAACAAGCATGGATTCAATCCCAAGGAGTGCAAACAAAAACTCCATCAACCCAATCAAGCCTCCAACAATCAATCAACTAATTGGAGGGAAAAACACCACTCTCAAACCAAACCACGAGCACCCAACCTATCCTTTGTTATCAACTACAAGTGAGTCTACTCTCAATCCACTAACAAGCATTCAACCCCAAACATCCATCACTCCACAAGCAACTATGCAAGACAATACTTGTACCAATGCATAAGCATACTATAAGGCAAAAATCACATTTAACCATCCATCAAACCAAACTTACAAGGAATCAAACCTACTCATCAACAAAGATCTCTCAAGCAAGCACCCATCTTCCCAAAAACTTTCAACTCTAAAAAACTCTCAACCAACATCACATCAAACCATCACATCATCATCTAACTCACCCAACTATCATCCAACTATCAATCAACTATATCTTAACACAAAGAGTGGCCTCCTTATATAGTAAATCCCAAGTGTCCCCCTTCAAAATGAGGCTTTGCCAATTTTCATGCCCTTCAAGCCCTCTTTGCCATTTGTCCCCAACCCATTTGATAGTATACCTAGTGGCCTCCATAAGGGAGTGAGGGAGTGGTGCATTCAAGGCTCTCTTCCAAAACTAGCCAATATGCCATTTTTGTCAAAGGCTAGGGAGGCCATTCAAGTTTCCCCTTTTGTACACCCTAGAAGCCCAAAATGTCAATGGCTAGTGGGTGTACCTCCCAAATTTTTTAGTCTCCAAGGTGTTTTGGCATTTAATATCCAAATTTTGGGTGAGGCCCTTTTTCAACCCCTATTTTTAGTAGGCGGCCTTCATTTTTTCTTTGGGTACCTTCGTTTTTGGCCTTTCTTCGATTTTTCAAGGGCCGTGCACCTACTGCTCATTTGTCTAGATTTTTGGCCTGTTGGGTAACCACTTGGCCCGCACATTTCGTTAATTGCCCGTAAATTGCCCAAACTTTGCCGTTAGGGCTTATGTGACTCCTTGACACTGAATCCATATTTTTCGGTCTCGTTTTTACCCGAAACTTTTCTTTCTCGGTTTTTTTTTGTTGTGGTTGACTTTTTCGGCATTCATGACTAGGGCTCCCATGACAACATAGTTTCCCTGAAAAATACACTGAGTGATCATATATTAGTAAAAATGGACTCAGTACATGGTGAGATTTTAGCACGGTCATACCGACTATTTTTTTTACAACTGGCCATTTTTTTGAAAAGCCGTAAAATATTTACCGGCCATTTCTAAGGCCGCAAAATTTGCTCTAGCCTCATTTAGAGTGGGCTGGGACCCAATTCTAGGTGGACCGACACTTTTGGCTCGGTCTTACAGAACTTGACAACAAAATATTTTTGACGATTTTTTCGAAAGTCAGTTTCTTACTTTTAAACTATGTCTAGCTACTTTAAGGCGGGCTGGGACCCAGACCTAAGGCAAATTTGTGCCGATTTTTCTCTAATCACCTGACTTTACATGCCGGTTTTTTCAATTATTGCAAACTTAAACTTCAATATTAGCCTGATTTTCCGTGCGGAAATATCGGCTAACAATAACCTGGACTATTTCACCATCTTTTATGCTTTCATCGATGTATGCCAGATCATCACTTAACCCTCAAGACAAATGCGTGAGCACTTTCTCCCTCTCTTTGTCTGCTAGAAAATATTTGCCTCCTTAGGGTCAATACCCTAGATGTGGACTTTGATTCAAAGAGCTTCTTCAAGGCATTCCATGCCTCACTCGCACTTTGACTTTTACTAACTTCCTTGAGAAGTTCATTGATAACATTCATTTTAATGATATGAAGAGCCCTTTTAACCTTCTTATCAAACCTTTGTTGCTCTTGAATTGTGGGTAGTCTCTCTTTAGTTCCTGCAATTGTGTCCATGAGTTCATTCAACTCAAGTAAGGATTCTATCCTCACTTTCCAGGTAGAGTAGTTTGATGAACTCAACCTGTCATTAGTTTCTAACATGATCCCACCATTGGAAGCCATGAATATAATGATTGTTCAACTTTCAGGCTCTGTCCTAATGTACCTATCACTCACTTTTTTCTCAACAAATGATGGATAAGTAGACCTCAGAAGATCTAGGACCCTAGTAAAACACTTCTATCTTGAACCTGACTGGTTTCCAAGCATAGGAAGAAAGATTGAAACACATGCAACACTTTGCACACACTAAGAATGGATTACAAACTCAAACCAACCTGAACACACTCTTCCTTAAGCTCTCAAACTTTCCAGCAAGTGACAAATCAAGTTATGGTGTGAAGAGTTACTTGCATTCTTAGAAAATACAAAAGACTAGGCTGCCAAGAATACCTAGAATTGAACAAACTTGATCAACATATGATCAACACACTAAGATATTGATTCAACCTGTAAAACCACATGTAAACCACACTTCTAAAAGTTTATAAACTCCAGCAAATGATAAATACAAGCTTTAGAGGTAAATGAAAGAGCACACTTAGTGAATCACAAGACTAGCTTCACTAGCTTGTTAAATCTTGGTGTTTAGATGTAGATCTAAGATCACTTCACATGAGAATGTTCCTCAACCTGTTAAGAACCTGAAAACACATTTGTATAATGGTTAAAACCTTCCAGCAAATTACATAAGGAGAGTTACTTACATGCTCAACAAAGTACACCAAAATTTATGCAAAAGATTGTTGACAATCTGTTCACCCAAAAGGGGATCTTTCATCCAAGTGGGAGCTTTGCTCAGCCTTTTGGAGAATTACAAAATCACTCAAAGAGTATTTGTCATCCACTTAAGGAGAAGGTTCATCCACTTAAGGAGAGTGTTCATCCACAAAAGTGGAGACTGTCAGCAATAGATTGAACAGAACATTGTTAGTATTGAATATGCACAAGCCTCACAATCAACAAATGATTGGGTGTTATGATCTGATCCAAAATAGCTTCTTCTCAGCCTATGATCATCAATAGACCTAAAATATGCTTTTGACCCACAAGTTCAACTCAACAAACAAAGGTTAGTAAGATTTGATCAACAATGCAATGCATAATCATGCTAGAACTTGATCAAACATCCAAATATCACCATAAATGGAAACCTTACTAAAAATAGTAGCCAACTAGTTCTGATACCATGTGAAAAAAGTGGATCTTGAATGGATCCAAGCTCCCAAAATACTTGGCTAAGATCTTTGCACAACAAGCTACAAAAGCTAAAAATGGCAAAACATCCTAATGCTACCTTTGATACACATGAACTTGACAAAGCATTCAAGAGACAAAAGAAACTAATAATAGGTACTGATGGCAACCAAAAATAGCAGCAAACAAGGCTCCCAACAGAAGCCTACCACTTTTGAAAACCTCTTAAGATCATACACAAAAACTTGAAGACAATACACAAAGCAATGCTCTCAATGGGGGAAGAAACTGTGACAATGATCTATTGATCTCTCTCAACAATACGATAAGTTTCTCCAGCCTGTTCTCCACGAATTTCAGCCTAATACAGGCGAGAGAGATGACTCTCTCTCCTCTCTCTAGAACTTAGGATCAATTTTAGGGCAGTAGTAGCCTAAAATTGTCAATTTTGGCCTATATGTCCAAATAACATGATTTTGATGTCATTTTGAAGGTCTTGAAGTTTGAGACTTCTTCAACATGAAAAATATACTAAAATAAAAGTATCTAGGCCTCTTTCACATGTGTGAAATGTTAGATCCAAAACTATGTACAAAAATTGCCAATTTAGGCCTCAAACTAGCTAGGAAATGTTGACAATTTTCACAGAAAACACAAGAAAATTATGAAGGCTCGAATTTCCAGCAAAGGTCTTACAGCTCATTTTTCGAACCAATGTCATTCTTGTCAAAGAGAGATTTTTCGAACCTGCTTGGTTCGGATTGGTTCGATTTTTTTTGAGCACCTTTGAACCTGTTCGGTTCGGATCTATTCTAAGTTTTTCGAGCCTATGTATATTTTCGAACCAGTGTATATATTCCGAACCTTTGTGAAATTCTGACCCTTTGTACTGTCAACTAGGAAATCCAACCCACGTCGCGACATTGACAGTCTGCTTACCTCTGTACATAACTCTTTGGCAATGATTCCCAAATCAATCATATCCGAGCTGCATAGACTGCCAAGGATGCTTGGGACATCCCAGCTACACTCTATGACATCAAAGCTATCACATCTAAACTATATCTGAGGAAGAAATTCTTCACAACATTGAAGATTCAGATGCAGTAATGACTCTTCTATCAAGTCTTCCTGATGCCTATGAAACATGGGTCATGGCCATTTCGACCCAGCATCAACAAACTTTACCCAAAGTTATGTCTATGTTGTTACAAGAGGAGATCAGAAGAAATATTTCCTCCTCAGGCTCAGGATCTGATTTTCAAGCTCTTTACACAAAGAGAAATCAAAAGTTCAAGTCAAAGAAATCCACAAAATCTAATTATTCAGGGAAAAGAGCAACATGCAGCCAAGATCAAATTTTGGCTCAAGGTTGAATTCTGGCCCAGAGTCGAATTTTTCATCATCCCAACCTATGTAGAAAGTCTTCTACAAATACTGTAAGAGGACTAGTTATCTCATCAAGGACGGTAGAAACACTCAAGTACAACAATGAAAAGAAGAAGCAATCCCAACAACAAGCAAATGTTATCTCAACCAATCACTCGATCCAACATGAAGAGCAGGATGAAGCTGCCTTTATGACCAGGGTAAAATTTTTTCAAGATATCGATTCCTGGTGCCTGGACTCTAGAGCAACTCAGCACATGATCTATCATTAGGGCTGGTTAAAAAATTACAAACCTTTTACCCATTCTAGAGTTGTACAACTTGGTGACAACTCAACTCATTTCATTGCCTTACCAAAAATCAGCTTTCTATAAGCAGAATCATTGATTATGGTCAAAGGGTCGAGTTCAATACTGAGGGCTGCACCATTCTTGACAAGACTAGGAAAGTCCTAGCGTTTTGTAGAAGATGTGGCTACCTTTACAAATTGAGTCACTATTTTTCTACAAATAGTCAAGCTCTGATTTCTACTTCTAAATCAAATCATATGTTGTGGCATTTCAGGCTAGGCCATTTAAATTTGAAAAATATTCAACAAATGTCAAATCAGAACTTAGTGCAAGATCTTTCTTCTATTAGCAAATTTGATTCACAATGTGAAAGCTGTATTATCAGCAAGCATGCTAGAAGTCCATTTAGTTCAGATGTAGTTCACACGTCTAAATATTTGCTAGACCTTGTACATAGTGACCTTTGTGGCTCAATGCAGACTCCTTCCACATTGGGAGCTCTTTATTTTTTGACTTTTATTGATGAATTTTCTAGGAGAACTGCTACTTATTTTTTGAAGAATAAATTTGAGACTTTCAAATTCTTCAAGCAGTTCAAGACATCTGCAGAAAATCAGACCTAGAGAACAATCAAAGCCATATGTTTGGATGGAGGCAGAGTGTTATGTCTATGACCAGTACATAGGTGCAGTATACTCCTAGTCTTGGATACACCAATAAAACAAGCTGCTAGTTATGCCACGTCATACTAGACGTGACCCGAAAGTAACTAATATCCTTGTGAGGCCCAAAACACACTAAATGGAGTTTAGACAAGGTATGAGACAGTGTATGCTTGTGTTAGAGTTATCAAAAGAAAAATTCTATGAATAGTTGGTCCATGGATAGGACTCTATTCCAGGTGAATCTATGTATAGAGAACTTAGGACTATGCATGGCTAAGTGCCCAGGATGTTTTTGGCTCTATATAATAGGTCCAAACTCGCCCTACTCCTCATCATGGTTCTTGATTCATTGTCAGACTCTCATTCTACATTCATGCTTCTTGTTCCTTGGCTTGGGGGTGAGGTGTCTAGAGATTGATTGGATGCTTCTACTTGGTTGGGTGGTTTTTCCATAGTGTATTATCCTTTGTGTTTGGGATTTGTAGGCAGGATCTAAGGAGCTTCCCTTATAGTGGTATCAGAGCAAGGCTTACAAGTTTGGAGAGGTGGTGCTTTTCATTGGAGCTTGGTGGAATTCAACTAGTATTCTCATCCAAGGAGGGGAGCAAGGTTGCATGTTGGTGGATCTTCCCAATTTCAATTTGCATGTTCCATATCTCTCTCAAATTCATTATGGTTTATGGAGAATTGTGCTAGGAAATCGATTTTGGTGTCTTTTTTGGAGTTTTAGCATGTGTAGCTCAAAACTAGCTAAGGATCTGAAATTTTCAGCAAGTTAATACACTTTGAAGTAGTTGAAATTCAGTTTTGCATGTTGGATCTTTCCATGTATTTGGATTCTAGGCTCTTTAGTGGCCAAATTTGGCTTGTTTTCCATGATTTTGGCACAAAATTGAGGGTAGAATTCAAAATCCAGCAAGTTCAGATCAATTGATTGGTTGTAACTCTATATATTGGATTGCTTGTGGATTTGGAAAATGTTCTTTCCATTAAATTCCAATTGGGCATGGTGAAAAAACCTAGAAAGGGCTAAAATTCATGATTTTTGCTTGTTTTTTTTTTTCATAAAATTGGATGGTAGGAGGTTGTTGAACATCAATTGAAGTAGAAAAAAGATGAATCATAGTCTTTTGAAGCTGTCCTAGAAGATAGAGCCAAGAATTCCAGCATTTGGGTTTGTAGGAAGTCAAAAATTGATAAAAATTGACCAATTTTGGTGAATTTTGGGGGATGGATTTCTCTAAATCCATAAGGAGATCATTCTGGATTTTTTCCAGCATGATTTGTGCTCCTTTTTAACTTCCCAGCAAGCTATCAGACCTGTAAATTGATGGGTAGAGACTTATGTTTCAATTCCATCAAGTTTGTAGCAATTTTGACTTCTAGAAATCAAGAATTCATGGTTCTCAGCCCATACTACTTCATGAGATCTGTATGAAGGCTTCATGGAACTCTTTGAGACCATATAAGACTGTTTGGATCATCACTTTTAGGCTTGGTTGAGTGTTTGCAAGTTTTTGAGATGTTTGGCCTTGAAAAAGTGTGCCCTCCTATAGCTTATTTGGTTGTTCTAAACTCACACATGTGAATCCTAGGTGGCAGCTGATGTGGCAAGTGTCTTGTTCACTAGATCTCCCTCTGTACTGAGCTTTACAGCATCCAATTTGGTGTCTTGTAGCCAAATATATGATCATCTGAAGTTTTGTAATTTTGTGAGCAAAATTGGTAAAATTTCCAATTATTCTAATTGCATGCATGACAATTTCCTATTTTGAGGTACTGTGCTTGCATGGAATATCTGCATGTGGATTCTTAGAGTGATTCTGACATGCATGAGTAGTTTGGGTCTGTTTTGAGTGGTCATACGCATGTACTCTGACTGTTAGATACAAAACTGAATTTTATAGCTGACAATTTTCATAGAACTGGATTTTTACATAAAATTTCATAATGTAAAAATTACATTAATGTCGCATGTCTTGCATGCCTGAGAGACATTAATAGAGTAAAATTAAGAATTGAACAGTGAATTTAATTTTAGATTTCAATTGCTTAATAACTGACTGTGGTCTTTTATGAATTTTTAGAAAACGTAAAAATTAAAAAAAAATTAAAAGTGCAAAAATTCAAAATTTTTAGTTTTTTTTAAGTTTTTTGTAATATTTATAAAATTGACTAAGAATAGTGATTTGACCATGCTGGAATCAATTTCAGTCAGTTTTTGGTCAACAGTACTTTACTATGAGTTAATTTGATATTAACTAAATTTAGTAATTTTCAGGATAGATATATCGAGATGGCCTTCAAATCAAGCTGCAAATTCTGGTGTGCCATCTTATATGGTGATTTGTCAGTAGTTGAGTACGACACTCAATGATATAAATAATCGTAATCAGATGAGAGATCAGCAAATGGAAGTTCTGTTGAATCAAGTCAAATTGATGTCTTCACCCAATCTCGATTTTCAACCGGAGGTTTATGCGGGTGAGAAGAAGGAGAAGAAACCTGAGGTCATCGAGGACTATCTAGCCAAGTGGAGTAGTTACTTCAATTTGCACGGTGTTCCTAATGAGAAGAAAATTGAAAGTGTCGTGTTGTTCTTACGCGGTAAAGCGTCATCGTGGTGGCGAGATTTATTGGTAAAAAGCCAATTACTTGGGAGGCGTTTGCGGTAGTTTTCAAGAAAGCTTTCGTAGTTGTTGATGACGTGGACTACTACCTGAAGTTCGTGAACTGCAGGATGGGTACAAAGAGTTTAGACTCTTATATCCAGATTTTCATGGACCTATGGAATAGGGTTCCATCATTCGATGCGAAGTTGGCACTTTGGCGAGTTGTCCTAGGTTTGCCAACCGACTATCAGAATGAATGTAGGCGAAATGTGCTTCAAAGCCTCGAGGATGCATTTCGGATTGCGAAAGCATATGATTCCACAGTGGTGACATCCAGGAAGCAGTTTGCACAAATTCCAACCACTTTGAAAACCAAGAAGGGTAAGAAGCGCGGTCCAGACCAAGCAAAATATTTTGACGAATTAGATCAAGCAGCATCAGAACCCAGGAAGCCGAAGAGAAAGAGATTCAAGAAATATATGTCCCGGGAAAAGGCTAATAGAGAGAAGTTATGTTTTGTTTGTAAGAAGCCTGGACATATCATGAAATTTTGTCCAAAAAAGAAGAAAGTGTCTGCTCACATGATTGAAAACCCAGGGCAATGGTAAGATTGAAAATTAACCTGACTGATTGTGAGTGTGAATGTTCTTTTAGTACTACTTCTTTCTTGCCTAATGAACTATTCCGTTTAATTAGCAAAGTTAAAGATCAAGAAGTGAGTATTTTATTGGACAGTGGTTCAACTCATAATTTTATAATTCTCGTCTTGTGCTTCTCATCTTGGAAACTGAAGCCAACATTCATAGATATAAAGTTTATCTAGCTTCAGGAGCAGAGTTGAAGACTTGGAACGTAAAATTCCCGAAGCTCCTAGTTTTGATACAAGGACACATGGAACTAGTTAATTTTCATGTTTTAGATCTAGCTCGTACTGATTTAATCTTAGGTTACGAATGGTTATTTAGTAAATTGCCTTCTCTGTTAATTGGTTTTGAGAAGCATGTTCTCACTTTCAAGGAGGGTGATAAGGTACTTACATTATTTGGCAGTAATTTTGTACGTCCGTTGGATCCAATTTCTACAGTTAATCAAATGGAAACATTGGATTATTCTGAGTATGAAGTTTTTTCAATTTATGTTATTCCAGTTGTGGATGTTCCTGAAATGAATCTAAATAGTTGTGAATTCTCAACAATTCTTAACTCAATAAATTTAGATCATGAACAAGCAGTGAAAAAATAGATCACAAATGAATTTAGGGATGTTTTTTCATCTGAATTACTTCATGATTTACCACTGTCTAGGTTAGTACACCACATGATTGAGTTAATTCCAGGAAGTGAAAAAACCTATAAGGTTGTCTAGAGACAGGCTGAATTTCTGAAATTAGTTCAATCATGTGGTCTACTGACCTAGATGGTGGTAAATCATAATGTAATTCAAATGAAAAAACACTAAATTCATTTACGATCTGTTCTTTCATTGCTTGTTCATGATCTAAATTTACTAAGTTAAAAATTGTTGAGAATTCACAACCATTTAGATACATTTCAAAAACACCCACAATTGGAATAGCAGATATAGAAAAAACTTCATATTGTGAATAGTCCAATGCTTCCATTTCATTAACTATAGAAATTTTATCCAACGGACGTAAAAAATTACTGCCAAATAATGTAACTACCTTATCACCCTCCTTGAAAGTGAGAACATGCTTCTCAAAATCAATTATTAGAAAAGGCGATTTAGTAAATAACCATTCGTATCCCAAAATTAAATCAGTACAGGCTAGGTCTAAAACATGAAAATTAACTAATTCTATGTGTCATTGCATCAAAACTTTCATGACTTTTACATTCCAAGTCTCCAACTCTGCTCATGACGCTAGATAAACTTTATATCTATGATTGCTGGCTTTAGGTTTCAAGCTGAGTTTCTGCACAAGATAAGAATTAATAAAATTATGAGTTAAACCATTGTTCAATATAATACTCACTTCTTGATTTTTAACTGTGCCAAATAAACGGAAATGTTCCTTAGGCAAGAAAGAAGCAGTATTGAAAGAACATTCATACTCACAATCTGCCAGGTTAATTTCCAAAGCCTTACCATTACCCCTTGGGATCTCAATCATATGAGCCGACATTTTCTTCCTTTATGGACAAAACTTCATCATATGTCCAGTCTTTTTACAATCAAAACATAAGTTCTCTTTTTTAGCCTTTTCCCAGGACATAGATTTCCTAAATCTCTTTCTCTTCAGTTTCCTAGGTTCTGATATTGCTTGATCCAATTTGTCAAAATATTTTACTAGGTATGGACCATGCTTCTTCCCCTTCTTGGTTTTCACAGTGGTTGGAATTTGCGTAGACTGCTTCCTGGATGCTATCAAATCATATGCTTTCGAAATTCGAAACGCATCCTCGAGGCTTTGAAGCACATTTCGTCTGCATTCACTTCCGACATGCCAACTTTGCATCGAATAATGGAACCCTATTTCATAGGTCCATAAATTTTTGGATATAGGAGTCCAAGCTCTTTGTACCCATTTTGCAATTCACAAACTTCAGGTAGTAGTCAACGTCATCCGCTATCACGAAAGCTTTTTTAAAGACTTCCACAAACGCATTCTGATAGTTGGCTTCACTCTATACCACCAATTTTTCACAAAGCTTAAAAAATTAGACAACTAGAGATTCACAAAGATCTCAACCATGCATGAATACTCAAATATGGACTCCTCCTCATTCTAGACATCCAATGGGATCTCAAATTGACCCTCACACTCTCACAAAGAAAGTTGAATAGAACTAATTTGAGTTTCATACATACTATGTCAATTTTTGCTTAATAAATTATTGCAATCACCCCTATTGGATTCCACCAATTACTCTACCTCTTAAGACTTGGAATGAAATTCAAAATCAAAGGTTGTGATTTTTCTCACTAAGATATTGTGCTTCAAAGAGCTAATGCCACTTAGAAAGATTTGATCACCTGGGAAGAGACGAACTCTCCACCAATAACAACACAAAATGAGCTTCTAGATCTTGCCTTCTACAAAGGAAGGAACTCTTAGAAAATTGGATCTCTCTCTACACATTTGCCATAGACACCTTAATGACTCTTTTCAGACCTTACAATCACTCAAACAAATTGAGTAGGGTTGAACAATGTGACTTGGATCTCAATCTCTTTTCTAGAACTCTCAATTTAAGCCAATCTATGTCAAATTCTACAAAAGATTTGCATAGATGCTCTATATGCACTAGAAACTCTCAAAGGTTTCACTTGGAGGACAGATCCAAGGATGTTTTCTAGAAAATTGATGCTTCTAAACTTGACCCTATCACTCTTGAACAAATCTAGAGTGATGGTACAATGGATTACAACCTCTCACCTTGCATATCACTCCTTAATCTATGATTTTTAGCAAAATCTCTCTTAACTTCAACATACACTCAAAAAATCAGAGAAGATCAATTAATGCACCTTTTTCAAGCTTCAATTTTAATTTTTTTGGCTGATCTAATCCAAGAACTAATAAAGGGATTAGATTCACTATAGAAAATGCTTGATTTTGCACCAAAAATCACTCAAATTGGGTATGTGAGTCAAATTCTACAAATTTTTGAATTGGTATTCAAGGCTCAACTCCTATCTCATATCACTCGGATTTTGTCTAATTGAATATGACCCTTCTCGATATTATAAGTTTGTAGATAACTTTGTAATTATACTTCTCATCTATGTAGATGATATCATTCTTTGTGGAAATAATGAGAAGCTAGTTGAAGAGACTAAGCATGCACTCGGTACTGAGTTTAAGATGCAGGACTTAGGAGTTCTTCACTATATTCTAGGCCTTGAAATAGATATCTGGAAAGGTCATGCATTTATAAGCCAAAGTAGATATGCACTTTTCATGCTCAAGAAAGTCCAGATGGAAAATTGTAAAGGCATAGATACACCTATGGAGCACACTGTAAAAGTTCCTATGAAAGATGATGAAAAATCCTTTGAGGACATCACTCTTTATAGGAGTCTTATTGGCTCACTTATTTGGTTAACAGTGACTAGGCTTGATCTAAGCTTTTGTTTCATAAGCTAAGTCAACAATGCAGGATCCAAAGGTCTATCACTAGAAGTTGGCTAAAAGAATCTTGAGGTATATATCGTCTATCTTAGATTTTGGACTATTATACAAGGGAGAATATCTGACTTTGATTACTTTTTCAAATTCAGATTTTGCAAGAGACAAGTTGGATAGAAAATCCACAAGTGCTTACACTATATTTTGTGGAGGGAACTTGGTTTCTTGGCTATCAAAGAAGAAGACAACTATTTCCTTATCATCCTATGAAGCTGACTATAAATCTCTTACAACCACAACAAAGGAGATTTTATGGACCAAAAGGCTACTTTTGGAGCTAAAGTGTTATGCAGATGAAGATCTTTTAATTATCAAGAACGACAACATTTCTGCTCGAGCTCTTGCAAAGAACCCAGTTTTCCATGCAAGGAGCAAACACATTGAAGTAGCTCATCATTTTGTAAGAGAAAAAGTCCTTGGGAGAGAGATCTCACTGGAGCATGTTGATTCTACAAATTGTGTTGCAGATCTTCTCACCAAGCCACTACTCAAGAATGCCTTTATCAAGATGAGGTCTAACCTGGGCCTAATTTTGCCGGATCTGTACGGCCTCACACGTGTGAAAAGGGTGTCCTTAAAGTATGTAGGAACATTATGTGAAAGATTCAACTAGTTTCATCACATTTTGCAATATTTTCATATTTGGCATATTGAGGCCAAAACTTGTTTTAGACTTAGAGGTTGACTTTTCAAAGTTCATTAGTCTAAATTTCATTTGAATAAACCCTTTTTGAAAGTGTGAGAAAGTTCGTATGCGAGTTTGAGTAGATTCAATTTGAATAGTTGGGTACATTGCATCTAGACCCAAAATTAGTAGGGTTAGTATTTTTGTGGGAAAGCCAAGTGGCCAAATAGGGTTTGGACTTGCTATAAAAGGATGTAACTCGTGGAGAGTGATCTTCTCTCTTCTCTATCTCATTTCATGCTTATACATAGTTCTCTTGTGTTCTACTATCCATTGGTGCACTATCTTGGTGATTGCTTGCAATTCTATGTGTAGAATGATCTATATTTGTTATTTTTGGATCCACACGTGTGAAATACAGTAGCTTGCTGGTTTTTTACAGATAGCAATAGTACATAATCATTTCATTCAAGTTTGATCAAGTTCTATTGGTGTTTGCATCTCAATTTGTGTGTAGATGCTGATTTTTCTACATTGGTGAGATTGGTAGTGTACTTCTCTTTCTAACCAAAGATCATTCAAGTAGATTGGATCTTAAGGATCTGAAATCTTTCACATGGTATCAAAGCTTGTGTTTCAAGTTATGAAGGAGAAAATCATATCTATCAATGATTTGGTGAAGATATCAAGTCTAGAGCATGCTAGAGAGGATTCTACACCAAAATCGGATTTTTTGCTTTTGTAGATTGGATCTTTTGTAGATCAAAACACTAAATAGGTAAATATACTTGTTCAATTCTGATTTTTGAATTCACATATTGGATTTGGCCAATTTTTGGATCATTGGTTCAGCCTAAGTGGTGGCTTATAGATTGCATATCAAATTTTCAGCATTTGCATGTAGATTTGGAAGAGTCATTTTTTTGTGATTTTGTCAAAACCCTAATTTTGATTGGATTTGTAGATAGTGAGGTTGCTGGACTTCATTTGAGTGTATTTCAATCTTAGGAAGTGGCAAAAGTCATTAGATTGAGGATAGATCATAGGTTGATCAAGATTCCATGATTCTATGTGTTAATTTGCTTGGATAAGTGCTAGAAGAGAATTTGTGAGATAGTTTGAATTCTTAATGATTTCTTTTGAAAGAATTTGTTGTTGTTCAAAGGAGTGCTTTGTGCATTGAAGTAGGCTGAAAGAGAAGATCAGGTCATTGTTACATGGCAACCTCAATTGGAGTCATGTTGGAAGCCAATGATAGGCTTACCTCAAGTAACTATTCATTGTGAAAAGTGAGGATGGAGTCACTTCTTGAGATGAATGATGTTTTAGATATTGTTGTAGGGTTGGAAGAGAGACCAACAACACAACAAGATCAATTGAGGTATGACAAGGGGGCCAAGAAGGCTCTACACATGATAAAGATGAATGCTACCAATGAACTTCTCAAGGAAGCTGGTAAGTGCACATCATCTTTGGAAGCTTGGAATTCATTGAAGAAGCTTTATGAGTCCAAGCCTACTTCTAGAGTGCTGACTCTAAGAAGACAAATCTTTTCTTGTTTGCAAAAGAATGAAAAAAGTCCAAGTACTTTTGTTTTGAGAATGAAAGCATTGAATGATGAGTTAGCTTGCATAGATGAAAGCATTAAGAAAGGAGGGCTTATTCAAGTGATTCTTAATGACTTGTTGGATGCTCATGCTAACATTGTTCAAAGTATTGCTATTCAAAAGACTTTGCCAAGTTTGATGGATATTCAAGAGATCTTAATCAATGAGGAATATAGGCTTCAAGCAAGAGGTGGATCTACATTGACACTTCAAGAGGATGCTATGTTCACACAGGACAAATTCAAGGGCAAAACTAAAAGTAAGTGGTCTAAATGACAAGATCAAATAGATGCTTCTTCAAGTGGCAAAAAGAAGGATAGATCAAAGATCAAGTGCTTCTATTGTGGCATCAAAAGACACTTTGCAAGTGAGTGCTAGAAGAAGAAGAGAGATCAAGGAGACGAGCAAGGTAATCTTACTCTTGATGAGGATGGTTTGGATGTTCAAGATGCAAATGATGATGCTTTTGTGATGTTTTCATGTATGCTTGCTAATGATGTAGATCTAGATCCTTGGTGGATTGATAGTGGAGCAAGTTCACACATGACCTTTCACAAAGAGTACTTTACTTCTTTGTTGGCATATGGAGATAACAAGAGGGTGATCTACACGGCCAATGATGGTGAGTGTGCAATCAAAGGGATTGCCAAATTCCTATTTCTCTCTCTACAAATAGGAATGTTCATTTGGAGGATGTCTTGTTTATTCCATCTATTACCAAGAATTTGCTTAGTGTGAGTCAAATGCTAAGTAAGGGCCTCAAGGTGGAGTTTGATGGAGATGCTTGTTTGATCAAAAGGAAGGATGTCTTGATTGGAAAAGGTAAAAGACAAGGGAAGTTGTTCAAACTTTATGTTTGTGTTATTGCTAACCAAGTTGGATGTGTTGCAAGGGAGCAAATTTCTATTCAAGAGGTTTGGCACAAAAGGATGGGACACCTCAACTTCAAGTCATTGGAGGTAATGGCAAGAAAGAAGGCTGTGATTGGTCTTCCAAGTTCCTTAAGTAATGACAAGCATGTTTGTGAGTCTTGTGTTTTGTCTAAGTCACATAGACTACCTTATACTAGATCTATTTCTAGATCCACAAAGCATTTTCAACTTGTACATTCGGATATTCATGGATTTACTACAATTAGCAATAGTGGAGCTAAGATGTATGTAACATTCATTGATGATTTTAGTAGATTTTGTTGGATCTATCTACTAAAGAGCAATGATGAAGTGTATGATGTCTTTGTCAAGTTCAAGAATGCAAGGGAGAACCAATTTTCCACAAAGAAGAAGTGCTTGAGAGGTGACAATGGTGGTGAGTACATATCTAACAAGTTCAAGGCCTTTTGTGATGAGCATGGGATCAAGAGAGGGTATACAACATCAAGGACCCCACAACAAAATGGAGTGGCTGAAAGGAAGAATAGGACTTTATGTGAAAGTGCCAAAGCCATGAGGTTTAAGTGCTAATCTTGACAAACCATTTTGGGATCAAGCTTTGTTGTGTGCCAATTTCTTGTGCAATAGGTGGCTGAGTGCTATTTTGGATGGAAGGACACCTTTTGAGATGCTATTCAAGAGGAGGCCGAGTGTCAACTTTCTAAGAACCTTTGGATGCACATGCTATGTCAACATTACTGTTGATGATAGGACCAAGGAGGATCTATCTTCAAAAAGAGGTATTTTTGTTGGATATAGTGAGGTGAGTAAAGCCTACAAGGTTGACATTCCTTCTACTAACAAAGTAATTGTTGGTAGAGATGTCATTTTTTATGAGAGAAATATTACAAAGGTGTCTTCAAGCATGATTGATGGTAGAGTGGATGGATCTAGCATTCTTGATGTTGATGAAAATGATCCTACTTTGGATGGTGATGATGATGGACCTTCATCTAGTCAAAAGCCAAGGAGAACATCAAGAGAAAGACAAGTACCTCCAAGGCTCACATATGATGAAAAGGGTAAGCAAGTAGTTTCTGGAAATTATGTTGCTTTCCTAACCTCTTTGGATGAGCCTACAAGTGTATATCAAGCAAGGAAAGAAGAGGAGTGGATCCAAGCAATGGATCTCAAGTATCAAGCTCTTATGAAGAATGGAACATGGAGATTGGTGGAGTTGCCTAAGGACAAGAAAGCTATTGGATGCAAATGGATCTTCAAGGTGAAGACAAACCAAGATGGATCTATCAACAAGTACAAGGCAAGGTTAGTGGCAAAAGGTGTGAAAAATGCAAAAATAAGCTTGGTAGAGGCCAAAAATCTTGTATATAGATAAACACACGTGTGAAACTAATGTACTTGTCATGTACCATAATCATATAGGATGTACATATGATTTAATTCAAGTTCTAGTGGCTAAAAAGGCCAAAAACTAGTTTTCTAGACATATGACACATGCCATCAATCTATTGATTGCATGAGCCACATCCTTTGGTTAGGTGTCATATCCCATGTGTAGAGAACAACTCACACATGTGGAATAAGCTGAAGTAGGTGAATTTTGAGTTCTAGAAGATTTCCAAGTAGATCTTTATATAGAAGGAAAATAGACCAAAAGTGCTCAAAATAGAAGGTTTTGTCCAAGTGTCAGTTTTGCATGATGAATCATCATATGACAAAGCACCTTCATACATGTGGGATCAGAGGGATGATCAGTACCACGATCTCCCACTTATTGTATACATAGAGCCACATTTGGCCATAATCAGTGTGAGACACCAATATTGGTTTTGGAAGGAATTTTGAGTGATTCTCTCCATTTGTCTACATTTGTTTTGATTGTTTTGAGGTTCTATCAATGTGTACCTGATTTTTAGGTTGGAGTCCATACTCAGACAATGTTTCACACGTGTGAAACCAGAAAGTACACCTACCTTCAATTAATGATTGTTCTTGTTAGGATTTTGTGTCTATAATTGATCTAGATTGATCTTAATCTCAAGTAGATTGATAGATCAAGTAATCTGACAACCAATCCCTCTTGAGGATCAGATTAGGATCCACTCTTGGTCCTTTTTGTACTTTTTTCACATGGTATCAGAGCCTAGTACAAGAGGTTTTGTTGAAATTGATAGGGTTAATCCAAATCAAAGCCAAAATTAGCAATTTTTTGGAAACTAGTCAAATTTTGGGTAGCGAGTTGGATTTGATAGATATTCTCAAAAATTTTGGACCAGAACTTGTTGTGGGCTGTAGGAACTCTTTTCACACGTGGGAGTACGTACAGCTCCGGTTTTGGCTGAGAAAATTCAAAAATTTGTACAATTTGACTCACACACCCAATTTGAGAGATTTTTGGTGCAAATTCAAGCATTTTCTATAAAGAATCTAATCCCTTGATTTGTTCTTGGATTAGATCAGCCAAGAAATTAAATTTTAAGCTTGAAATAGGTGCATTAATTGATCATCTCTAATTTTTTGAGTGCATGTTGAAGTTGAGAGAGATTTTGCTAAAAATCATAGGTTGAGTGATATGCAAGGTGAGAGGTTGAAATCCATTGTACCATCACTCTAGATTTGTTCAAGAGTGATAGGATAAAGTTTAGAAGCATCTGTCCTCCAAGTGAAACCTTTGAGAGTTTCTAGTGTCTATGCAAATCTTTTGTGGAATTTGACATAGATTGGCTTCAATTGAAAGAAGAGATTGAGATCCAAGTCACATTATTCAATCCTACTCAATTTGTTTGAGTGTTTGTGAGGTTTGAAAAGAGTCATTAAGGTGTCTATGGCAAATGTGTAGAGAGAGATACAATTTTCTAAGAGTTCATATTTGAGTATTCATGCATGGTTGAGATCTTTGTGAATCTCTAGTTGTCTAATTTTTTAAGCTTTGTGAAAAATTGGTGGTATAGTTTGTTGTCAAAGCGAATCAAATTCATTCTAAATCTCAAGTGTGAGATTATTTGGGTCAAGAGTGAGTCCAAAATAAGTGATTAAGTTTTATTTTTCTGTATTTGAAACAAAACCCATTTTTTGTTCAAGAATCTCAAGTGTTGAGAGAACCAGTCAAGTGAAAAGAAAAATCTAGGTGTCAAATCTTTTTCATATCCATTTCAACTTTCAAAAGGAGGAGTCATTGGTATCTGATGAATCCAATAGGAGTTTGGATCTGATTTCTTTTGTGATTTGATTCAAAGATTGTGTGCTTTTGTCTCAATGATCAAAGCAAAGTTTCCAAGTGACTAGTCATTAGTATGAAGACTGATTCTTAGGTTTGTGAGCTGGATCTTTTGTAGATCATTCTAGATTATCGAAGATGTTCAAATCTAGTCTCTTGAAAGTCACAAATTACATTTGTAAAATCATATCACAGGTTTTTATTCACATGACATCAATAGGTGGCATCCTATTGAAGGAAAGAAAGGATCCTAAGTACAACCTTTGTGGCAAGGGAGGATATATTTTCTCAAGATGCTACAAAAAGAAGACCAATCCATCCAAAGATAACCAAAGCAACGGGGCCGAGGAGAAGGATGGAGCTTCAAGTTTGAAATGCAAATACAAGAAGGACAAGTCCAAAGGAAGGTGTTTCCTTTGTGGAAAGGTGAATGAGGCTTGGAGTCTTACAAGGACTTGCAAGATTTGTCTTCAAGAGTTCATCACAACACATGTCAAATCTTTTGAAAATTTTTATTTGGAAGTGCATTCTTTGGTGCAAGATACAAAGATAGATGGCACTTTCTTAAAAGTAACTTGGATTTATTTTATGTCCTTGGAGAGTAGTTTGCTTGAAACTTTAGATAAGCTCAAACTTATTGCTATTATCCAAGAGAAATTAATCAAGAATAAGGAGCAATCTCAAAATGAAAATAGTTTCATTTATGCTATCATGTCAACTTATGAAGAACCATTTTGCTTTGAAGAGATTTTTGTATCTCAAAGGTGGATTAAGGCAATACTAGTTGAGTGTGATGCCTTAAAAGATAGAAAATATGTTTTTCTTGTAAGCTTACATTAGTTATGAAGTCAAGGAAATGGAAATATCTTCATAATGTAGGATCTTTTGGTTTCAATAAGATCATGAATGATGTGTTCATTCATAAAGATGACTTGAGACCTCCTAGTTTGATCAGCATGTGCAGAAGGAAACCGATAGGTCGGACCACACTTTGATCAGCCATCCGAAGCTGACAAGTAGGTTTGGCTAGCTTGTTGCTCAGATTTCATTCCATCATGAGGGATGTGGAAACGATATTAAGCCCAGAACCTCCATCGAGTACTGCTAAAACTTCACGAGATTGATGATGGGTAGCTGGGATTTTGATGTTGCCTCGTTCGCTGAGTGGATTGGTTAGATGTAAGGACATTTCAGGCAACTCGTCAATAATGGTGGTGGTATTGGATTGGATCTGTTGTTTCCACTGGCCAGCATGCTTCCAAAGTACATGGAAGGGAAAAGTGACATTGGCTTGTAGTAGATCTCCCCAAACTTCGGTACCTTCAAGGATTTTGCTTTGAAAAAGCTTGGGAGGTACTTTATGAGATGAGAAAGATTGTAGGTCGGCATTGCAAATTTGTTGGCGATACTCATGATGCAGCCGAATTTCTTCAGACAGGTGACGTTAAACTATCGAGATTGAATCATCACTGGAGGAACAACCTGTAGTTGAGTTTTGCTGGGTGCAAGTGTAGGGGCTTGGCGTTGGGTTTGTGCCCGAGTCAAGACCCAAACATGATGTGTTTCGATTGGTAACGTTTTTACTTGCACTGAACAGACATGAGCGGTTGGCTTAGATCGGGATGGTTTGAAACGCTTGATGAGAGCGTCCTTGAGGGTGGTCGAAGAAGCAAGATCAGGAGCTTCGAGATTCAAGTACCACTCCTTGGCGGTGCCATAGCGTACCATGGAAAATAGACGAAGCTTTTCAGTTTCAGAGGTATCTCCATAAAAACGGCATGCATTATCAAGGTCTTGGAGAAATCGGAATGGGTCAGATTCACCATCGTACTTTGGTGCATCGATACGTGGAATTCCTCGTTCTAGTCGTGGAGGAGTTGGATTAGAAGATTCAGCACAATCACGAGACATGATGTAGAATATAGATGAGCAGGATAGTACTATACTTGGTAAAAGGGCAGTTTGCTTGCATAATGGATATTGTAGGACAAAAACTGGTCTTTCTGATCATAATAAAATTCGCGGACAGGCTGAGAAAACATGGAAAGACAGATAAATCTAACTGTAATACTCGCGAATTCTGAAAAGGAGTTTTGAATGTCTAAATAGTGATTTTTTTAGATTTTCTGAAAAAAATTTGGAGTTTTAGAATTCGCGGATAGGACAGGGAAATCGTGCTCTTTAAGAACAAATTCTTAGGCTAGATGACGAATTCTAACCGAGAGGTTTGACTGGCAGATAGGGAATATGGAAAAAAATGTGATGTTTTGACAGTAAACGAGCAAAGTCTTTGAGATAGAATTCGCGAGCTGCTGGAGGACTGATCTTAATGAGAATTAGTCTCAGTGAAGCCGTTGAATTCTAGGATAAAGATTTGGGTGAGAAATAAGGGATTTTGACAATATATCAGGCTGTTTTCTCAAAATCTGATCGTTGTTAGAATTCGTGGAGGTGATAAAATGAAAGATCAGGGTCTGTTAAGGCTGCAGATAGGCTGACAAATTCTGATATACCTTTTTGGTTGTGAAAAAGATCACTTGGGTCACTTCTTTTGAAAAAAATGCCCAAATTGACTCTTTTGTTGCTTCCCCTCGGTTGAAGAAGTTGCTCCGCAGCTCGTGTAGGACTGGAGAGACGACGCGTGCTATTTGTTGGTAGATAGAGACAAGCACAGAAGCAAACATACAACACGGAAGTAAAAAAAACAAAAAGAAAAAGCAGAAGAAGCTAGGTAGAAAATACTTAAAAACCGGCAACGACGCCAATGTTGGAAGTATTTCTAGTTTGTGCGATGACTAGATCTACTTACGGGTGTAGTATAGGGATGTAGAGATTCGTCCAATTTTTAAGTTTCTACAACAAGCTTCAACGGAGATATAAAAGAATCAACAGGAATGAGAGCACTAAGGCTTACCCAACTAGTTCCCGAAACGGAAAGAAAGTTAATTAGTAACAACAACAAAAATGCTTGCTAAGGCAAACCCAACTAGCAAGATTGCTAAATCCTACTTAACACCCAAAGGAAGATAATAAGAATTGCGGCTAAACTAAGCAATAAACAAATAAAACCATCCCACAATTAAAGGCCAATGAAAGGAGGCAAGAGGAGGCCCGAGCACTTTCTCTCAAGCTATGCACCTTCCAGTGGGAACACAAACAAATAGAATGATAATCTCAATAGAGAGGAATTTAGCATAATCTCAAAGTGTTGTTTACAATGCAAATACCTCTCCTTTTATGGCAAGGAGGGTCTTCCATACGTGTCTACTAACTTATGGGACTAATCTGTTTCTAGCCTTTCTAGAACTTCTAACTTAGGATTTAGAACTTCAAATTTCTTAACTTAGAAAAACTTAAGATAAAATATTTCTAATCTTAAGTTTCCTAAGTCTAAGTTCTAAATCTAAATTTAAGCTTTTTAATTATTATTTAAGCTTCTACTCATGGACTTACAAAACACATGCCATGGTTGAAGTTTATTGACAGATACTCATACGTGGTCTTACAAAACACATGCCACAGGAGTTTTTTTTTTTTTTTCTTCTGTGTTAGCATAGTTGCTAATAGTTTTTCAATCAATTAATGAAGTATTTTGGTTGAGAAATTTAATGTTGGATGTTAATATGTATCAGTACAGTAGCCCTACAATTTTATTTTGTGATAATTAGAGTGCTATAGCCTTATCGGCCAACCCTA
The DNA here is from genome assembly GCA_029204225.1 of Diphasiastrum complanatum. NCBI lineage: Eukaryota > Viridiplantae > Streptophyta > Lycopodiopsida > Lycopodiales > Lycopodiaceae > Diphasiastrum > Diphasiastrum complanatum. The sequence goes on from CM055097.1 coordinate 75,326,523, forward strand.
GATTTCACTCTAGGAGTAAGCATATTGAAATTAGATATCACTACATCAGGGGCAAGGTTTTCAACAAGGCGGTGAGCTTAACGTACTCCAAAATGCAGGACATGGTTGTAGATATATTCACGAAAGCATTAAGTGTTAATGCAACAACAAATTTTGTGCATTACTCGGTCTGAAAATCAAGGCATTCACGGATCCAGATTAAGGGGGCATGTTGGTTTATCTCCTCTACTCTCCAAAATCCCATTTTAATCTGCCTCCATTCATGCTGCATTTTTATTCACGTTGTCGCACAGTTTGCATATTTACATGTAAATTCTCACAGACGAAGAAAAGGCAAAAAACGTGACACTATGTATGCGCCCGCGCCACATCGTCTACTGGACTGCTCTCCGCTGCCGACAAAGCTCTAAGTCGGTATTAGAGCAAGTGTTTTGGTCCTGAACGAGCAAGTGCGGGTTTCTTTTGCCCTGTGCTCGCTTGAGTGGGGGTGTTGGAGGATGCAAGCTACGCACAAAGCGGCTGCATCCGAAAAGGCACCAAAAAGAGAGTGCATTCGGCCTATAAGCAAATGGAGACTATAACAGAATTCACATATAAGCTCATTGTAGACAATGTATTCTTGTCCCCTGGTACAAGCCCTTTTGGGATCAAAGGGAAATGATGGCGGGTGGCTAGGCGGTGGGGATGGAATCCAGCACGCGGCCCGCAGGCGCGCATGACGTGCCACATCGTCTACTAGACAGCTCTCCCTTGCTGACAAAACTCTGAGTTCGTGTTGCAGGATTCAAGCTACGCACAAAGCAGCTGCCTCCGAAAAGGCACCAGAAAGACAGTGCATTGGTCCCATAAGCAAATGAAGACTATAACAGAACCCACATATAAGCTGTAGAACCACCACTCTCTTTTTAGTGCCTTTTTGGACACAGCTGCTTTGTGCGTAGCTTGCATCCTACAACACCCCCACTCAAGCGAGCACAGGGCGAAAGAAACCCCCACTTGCTCGTTCAGGACCAAAATGCTTGCTCTGATATTGACTTTGAGTTTTGTCGGCAGCGGATAGCGGTCCAGTAGACGATGTGGCACGTCGTGCACATGCGGGTCGTGTGCATGATCTCATCCCCACCGCCTAGCCAGCACCATCATTTCTCTTTGACCCCAAAAGGGCTGGTACTAGGGGACAAGGGTACATTGTCTACAATGAGCTTATATGTGAGTTCTGTTATAGTGTCCATTTGCTTATGGGACGAATGCACTCTCTTTTTGGTGCCTTTTCGGATGTTGCCGCTTTGTCCGTAGCTTGCATCCTCCAACAGCTCCATCAAGCTTGTCCATGATGGGACTGGATTTTCCTTGTGAATCCATGAGGAAGATTAGTCTAAGTGATTGGAAAAACTGTTAGTGACTTAAATATGAAAATCTGGCGTCGAGTTACAGAACAAGAAGACAATTACTCTATCGGCTAGTAGAGTCTTGTATTGTGGAAGCTTATCAGACTACAAAAATAGCTCTGATACCATGTTGGAGAAAGAGGGTGTGTTGTGAAAGATTTTAGATCCTTAAGATCCAATCTGCTTGAACGATCTTTGGTTAGAAAGAGAAATACACTACCAATTTCACCAATTTAGAAAAATCAGCATCTACACACGATTTGAGATCCAAACACTAATAGAACTTGATCAAACTTGAATGAAATGATTATGTACTGTTGTTGTCCGTACAAAACCAGCAAGCTACTGTATTTCACACGTGTGGATCCAAAATAGCAAATATAGATCATTCTACACATAGAATTGCAAGCAATCACCAAGATAGTGCACCAATGGATGTCAGAACCCAAGAGAACCATGTATAAGCATGAAATGAGATAGAGAAGAGAGAAATCACGTGTCGCATGCGAGAATTTACTTGTATATATGCAGACAGTCGCGTTTTATTTGTCTGTCTTATTTTACATGTAAATATGCAAACTGTGCGACAACATGAGTAAAAATGCAGCATGAGTGGAGGCTAATTAAAATAGGATTTAGGAGAGTAGAGGAGATAAATCCAACAGCCAGAGGTATGATATTTTTCTTAATCTTGAAAAATGTTAGATATGGGTCACCCACGACGTTGTACTTGGTCACATTGTATCGCTCAATGGGATTGTCACCGACCTAGAGAAGATCAAAGTCATTGTCAAGAGGCTAGAACCTAAAACAGTCCGAGACACTTATTGTTTTATGGTTCACTACCGTTGCCATATTCGCGACTTTGCTAGTAAGGCACGATGGATATACAAAGTGATCGTAAATCCTAAGTGGACAGATGAACAGAGAAAGGCCTTCCAAGAACTTAAACACGCCTTGACTACTGCTCCTATCTTGCAAGCTCCAAATTACACGAAGGAGTTTCACGTCCACACTGATGCATCGAAGTTTGCCATCGATGGAGTGCTAACTCAACCAGGAGAGTACAAGAAGGACTATCCAATTCGTTTCTTTAGTAGGCAATTAACGTATGCGGAGATGAACTACACCACAACCGAGAGGGAAGCATTGGCATATGATTTATGCCACCCAAAAGTTTTGACATTATCTTCTAGGCAAACCCTTTGTATTTTTCACAGATCATCAAGCGTTACTGTACCTCGTGAACAAAACTTGCACAACAGGTAGAATCACACGTTGGTTGTTATTACTACAAGAAAATTAAATTTTGTATTATTGTGCGCAAGGGATTGTCATGTACTCTTAGTACATCCATGCTTATCAATGCATCAGAATATCCATTGTAAGCTTTGTAGGCCCAAAAGGAGCTATTAGCCTTAAGAACAAGGCGGTTTTCTCTTTAGGCCCTTCCAAGTAATAAATAAGGATAATAGGCCACTAAGGAACCAATGTAGGCTAAATAATGCTTATTAAGGGTTAACTATCCTTCAAGATAGTTATGTTTAGTTAAGTAAGAGCATTGTCTATAACTAGGCAAGAGACATCATTTTGTGAATCTTTTGGCTCATTTGCAAGTGAGAGCTTCTAGCTTCCTTGTGAATGTGAGCCATAGGGATCTCCATTGCTAGGTCTCATGTGACCTACCTACATGAATCCATGCTTATTTACATTGTTTGTACTCTTCTTTTCATTACTAATGTGATTCCATTGAGATCTCATTGTTTCTAGCTTTCTATGGGTATGCTATCTTGAATGCTTTGTATTTTTCTTGCTCTTAGCTTTACTTCATTGTTATTGCTATTTGTTTGAGATTTGGCACATGACATTACTTGCTATCAGAGCATAGACCCATGATTCATGATGATTCTATGAGGATTCCATTAGATTTCATGAGTTTATTGTTTTTGTAGCTTTCTTTTTGCTGATTTTTAATTTTGAATTTTTCATTTCTGTTCAGACAAAATTTTGACAGTCAATTTTATTTTTTATTTCTAATTTGATTCCATAGCTTTGTAGACTTTGTTTCAGCTTTAATTTGCACTATTTTTCAAGCCATTTGGATAAGAGATGCAAAAGTTATTGCACTTTTTTCCAAAAGCTATCAAAATAGGTGACTAGAATTTTGTCTTCACTTGATTTGAATTTTTCAGATCTGATCTGAGTTTTAATTTCTAGTTTCTTCCCATAGGATTTTAGAGCATTGTCTTACTTTGATCTGATCGATATGGCAGGTCATTTGGATTGGTATCGAAAAGCTTATGACAAATCTTGATTTGTAGCTCTAGTTTTGTTAGTTTTAATTCTTCAAAATTTTCCGTCCCGTTTCAGTTTTCAATTCTGAAGTTTAATGTCCTTTGTAATTTTTTTTTATTTCTTCAATTTGAACCTTAATATAAAATAAAAAACCAAACCTAATCCTACCTACCTACATCCCTAACCTACGCGACCTAATTCTCTCGCTTCCTCTCTCTCCTTCTTCACGCATTTCTTCATCATCCTCATTACATTCAGGCCAGAGTATCCTTCTTAGTTGACTGATCGAATTCTTCCAAATCAGAGAAAAAACCAACACCGCCCTGCTGCGAAGTCGAATCTGAAAGACGCGGAGTATACATTAGACTCCAAACCAGAACAGGGACGAGCTGATTTGGAAAATCCAATCAGCTTAACGTGTGGCTACATCACGGACAGGAACGTTTCTCTGGCATTCTTTACACCTCTATTCTCAGAATTCAGCTGAAGCAAAATTCCAACGCTGGATTCCTGGTACTGGTTGCATGAACCCTATTGAACAGATTCCAAAAGACGCTCTGTTTGTCAGCATCAATCTCCCCTTCAAGAATCGGATCACAGGCAGGAAGATCTGAATCCTCCTCACGAAGCTCAACCATCCTCCGTCGGTTGACATCTCTCTCTCTCTCTCTCTCTACCGCGACTTCGGCTACCTCCATTCTCTCTCTACGAAGCCATCGGTTGAGTTTTTCTCTCTCTATCTTCACGTATTCCTCTCTCCGTCGGTTACCGCCCTTTTCTCTCTACGAGTGCATCTATTGAGTACGTCGGTGACCTACATTCTCTCTCTACTCCCTTTTTCCTCTATCTACGAGTGCATCGGTTGAGGAAACGTCGGTTACGTACATTCTCTCTCTACCTCTTTTTCTCTCTACGAGTGCATCGGTGGACGAAACGTACATCGGTTACGTACATTCTCTCTCTACCTCTTTTTCTCTCTCTACGAGTGCATCGGTGGACGAAACTTACATTCTCTCTCTACCTCTTTTTCTCTCTCTACGAGTGCATCGGTGGACTAAACGTCGGTTACATACCTTCTCTCTCTACCCCTTTTTCTCTCTCTACAAGTGCATCTACCTTCTCTCTACCCCTTTTTCTCTCTCTACAAGTGCATATGTTGCTCTATTTTCTATCAAACACCATCTCTTATGTTGTCACAATTTTTTTTTTGACGAGCACCCAAATTACATCACAAGAGCAATGGATTAAATTTTTTTTTGGATTTTTGACAATTTTTTTTATTTTTCTACGAGCACAAGAATGTTTCATGGATTTCAAAAAAATTATTGAATTTAATTTTAAAACTTTTATATTTAAGCTTGGAATTTAGTGAAGTAAAAACAAAAAGTGTTTAGAACGATAAGACAAATTCACCGAGACTATCCAAATTAATGCTATAACACTTTAGAATGGGTGGTAAAGGAAAACAGAGTGGATAAAAATAACCCACCTCAAAACAACTTGCCTACTGATGAAACAATGGAAGAACTGCAGGTTTCAAACCAGCAAGAAAATATACCAAGTAAAATGCAAGTTACTCAAGATCTGATAGTTACAATGCTGCAAGCAATGAAAAGAAATCGACTTGCTGATGAGGTGAAATGGGACAAATTGTTTGATAGCCTAGTTGATAGGCAAGACAAACTAGCGGGAGTTGATCAGAGATCTAATGAGCCATCTACATCGTTCCAAATACCATCTCCATCACAAAATGTAACATCTTCTCATGATGTACGAAGAATTGACATGGACAAGGGAAAACAGGTATTACAGACTAATATTGAATACCCAGTCAAACTGATAGGGGCATGTCTGAACAACGAGTGCAACACTCCACGAGACCTCATGAACAACAGAACCACTTTGATACTCGGGAGTATAAGGATAAGATAACCATTCCAAAATTCAATGGTGACTTTAAGACCCTTGACATTGAGGAGTGGTTGGATAAATTAGATCGTTACTTTACTCTGTTCAATAGAGATGACCGAGATAAAATCACTTTCGCTACGATCCACTTTGAAGAAGCAGCCTATGAGTGGTGGAAGCGGAGGGAGAATAGGTTATCAATGGAAGAATGTAATGCACGAACTAATTGGCCGTTATTTAAGAATGCTTGTATTGAGACCTTCAGAAGACCATTCCAAAATGATGACAACTGTAAAAGATGGACAAGGATAGGTCAGAAGAGTTCAATACAAGAGTATAACTTCGATTTTTGGAGTCTAACTCTTAAACCACCCACAATGTCTGATGCAGATCACTTACGAAGGTATATACAAGGACTGCAGCCGGATATTGGAGCTGATATAGCATCACGTTTTTGTACTGATCTCGATCAAGCTATGCGGGTGGCTCTTAAAATTGAGCCTAAATATGCTGGTAGGTGGTCATCTAAATCATGAGCACCCAGATATGAAATTAACGGACGAGAAACTGAACGGAATTCTGATATCCGTCGACATGATAAGGAAAGGAACACAATTATCCAGTACCCGATAGTTAAAGAAGCTGATAGGAGGAATAGTGGTAAGAAACAAGTGAGCAACATGGAGGCCAAGCCAGTGGTGAAGATTGTTAGATCAAAAGCAAAGATAGATCGACTGCGGCAACAAGGCTTATGTTTCACTTGTAAGCAAAAATGGAAACCAGGGCATAAGTGTGACAAAGCTAAGTTTGTCGGGATTTCCCTGATTGTTGAAGATGACGAAGATGATAATAGCACTTTTCAGAGAATGTCATTGACACTCAGCCGCCGCAAAATGATGAAGGAAAGGAAGACACCTCATCTGATGAGGAATCACCAAACCATCAATCAGACCATGGATAGTAGGAAAGATCCATTAGGAGGGATCAGGAAGTTGAACTATTGAACATATCTTTAAATGCTTTCAATGGATCCCACTCTAACAAAACCTTCCATGTGCAAGCGTTAATTAATGGAAGGAAAGTATTTTGCTTAATAGATAGTGGTAGTACGCATAACTTCTTTAATAGTAGGTCGTTACGAAGCTGTGGATTAGCATCTTTGGATCGTTGTGATAAGATGAGAGTCCAGATTGCCAATGGAGTAACCATTCCTTGTAATAACATCACCCCAGTGGTGAAATTACACATGGAAGATTATACTCATAAAACGAGTTCCCATATTGTGGAGTTGGGTCCAATTGATGTTATATACTAGGGGTGGAATGGTTAAGACTTTGGGAAATGTAACAATCAACTTCGATCATTCTTCGACGAGCTCAGTTTGTAGGAGCGGCTGCTCCAAAGCTTCATGCATTACCTATTATTGGATCTATTTTAGTTAGTGATTTACATCAGACAGTTGGTTTTGAGTAATTAGTTTAATATTCAATTTCTGACTTAAATCGAGCAGTTGGTTTTAAGTAATTAGTTTTCTATTCTAAGTTTTACTTAGCTTTTAGGTAGCTTATTTCATTTTTGCTGTTCTATGGTATTTTATTTTAAATACTTGAATCTTTTTGCTTGATCATGGGTTTTCCCATCATTTTTAATAAAATCAAGGTTATTCTCTTTTCAAGAACTTTTAATTTTTAATCACAAGTTTCTATTCAGTCATGTATGAATTCTCTTGCCATGTTTTAAATGACCTTGCATCCTTCTCTTTAGATACTACAACAACATTCTCATTTTCAATGTTGTCTTTCACTTTGTTCGACTTTTTGATATAGACGTTACAAAATGTCACCGTTGATTGTCTAGCTAGCCTATCTAAATTTGTGTACGTAGATGACCTAAATTTGTCAATTTACTATGCTTCTATACTAACGGTTTGTTTCAAAAAAATCGAATAAAAAACCGTCGTTCGAAAGAACACTGAGTGAGCTTTGTACATTAGTTGAGATATTTCATGGCAATTTGAAAATCGCAACTTCAAATTTCACTTTTCATATTGTAGTATCGTTTGGGAAAAAGGCAAATCTCCTAGTTTACAATTTTGAGAGAGAAATTGCCACCACTTCTTTTGCCATATTATATTTGATCAAAAAGATGGCTCTCTAACAATTGTCTTTTTTTAACAAATACTAACATTGTGGAAAGATCTCAAATATGCTACAAAGCTCATTCAATGTTCTTTCAAACGATGATTGTTTATTCTATATTTATGAAAAGAATGATTTCTTCAACGATAATAACATCTAGACTCACTTGAACAACCTTGTCATTAGCAATCGAAATTAGCTAAACGATATCAACAACTGTCAACTATTTCAGCTTGGACATTATTGCTCACCTCGAATGTCTTGAGTGTTCTGAAATTTTTTAGAACCATCAACATCTATTTATTGTAATTACCAAGTACTTGATTGCATGTCTCTTTTTGGCAATGACAATTCTGTCTTTAGTAGAGACATAGAATATGCTATTTTATTTCGTTGTTTGCTATTCTATTTCAAAATGCAACTTTTTTTTAGCTACAACACGATGACATATGAAACACATGTGTGATGAGTATAAAATCTACTTCAAAAAGGTAAATTTTCTAGACATTTTCTTTGTTAAGATGTTAGACAAAACATATGCCTTTAATGTCATGAAATGAACTCAATATAATAAGAAACACCAATTCTTTGACTGCATATTTGCATATGTCAGCTTCAAAAAAATATTTGCCTGCAGTTAGCAAGACATGAAAGTGAAAACAAAAAGCAATTTGAAATGGCAAGGAAGTCACTTACCGATTGTTCTGATGCTTGTCAACACCTTCACATATTTAGCATTTACCAGAATGACACAAAGTACAAAGGAATTGGTGTTATATATAGTGAAGCATGTAACTCAAGATGTTTGCAAAGAATGGTGGGTATCAATTGTTTCTCAAATCTTATATTAAAAGGTTAGCATATTCCATTTATAAAACTCGGCTTTTGATCAAGGTGTATGTTTTTCTTCAAAAGCATCAGCTCACTATTCTAGGTTTATATATTACATCAAAGTCAAAACACTGTGGTTTAGGGATTCTATTACGACACAACTCTTTGCTCCATTTTGAGTCTATACAGTTCATGCCCTTCACGTAGAGCAATTGAACTAGTGGCTTATACACTTTAGTGCCCTTCATGTAGGACTGTAAGCTATCAATCATCAATTAATCTCTACTATACTTTGAAATTCACGAAAATGATGGAACTATATGAACGTGTTTCTGCGCAACATCTATAATTGACATGTTAGCTAATCTTTGGAATAACCTAGTTCAGAGGCTTTTGCTTGCCCCGTCATTGGGATTTAGCTACCTCAGCGTGCACGAACCTAAATGAGGCTTCATAGAAGGCAACATAAATATTTAACATTCGGAATAGTCTCACTGAGAGAAAATACCTAGAAATTTTCGAAAATCCAAAAATAGATATCGATTTTAAAAAATAGCTGTATTCTCATTTTTTGGCATGTGTGCAGGCTGGCGGTTTTATGGAAGATATGGACAGCGAGAAATTAGCAGGTGTTTGAAGGGGAGCCCCTTTCCTTATCGGCAACGGCTTGTATTAGACTTGCTATGTTTTTTCTACGTACCATAAAAGTTGGTCTACCCTACGTGGTATGTTAGCTTGGTAGCCTTTGGGCTTTGTCCCTACATATGTATCTTAGACAGACTTCGGCCTTGAAGATGTTTTTTGTACTTGTATATTTGTGAATATATATATGATAGTGCTAATATGTTCCCACTATTTTGAAAAAAGTTTAGTCGAGCAATTCCCGCTCAACACAAAGACGATATACACACCACCGGCCAGTATGTGCACGACATCTGTCTCGCCACATCAGCATGTTTGAACACATGTTGCGCGACACGTGTGTAAATTTTTTGTCAACCGATCTGACATGTGACCATGCGTTGTTATTGTTGAGGTCATACTGACACGTGTCCGGCAAAGGCTATGGCCCACATCTGGCCAAGCATTGTTTGTCTTCAAGCCCAATTGACATGTATATAAGAGAGGTATGGGCCTATCTCTCTCTCTCTCTCTCTCTCTCTCTCTCTCTCTCTCTCTCTCTCTCTCTCTCTCTCTCTCTCTCTCTCTCTCTCGGACTGGCTGACGCGCACTCTCTGTCTCTCTGTCTCCTCTCGCTCCCTTGGGCTGCTGCTACTGCGCTCTGCATGCTGCTGCTGCACTCCGCCTGCTCTGCCTCTACTCCGCCACCTTCTTTGTTGCTGTTGCTCCGCGTTCTCTACCTGCTGCTTGCTACCTCTCCTCCCTTCTCTCTCTCTCTCTATCTCTCTCTCTCTCTCGCTCTCTCCCTTTCTCTGTGTTTTGCTCCGTATTCTTATGTATTAATTGGCATTTTGCTGCATTTCTTTTTTTGATTTTATTTTTCAAGTAACCAATTATTGTGCATGAGTTTTCCTTGCAAAATTAGCTTTCCAACGATCTACTATATGCTTTGATTAGACATGTTTGTGCAAGCGTATGATTTTTTGTAATATTTTAAGTGAATATGTTCCCACATATTTTAAGCTTTTCCAAAAAAGAAAAGAAAAAAAGATGAGACGTCCATTTAGATACTTTGCCTTGCTTTCTAGAACACTCTAGTATACATACATGCATTGGATATTAATACTCAAACTTGGACCACATTGATCTCTTGATGTAGAATGCCCAATAAATTGCAAATGATTTATCTAGATTTGGAGGATAGATTTGAGTCATTGTTCGGGAAAGCCAGCATATTTCAAAAATGGAACCGCCATCTTTTGTCAAAAATCGGCATAACAAAAATTGTACAAGATTTTTCATGTCATAAATCTTGAGTTTCATAAAAAAAAATCGGCAACTAAGAGCTTGTAGATTGCGCTTGGGTGTTGTCATGAAGCTTCTAGACCTTGACTTGGGATGCTCAATGCTCAGCCCCCCATTTCATACCATTAACCAGGACAAAAGATATAAATATATATGTATTCTCCAAAGTGGCTCTTAGCGACACTATGTTTTGACACGCGGCCACTTGGATGCTAGCCACGAGTCAAAAAATATCTGACTATTGATGTGATGCAGCGTGGCATAATCTGAGTACGTATCGGGAATATCCAACGGTCGTCGATTTAAAGGCCCAGCGTGCACCGCCACTCTCCCACCGACTCAAAAAGGAAATCCCGTGACGTACGAAGATTGACAAGTGTCTGACGGAAAGGCGATCGCCGCTAGATATGACGGCGACCGCCAAGGTGCTGTCAAACGGCACTAACGGTATATTCGCAAATGGATCCTCTCTTCGTGAAATAAAAGGAAAGATGGACGGAGCGGGGGTAGGTGTAAATGAGCGAGGGTAGGTGGAGGAGCGAGGGTAGGTGGACGTTTCATGTTGTGTGGGTGTTCGCGTGTTTAGTAATCGATGCTGCCGAGGATTTCAGATTTGATTTTTGATTTTTGTGTTCAGTAATCGATGCTGCTGCCGAGGATTTCAGATTTGATGTCTGATTCGTGTGTTCAGTAAGCAGATCGATGCTGCTGCCGATTTCGGATTTGATGTTTGATTTGTGTGTTCAGTAAGCAGATCGATGCTGCTGCCGATTTCGGATTTGATGTCGAAGCAGATCGATTCTGCTCCTTTCAGATGAAGGCAGTAAGGAAAAGCCGGCATAGTTAAAGAATGAACGAGGATTTCAGATTTGATGTCTGATTCGTGTGTTCAGTAAGCAGATCGATGCTGCTGCCGATTTCGGATTTGATGTCGAAGCAGATCGATTCTGCTCCTTTCAGATCTGCAAAATTGGTGAAATAGGAACATGGAGGTTGTGATGGATGCTGGTTTTGGATGGTAGCGTGGAGCATGCACCCTCTTGAAGGTCGTAAGCCAAAATTCCTTCTCACATCAGGTTGTTGTGCCTATGGCCAAACAGATCGGCCTTTATTTTCGTACCGAACACCTCAAATTGGTGATGAAGGCAGTAAGGATGCTTGTTTTCTCGTTTTCAGTGAACGATTTCTGGTCCAGCAGTAGGATGGTAAACAGATGGTTCGTAATTCCTTTGACTTTGACTAGTTTAAGTTAGCTGACGTGAGCCCCGCTACGCTATCTTAGAAGTTAGGTTGTCTGTGGATCATCCTTGTCGGCGATGCATCATTTTGTGGAGCTTTGGATATTTGGCGTGACGAGTGCCTTGGATCATTTTTATCTTCATCTCCGACAAGGGCCAGTTTTCTAACTCTACTTTGGTGCTTAGGAGGAACATAATTAAGCCAGTTCAGTTTGATGGGCGACTATTATGTGGCAAGGTTTCATTGATTCAAAATTGTCGTTTCTGATGAGGATGTTTTAGTTGATGCAATACCGGCGAGTTGCATTTCTTGTGGTAATTGTTGGAAATGGAGTCTTATTGAGCAGAGATGTGGTAGGTTAGTACTAAGTAGATTCATTTGAAACTTGTGTTGCCTTTTTGTAGCATTCGGACGGTGGCTTCGGATTTTCAAAATTGCGGTCGCCACCCTTGGAGTCTATTTGAAGATCGATTGAGATCGTTTATTAGCTCCATCGTTGGACTTTGTCACAAGGATCTGTTAATTATCTATCTACGTATCAGCAGCCATGCTTGAGAGTTTACATTGATTTTCGAGGCCGAGTTTTCCTGACAGTAAGTTGCACGAAGTAAGCTCGAAGTTGTAAGCTTTATGCAGGCAACTCTATTCATACAAAAGTTAGTAAAGATAAGTATAAGCACAAGGTCTGTAATATTTCTAGAGGAGCTTTGCCTTATGGGTGCGCTTATGTGGCGAGCTCCACTTCAATAAAATAGTTACATTTGTTGGCTTCGGGAGGTTCCCCTCCCAGGCTCTGTGGTAGTTGTATGGTTGTTTCTTAGTTCTCTTTAATTTCATTCTACTAGCTGTGAATGATCATTCTAGTTCTAGAGCTTAGATATACTATTCCCCAAGTGAAGTGAAATCGTTAAAAAAAGAGTAGTTCCCATGTCTCAGGTGAGAAAGCATTTTAAAGGCTTGTGGTCGGATATTTCGTGTCGTAAGTGCATCTTAACAAGTGAACTGCTACTAAATCCAAAGTCTGTGGGCGTTCTGCGGGGCTCTTCGAAAATCAGAGCAGTAAAGGCGTTTGTGCCGAACAATTAACTTGGATGTGGTTGGATTTCTATGTCGTGTAAGTGCATCTTAACAAGTGGACTACTAAATCCAAAGTTTGTGGAACGTTCTGTGGAAGTCTGTGAAATGTTCTGCGGGGCTCTCCGAAAATAAGAGTAGTAAAGGGGTTGACACGGAATATTTAACTTGGATATATATGTGAGACGAAAAGGCTGCTTTTCAGGCTGGCAATCAAAGAAATTGATTTTGCGGTGCAATCAGAATTTAGGGGCTCAATATTGAAAAGGTATCAAACCTAGAACATTTATTAACATTCTGCAAAGCAGATCGCTAAGTAGAGCATTTGATGTATAAAGCTATAAAATGCTGGTAGTTTTTACTATATGAATGGTATATCTGCTAGTCTTCGTAAAATTTCCCCGCTTTAACACAGAAAGATATGTAATTGACTTATTGATGTTTCTTTGCTTCCAATCCTTTTCAGAGGCTCCTGGAATTTGTCACGCTGAAATAACAAATAAACTGTGCATAAAGTTGGACGTATACTTCGCCATCTAATGGTAAAACAAGTTAGTGATGTTTTTGTACTTCCAATTCTTTTCAGAGGCTCCTGGAATTTGTCACGCTAAATAGCAAATAAATTGTGCATAAAGTTGGAGGTATACGTTACTTTCAATGCAAAAGATGTAAGACAAGTCATCACTTCTAAGCATTTTCAATCCTATTCTTTTGTTCACAGCATTGCAGGTTAGCATAGCAGGAGTTGTTCTTAAAATAGCTCTTATTCCGAGACTGTTTTAAAGATAATTTATGCAAGGAATAACATTTATTAGAGAATCGGTTTTTGATGCCAGCAAAAAGGGAAATTAAAGTGAGCCATTGATAGGTCTATTTCAAAGTTGGATCTCTGATACTAGAGAATTAATGTAAGGTATAGCACTTGTTTCTCAATGCCCTGGATATATGCAACAATTTAACTGCAAGTTGCTCACACTGCCAGGCACCTTATTGTTGAATATAATGGGCATGATACATCTCTCGATTGTCAAGTAAAGATCTTTCCAGTAGTTTCGAGTTAGGGCTAGAAGTTAGAACGAGGTGTTATATTTGTTCTCAGCTTACATTGAAACTGTTTTTAATTGTCCTAGTGGAGCATGCACCCTCTTGAAGGTCGTAACCTGGTTTGGGATCAAGTAGATTGTTACAAAAGCCAAAATTCCTTCTCACATCAGGTTGTTGTGCCTATGGCCAAACAGATCGGCCTTTATTTTCGTACCGAACACCTCAAATTGGTGATGAAGGCAGTAAGGATGCTTGTTTTCTCGTTTTCAGTGAACGATTTCTGGTCCAGCAGTAGGATGGTAAACAGATGGTTTGTATTTTTTTTGACTTTGACTAGTTTAAGCTAGCTGACATGAGCCCCGCTATGCTATCTTAGAAGTTAGGTTGTCTGTGGATTATCCTTGTGGGTGATGCATCATTTTGTGGAGCTTTGGATATTTGGCGTGACGAGGGCCTTGGATTATTTTTATCTTCATCTCCGACAAGGGCCAGTTTTCTATCTCTACTTTGGTGCTTAGGAGGAACATAGTTAAGCCAGTTCAGTTTGATGGGCGACTATTATGTGGCAAGGTTTCATTGATTTAAAATTGTCGTTTCTGATGATGTTTTAGTTGATGCAATCGGCGAGTTGCATTTCTTGTGGTAATTGGTGGAAATGGAGTCTTATTGAGCAGAGATGTGGTCGGTTAGTACTAAGTAGATTCATTTGAAACTTGTGTTGCTTTTTGTAGCATACGGACGGTGGCTTCGGATTTTGAAAATTGCGGCCGCCGCCCTTGGAATCTATTTGAAGATCGATTGAGATCGTTTATTAGCTCCATCGTTGGACTTTGTCACAAGGATCTGTTAATTATCTATGTGCGTATCAGCAGCCATGCTTGAGAGTTTACATTAATTTTCGAAGCTAAGTTTTCCTGACAATAAGTTACACGAAGTAAGCTCAAAGTTGTAAGCTTTATGCAGGCAACTCTATTAATACAAAAGTTAGTAAAAATAAGCATAAGCACAAGGTCTGTAATATTTCTAGAGGAGCTTTGCCTTATGGGTGCGCTTATGTGGTGAGCTCCACTTTAATAAAATAGTTACATTTGTTGGCTTTGGGAGTTTCTCCTCCCAGGCTTTGTGGTAGTTGTATGGTTGTTTCTTAGTTCTCTGTAATTTCATTCTACTAGCTGTGAATGATCATTCTAGTTCTAGAGCTTAGATATACTATTCCCCAAGTGAAGTGAAATCGTTAAAAAAAGAGCAGTTCCCACGTCTCAGGTGTGCAAACATTCTAAAGGCTTGTGGTTGGATATTTTGTTGTAAGTGCATCTTAACAAGTGAACTGCTACTAAATCCAAAGTCTGTGGGCGTTCTGCTGGCCTCTTCGAAAATTAGAGCAGTAAAGGCGTTTGTGCCGGATAATTAACTTGGATGTGGTTGGATTTGTATGTCGTGTAAGTGCATCTTAACAAGTGGATTACTAAATCCAAAGTTTGTGGAACGTTCTGTTCTGCGGGGCTCTCCGAAAATAATAGTAAAGGGGTTGACATGGAATATTTAACTTGGATATATATATGAGACGAAAAGGCTGCTTTTCAGGCTGGCAATCAAAGAAATTGATTTTGCGGTGCAATCAGAAGTTAGGGGCTCAATATTGAAAAGGTATCAAAACTAGAACATTTATTAACATTCTGCAAAGCAGATTGCAAATTAGAGCATTTGATGTATAAAGTTATAAAGTGCTGGTAGTTTTTAATATATGAATGGTATATCTGCTAGTCTTCGTAAAATTTTCCCACTTTAACACAGAAAGATATCGAAAAGACTAATTGATGTTTCTTTGCTTCCAATCCTTTTCAGAGACTCCTGGAATTTGTCACGCTGAAATAACAAATAAATTGTGCATAAAGTTGGACGTTTTTGCCATCTAATGGTAAAATAAGTTAGTGATGTTTTTGCACTTCCAATCCTTTTCAGAGGCTCCTGGAATTTGTCACGCTAAATAGCAAATAAATTGTGCATAAAGTTGGAGGTAACGTTACTTTCAATGCAAATGATATAAGACAAATGATCACTTCTAAGCATTTTCAATCCTATTCTAAACTTTTGTTCACAGCATTGCAGGTTAGCATAGCAGGAGTTCTTAAAATAGCTCTTATTCCGAGACTGTTTTAAAGATAATTTATGCAAGGAATAACATTTATTAGAGAATTGGTTTTTGATGGCAGCAAAAAGGGAAATTAAAGTGAGCCATTGATAGGTCTATTTCAAAGTTGGAGCTCTGATACTAGAGAATTAATGTAAGGTATAGCACTTGTTTCTCAATGCCCTGGATATATGCAACAATTTAACTGCAAGTTGCTCACACTGCCAGGCACCTTATTGTTGAATATAATGGGCATGATACATCTCTCGATTGTCAAGTAAAGATCTTTCCAGTAGTTTCGAGTTAGGGCTAGAAATCAGAACGAGGAGTTATATTTGTTCTCAGCTTACATTGAAACTGTTTTTAATTGTCCTAGTGGAGCATGCTTCTTGAAGGTTGTAATCTGGTTTGGGATCAAGCAGATTGTTACAAAAGCCAAAACTTCTTCTCACATCAGGTTGTTGTACCAATGGCCAAACAGATGCTTTTATTTTCGTACTGAACACCTCAAATTGGTGATGAAGGCAGTAAGGATGCTTGTTTTCTCGTTTTCAGTGAACGATTTCTGGTCCAGCAGTAGGATGGTAAACAGATGGTTCGTATTTCCTTTGACTTTGACTAGTTTAAGTTAGCTGACATGAGCCCCGCTACGCTATCTAAGAAGTTAGGTTGTCTGTGGATCATCCTTGTCGGCGATGCATCATTTTGTGGAGCTTTGGATATTTGGTGTGACGAGTGCCTTGGATTATTTTTATCTGCATCTCCGACAAGGGCTAGTTTTCTATCTCTAATTTGGTGTTTAGGAGGAACATAATTAAGCCAGTTCAGTTTGATGGGCGACTATTATGTGGCAAGGTTTCATTGGATGTTTTAGTTGATGCAATACCGGCGAGTTGCATTTCTTGTGGTAATTGGTGGAAATGGAGTCTTATTGAGCAGAGATGTGGTAGGTTAGTACTAAGTAGATTCATTTGAAACTTGTGTTGCCTTTTTGTAGCATTCGGACGGTGGCTTCGGATTTTGAAAATTGCGGCCGCCGCCCTTGGAGTCTATTTGAAGATCGATTGAGATCGTTTATTAGCTCCATCGTTGGACTTTGTTGAATTCCAACAATATTGAGAATTAAAGCACTTAATGATGAGCTAACATGCATTTTCCTGACAGTAAGTTACACGAAGTAAGCTCAAACTTGTAAGCTTTATGCAGGCAACTCTATTCATACAAAAGTTAGTAAAGATAAGCATAAGCATAAGGTCTGTAATATTTGTAGAGGAGCTTTGCCCTATGGGTGCGTTTATGTGGCGAGCTCCACTTCAATCACATTTGTTGGCTTTGGGAGGTTCTCCTCCAAGGTCTGTGGTAGTTGTATGGTTGTTTCTTAGTTCTCTTTAATTTCATTCTACTAGCTGTGAATGATCAGTCTAGTTCTAGAGCTTAGATATACTATTCCCCAAGTGAAGTGAAATCGTTAAAAAAAGAGCTGTTCCCATGTCTCAGGTTTGCAAACATTCTAAAGGCTTGTGGTTGGATATTTTGTGTCGTAATCCAAAGTCTGTGGGCGTTCTGCGGGCTTCTTCGAAAGTCAGAGCAGTAAAGGCGTTTGTGCCGGATAATTAACTTGGATGTGGTTGGAGTTGTATGTCGTGTAAGTGCATCTTAACAAGTGGATTACTAAATCCAAATTTTGTGGAACGTTCTGTTCTGCGGGGCTCTCCGAAAATAAGAGTAGTGAAGGGGTTGACACGGATATTTAACTTGGATATATATGTGAGACGAAAAGGCTGCTTTTCAGGCTGGCAATGAAAGAAATTGATTTTGTGGTGCAATCAGAATTTAGGTGCTCAATATTGAAAAGGTATAAAACTAGAACATTTATTAACATTCTGCAAAGCAGATCGCTAATTAGAGCATTTGATGTATAAAGCTATAAAGTGCTGGTAGTTTTTAATATATGAATGGTAGATCTGCTAGTCTTCGTAAAATTTCCCCGCTTTAACACAGAAAGATATCTAATAGACTTATTGATGTTTCTTTGCTTCCAATCCTTTTCAGAGGCTCCTGGAATTTGTCACGCTGAAATAACAAATAAACTGCATAAAGTTGGACGTATACTTCGCCACCTAATGGTAAAACACAAGTTAGTGATGTTTTTGTACTTCCAATCCTTTTCAGAGGCTCCTGGAATTTGTCACGCTAAATAGCAAATAAATTGTGCATAAAGTTGGATGTATACGTTACTTTCAATGCAAAAGATGTAAGACAAGTGATCACCTCTAAGCATTTTTAATCCTATTCCAAACTTTTGTTCACAACATTGCAGGTTACCATAGCAGGAGTTGTTCTTAAAATAGCGCTCTTATTCCGAGACTGTTTTAAAGATAATTTATGCAAGGAATAACATTTATTAGAGAATCGGTTTTTGATGCCAGCAAAAAGGGAAATTAAAGTGAGCCTTTGATAGGCCTATTTCAAAGTTGGAGCTCTGATACTAGAGAATTAATGTAAGGTATAGCACTTGTTTCTCAATGCCGTGGATAAATGCAACAATTTAACTGCAAGTTGCTCACACTGCCAGGCTCCTTATTGTTGAATATAAGGGGTATGATACATCTCTCGATTGTCAAGTAAGCATCTTTCCAGTAGTTTCGAGTTGGGGCTAGAAATCAGAATGAGGTGTTATATTTGTTGTTAGCTTACATTGGAACTATTTTTAATTGTCCTAGTGGGCGTAATGGCTATTAGAAATGTGAAATTTGACGATTTGCAAATATGGTCCTAGTGGGGCGTAATGGCTATTAGAAATCTGGAAATTTGACGATCTGCAAAATATGGAAAGTTTAAGAAGCAGTATAATCTACTGCAAGCACGCACATCTGAAGACATCCGCAGATTTGAACACGTTATCCATATTTGTATTGACACCACATACAGGGGTGATGTTCCTACTAGTAAGGTTTTCGCTGATGTTGTGGTCTATTTTCAGTGCATTTTGAAGTTTTGCTGGTCTGCAAGCAGAAGTGGGAACTATGGAGTGAAAATAGCAAATACATCTTAGGTGTGCAGATGAATCGTTGAAAGTTAGAGCTGCACGTTCAGAAATTGACTAGAGAATGTTGAGTGGGAACCATGGAGTGAAAATAGCAACTAAATCTTAAGTGTGCAGATGAATTGTTGCTTTAAAAATTGCATGTCACCTTGGGCAAGCAGAAGGTTAAAGCTGCACGATCGGAAATTGACTGCAGAATGTCGAGTGGGAACTATGAAGTGAAAATAGCGAATACATCTCAGGTGTGCAGATGAATCGTTGCTTTAAAGATTGCATGTCACCTTATTGTGTAGGCTACTACTGTAGACATAGCATGAGTATATTCTATGTGTAGATCAACATTGCTGAGTGTGGGAAGTGTCGGGATGTAATTTATAGTGAGGATTGCTAACATGATTTTAAATTTCGAGGATAGGTTTTAGTATCTCAGTCTACAAATATACAGTTCGATGTTTCCTAGTCTTGGCAGGCTAGATTTTTTGCTTTGTTGCAAAGCCGTAAGTCATTCTGCTGATGTGGAAAAAGTGATGTCTCCCCCTGGGGCCTTGGTGAGTTTGAATGCAAAAGTTTCTTTTGTATATAACTTGTTACAAACTGCAATTCCTTTTTTCTTGCAGTCATTTTCAATAATCTAATGATTTTTTTTGGCTTTGAAAGTAAATATGGAAGTCTGTTGGGGACTTTCAAGTCAGCTTATTTTGATTGTTTTTATTTCCCAGATATTATCGGAATTTGAAAATTGGAGATACGGTCCATATGCTTGTAATTTGCCATACACCAAAGCTTGGACAGGTCGCAACTCCAGTGTATGAGTAACGAGTTTACAATATATGCATTTGTTGATTTTCTAATTATCTGGAGAGGATTTTCCACTCCATTTCGTGAACATTTGAATTTGTTATTTTGCCATTACATTTGATCCTTTGGGTAACTTTGAAGATGCATAAGGTTATACAGAAGTTAGGTAATTCTGCACCCAAGTGGATGAAGCTTTCCTCTATGAGAGTTGCAGTTGATAGGTTAGTTTTGGTGTTCTGTCCCCCCAAGACATGGTACTTATATGCCTTCTCTCAAGGCACTTTCTTTTTGGACAATATTCGAGATGCTGTGGTATGTTTTTGCAATTTATGCGGCATGAACCGTTTGTGGGAGATAATTCATTGCTGACTCTATATTGTCCATTCTTGTTACATGCTGTTTCTTGGCCACGTCTCTGCAGATGTGGAGGCTGCAAGATCACTTTGTTGGTGTTCGAATGCTTGAAGTCTGCCTGGCAGGTTTCTTATTCTTCAGTAATTTTTTCTTCCATTGGCACTTAGGTTAGGATGAGAGCTTTCTGGTCATTGGGGCATCATATTGGTGGGAAATAAAAGCTAGAGGAGTCTTGTGGTTTTCAGCTAGTGGAAGTCTGTGATGAGTTGCATCCTACCATATTCAAGATAACATCATTTATGATATAGTGAGTTGATGGATTTACTCGGATATGAAGTTGGGATTTTTACTGAATTTTTTGGTGCACTCACTTAAAATGTGACACAGAAATAGAAGAAAACAGATGGACAGGAGGCGTATATCCTCGGTGTATATGAGTAAATTTTGGCGGAAGTTCATTTGTCAGTGTATTCACTTAAAATGTGACGCAGAAATAGAAGAAAACAGATGTTTGTCAGTGTATTCACTTAAAATGTGACGCAGAAATAGAAGAAAACAGATGGACAGGAGGTCTAATCCTTGGTGTCTGAGTAAATTTTGGTGGAAGTTTATTTTGCTATGTATGCAGTCTTGCATTTGACATTAAATCACTATGCTGAGTTGTCTGTATCAGGCTTGGAATTTGATGTGCACCCTTACCTTTCACCCCGATGGGCTTTTTTTTTCTTACCTTTCATATGACATGTATAATGCAAGGGTACCTTTAAAAGAAATGGGTATGAACCTTTTAACCACTTATATACATATATTCATGTTATACTTTGCAATAAATTTTTAAATATTTCAAACTAGCATGACATTTGACATTTTAAAGTTACCTTTCAAATGGGGGGGCAATTTTTAAGTGTCATTCATGTGACATGCTTTTGGAATTTTTGCCTTTCTTTGAAAGGTAAAATTAGCCTTTGACGTACATTGCAGCTTGCAAATGCCAAGCCTGGTCTACATTCATGCATCTCTTGATATGTCCAGTGATAATCTTCGTAGTGGTTTCAAGTGTTCTCTCATCTTACATTGAAATTGTTTCTTGTTACTGTTCTTGTAGTAGCATATATGGCCACCTGAAATCTGGAAACTTCACACTGGAGAATGTGGAAATACTTAAGAGGAAGTTCAATTTGAAAGCGCATGTGAAATTATCAGGATTCAGTAGTTGGGAACATTGTATGCATGTTTTTCTTTACATCACATAGAGGTGATGATGGGGGTGCATTTTTAACTTGTGCTTTCTAGACTACCATCATCAAAACAATTTGTGATCAATGTGATTCTTCAGCACATTATTCAGAGAATTTGATGTGTAATTTCTCTGTTTCCAGAGGGCGCTTTTGTTGCTTTCACTGTTTTTTGGTTGGCATTCAAGCAGAATTGGGAAGGTCGAAAATTTCTCAGTTTCCAGAGAATGCTGGGAAAAAAGAAAGCTCGAGTCATGAGTTGATTATGAACTGTCCGTTGAGCATGAAATGAGGATAACAGTAAATGTGCGTTAGGTGGGCAGATGAATGTTGCATTGGAGATTTTGTCGCCTTGTTACTACTGTAGACATACCATATATATATTTTAGGTGTGTAGATCAACATTGCATAGTTTCAGTACAGTAGTTGATAGTAATTTATCAAATTTAGTCCATGCAGATCTCTGTAAGCTTCCACGGAGAATTCAAGTATGGAATGAGATCAGCAAATACGTCTTAGGTGTGTCCAGATCAACATTGCATGGTTTTGAGAAGTGTCCGTATCTATTAGGAATTTATCGTATTCAATCTATGCAGAGAATTGGTGATCTATTTGATCTGTTTTAACTTAAAAGAATGGTGTCAGAGCCTTGCTTTTTGTCTCACTGTTTGCTGTTTTGCATTGTCTCACTGTTCGCTGTTCTGCGTGCAAGCAGAACTAAAGGTTGAATTTCTGTAGCTTTGAAGGAGAAGAGGAAAAGGTTCAAGCTACATGAGTCAGAAATTGGCCATGAAATCTCGCAAGTATGTTGTGAGAAAAGCAAATACATCTTAGATGAACGATGCATTAAAGATTGCATGTCCCCTTCCTTATTTAGGTTACTACTGTAGACGAAGCATAGTCTGAGCAGGCTAGACTTTTGCTCTTTTGCATAGCCATTAGCCATTCCCATGTGCAAATGATGCGGCTGTCTATGGTGTCATTTTCAACAAAGCTATGATTGAAGGTACATTTTTACGGCAAAGTCTGTCACGGTCTTCAAAATATCTTGTTTTGGATTGTTTTCAGTACCAGATAATGTCCGAACTTGAGCAGTGGAAAGATGGTCCATGTGCTTCTAATTTGCTATACACCAAAGCTTGGAAGGGATGCAACACCAGTGTATGAAAAATATGCTTACTCAAATATATGCACAGATCTTATAATTAGCTCCGCAAGAGGATGTTGCGTTTGATTCCGTGCAAACTTGGACAGGTTGCAACACCAGTGTATGAAAAATAAGCTTACTTAAATGTATGCATTCATAGATAATTGTCTCAGCAGAGGATGTTGCATTTGATCCTGTGTTAATATTTCTAATTCGTTGCATTTGATCCTGTTCTAGCGTTTGTGATCCTTTGTTAACACATTTATCTTTGATCCTTTGCTAACTTTGAAGGTAGCGGAAGATTCTGCTACAGAAGTTGCGCTTCTCAAAGTTATAATTTTGTACCCAATTGATGAAAGCAGTAGCGCATCCCTTTATGTGAAATGCTGCTGATAGGTTGGTTGTTGATGTGGTTTTGTGGACCATCAGGACATGGTACTGTTGTGTACTATTGATGACTTGCCTTGTCAAGGCCCTTTCTTTCGTGAACAAATTCTAGATGATGTGTGGGGTATCTTCTGCATTTGTTGCAGCACAAACTCTTTATATGAGTTTCTCAGTGGGAGATAGTTCATTGTTGAAAAGATTTCACATTATATATTGGAATCAGTAGTCACTGTCTCGTTACATGCTGTTTCTTGGCCACTGCTCTGCAGATGTGGAGGCTGCAATATCATTTGGTGGTGTCCGAATGCTTGAATTCTGCCTTACAGGTTTCTTGTTCGTCAGTAATTTTGGCTTCCTTTGGTACAATTTTAATGTTGAAGTCTTTCATCGGGGTTTAGTGTTGGTTAGCCAGTGGGAGTTTGTGCGGACTTGCATCTTACCACATTCAAGGCAAGACTATCTCTGATGTATTGAGTTGATGGATCAAGCTAAATGTGTCCTCAAAGATTTTACTGAATTTGTCAGTCATTCGTTAAAAATGCAACAAAGAAATAGAAAAAAAGTTTTTAACATTGAGGCTTCTATCCTTGCTGTGCTGGATTTAAGTAAATTTTGCGGGAAATTCTGAGGAGGAGTTCTATCAGAACGCTATGCTGCAGTCCTGCATTCGACATTCAGTCCTGCTGCTGAGTGGCAAATGTAGTTTGAAGTCCTTAATAAGCTAAGAACATCATCATCCTGCTATCTTCTTATTTATGTTGGAATACATTTTGCTGTGCACCAGATGCAAAAACTCTGTTTCTTGACCATCTCAAGAATAGCTGCAGTGCAGGTGCTCGGTCCTTCTGGCAGAAAACGGCGGCTTCTTAGTACTGGTCATCTAGACTTATACCTGTTGTTGGTACATTGCCTTTTTGCTTCCACGCCAGATATTTGGTCAGTTGCTGACGTCTTTCTTTGGCTTGTCTACGTCCCTTTTAGATAGCAGATTTTCTAATTTTATTCTTTGCTGCATTGACACACTCATTGGCTGGCAACTTGGTAGCTTCTATTTCATGCCAAGTGGGTCTTTTGCTACTGTCTATCGGCGTTTTTTCTAGTGATTGCACCTGTTGACCAAGGTTGCTGGTCTTATCTATTTGGTCCTTGAGCGTTTGGTAATCAGTCATATGGGTTGTTACACAATTAGACAATTTTTCTACTTTGCATGTGGCAGGTAAGGCCCAGCAGCAGATGGTCTGTTCTCGGCATCATTATCTCGATTTGTTCCTCATTCTTAATGTGAAAGGGTTTGCCATTTTGACTGCTCATGGGGATTTAGTTGCCATTGAAAACAAAATGACGCGAGAGTTTGACAGTTAAGTTAGTCTAGGCAACAAAAGTTTTCGTGGTGATTAAAGGAGCCTGGAGCTGGAGCTTTTTAGATGAAAGGGCAGCCTGATGTTCAAAGGTTTCACCGTGCCCTACGTTGTTACGATTAAATACGTGATGCAGTGTCTCTCTACGGTGTTTCAACAATACATGTGATTGGGATGTAGGTTTCATATTCAAGTAGGTACATGCCTTGTTAATGGCCTTATCAATTTCTGTCCAGTGTAGATTCTGACGGCCTTGATTGTAGCAGGTTCTTTCGTCTCTTTGGTGATAGTGTTGACCTCGCAGGATGGCATATATGAACTACCAGGTGATAGTACCACGTGCTTTATCAGTTTGATACGACATTTTGTTAGTTGTGTTTAAGAATGTCACTTTTTTTTTGGTTCTGTATCAGTTGTCTTTGGTAAGTAATCATGTCTTCTATGTGTTGGTTAGTGTCAGTAAAAGTGCCTATTACGATGTTGAGGGCGGTTGGGTTAGGATACATTCTATTGACTCAGAATCAAAGTACATAGTCTTAGTGAAGCAGTTTCGTTGCTCTCACTGATTAGTGATGATTTGTCTGTAGGTGGTATGCACAGCTACACATTGAAATATTTGTTAAAATCTTTGTGAGCCAAAATGGAATAAGTTTGAACAAGCGGGTTTAGGCTGTTCATATATAAGAATTACCACTGGCTGTCTAATTGCTACGGGGCTTGCGCTGGCTGATGTGATTATTTTGAGAGCTTCCTGCCTAGTGGTTAATAGTCTTTGCTGCTACACGGCAACTGTTATGCTATCTGTTACATTTATTTACACCTAGCCCAATGATTCAATAGCGGCTCTTTAATTGGCTGCTACTTATGCCCATGTGTAATGAAGTTGTTTCTAATGGGTAATAGTAATTGGATAATCTCACCTTGGAGATTGGCCTCTTAATATTGGGATCTATGCAAGTTACAAAATCCTGTTGAGCAGCAGATATGAGCTTATCAGGCTTTGTTTCAATGCATAAATTTGCTGCCTCCATGCTGTGAAGTGATTGTGAACATAAACAACTCGGTAGAGAGTCCCATATGAAGTTTTTGACATGTGGTTCTCTCCTAGAATATTCTTCGGAAATCAACATGTCCTGCTTCACTGCCAATTTGGGTATATTGGAAGCAGCATGGGGAAACGAGTACAGTTTTTATCAAGTTTTTGATATTGATTCTCTTTAACTAGGTGAATCTAGTTCAAAGTGTGTATATGACATGGCATATTCTTTAACTACATTCTACTAGTTAACAGATGGAGATGAATTCAGCAAAAAATTTGATATCTGAATTTTTTTACTATCAAATGTCTAGTTGAAAGATGAGATGAATTTAGAAAAAAAGTTTTATCCAAATTTTTCAAAAATAATCATTTCATTCAGGTTTTAGTTTACAAAGAATAGCTATTACCAAAAATGTTTGGTCTATAAATTTGAATTCTCAATGTTTTAGAGCATGCAATGAAGTAATGTGACTAAAAAAATGGGTTAAAAGTCTTTTAAAACATAAAATGAATTTCAACAAAAAGAAATTGGCATAATTTCTTTCCACTTATATGTTGTGAGCACATAAGGGTATGTTACAAACCATTAAGTTGAAAATTTGTTTCTCTAGAGAAGGTACTTTATGCATGCTCGAAAGGACCTTTTGGAACTGGAAGATGGGACTACTAAGAAATCTAGATGGGAAGATTGCACTACTAAGAAACCTAGACCATTTGAGTTGAGTTATGATAAGTTAGTTCGCAAACTCTACTCTGCTTGGATCAACATCATGAACCCAATCCGATGTGATGGGCGACAATCATGTGGCAAGGATTTCAGTGATTAAAAAAATTTGGTTCCAATCTAGATGTTTCAGTTGTGTAATACCGGTGAGGTGCAACTTGTGGTAGTCGGTGGAAATGGAGTTGTTTTGAGCAGAGGCAGGGTAGGTTAGTAGATTTATATGAAACTTGTGTTGCCTTTCTGTAGTAGTTGAGATGAAGTTGAAGAAATTATGTCTCGGTTTATCTGATCACCTTGAAATAATGAAAGGGCTATCCTCTGGAGGGAGAGCTTTCAAAGCAAACGGTGCCTTTAGATTGTGAAAATTGCTCTCACTCTTGGAGCCTACTTGAAAATTGTCGGCTTTTGGACGAATTTAGGGATTGTAATCGTTTAGTAGTTAGCTTCATCTTTGGACTTTGTTACATGGATCTGGTATAGTTTATATGCATCTCAGCAGCCATGCTTCTTGAGAGTTTACATCTTTCCAGGCAGTGAAGCACACAAATGAAGCTCACAGTTGTAATCCTCATGTAGATAACTGTATTCATATCATAGGTGCAGCGATTCGCGGGTCGCGATTCGCGAGCCAGAATCGCAAATTTTTTTTTGTTTTTTTTTTTTTTTTGGAAAAATAGCTTATTGCTGAAATTTTCTTAGGGGATCAATGGTCCAACCAGCGTTTTGCCTCTCAGAAGTACAGTGATGAGGCACAAATAGATCTTATTTTCAGTAGCTATTCAGTTGTCATTTGCTCTGGTTTTCAGTAAATGTTAATGCTACAGTTTGGACTATCAATTGTATGGATGATGATCACTTTTGCAATTGGTTCACTAGAGATGTGAGTGCAATGTACATACTGTTGGGGGCATAAATATTGGGTCCTTCTCGGTGCGCATTTGGACCCCATTTTTATCTTAAGGGGGGCGGTGGCATTTTTATCTACAGTGTCTATATAGCAAGAAGCTCTAGGGGGTTCGGGGGGCGGTAGCCTTCTGGTGGGGGGTTTGGGGGGCAACGCCCCCAACGGTGGGGTCCGGGGGTAAGGCCTCTTCATGATTTGGCCTTCCAACTCCCCGAGTGAAAACACACTTTTTTGGTGTTTCGCACCCGAAACAGTCGGCAAACTACACAATCATAATCCCCTCGATCAGAGCCTTCATCTGATACCCGTATTGCCTAAAACAATTTCAAAAAAAATAAAAAATTGAAGGTCTATTCTTTCTCTCGGCCACCCTGTTTTGTTGGGAGGTGTAAGTACATGTGAATTCTCTTTAAATGCCATTAGCCTCACAAAAATTTCTCATACTATTGGAGATGTACTCTTCTCCATTTTCACATCTTAACACTTTGATGCTAGCATTAAGTTGCTTCTCCACAAGAGATTTAAATTTTACAAAGGAATCATACACTAAGCTTTTCTTACACAGCAGATATATCCATGTGTATCTTGTACAATTATCTATAAAGGTTACATACATCAAAGCTCCAACATTAGATTCATGTGAGAATGAATGTACATTCTGGAAAAATCCCGAATCGCGAATCTGAATCGCGATTCGGGAATCGCGCTGCAACTACGATTCATATATAAGTTAATAAAGATAAGCAGTGAGCACAAGATCTGTAATATTTGTTGGGGAGCTTGCACTTATGTGTGCAAGTTCCACTTAAATAAAATAGCTATATTTGTGACTTCGGGAGGTTTCCCCGCCCAGGCGTTCTAGTTGTATGGTTCCACTAGCTGTGAATGATCAATCTAGTCCTAGAACCTTGACATACTATTCCCACATAAGTGCATCTTAACAAGTGAATTACTAAATCCATAGTCTGTGGAACGATTTGCGGGTCTCTCGAAAATCAGAAAGAGACAAGGAAACTTGGATATTTGAGAAGGATGCTTTTTAGGCTGACAAGGAAAGAAGTTGCATTTGTGAATCGATCCAAAAGGTATACAAACTAGAAAATTGATATCTTCATCTTACATATAAACATTTTGCAAAGGAGATTGCAAATTAGAGTGAAATTATATTAGCATAAATTGCTGGTGGTTTTCAATTTATGAATGGTATATCTGGTAGTTTTGCCCCACAATTTTTCCTGATCTTTAACTCCCAAAAACATCTCATGGTCGTGCTACAAATCATTGATGTTTTCTTTAACTTAAAACCTTTTCAAAGGCTATTGAAATTTCACGCTGAAACAGTAAATAAATGGTGCATAAAGATGGAGTGATACTTTGCTTTCGATGCAAAAAATATAAGACAATAAGTCTTATATCTACGCTTTTCAATCCTACGCCAATTTTTTGTTCACAACATTGCAGATTGTCATAGCAGGGGCTGCGTTCTTAAATATTGTTGCAGCACATATTCTGAAAGTAAGGGTATGATGCAGCACATATTGTAAAGATGATCAATTCAAGTAATAAAGTCAATTTTACATCTCATAATATTTGTTTGAGCAGAAATGATGGTAGTGTCAACCTTAGATGCTACATCAATTGAAGGAGATTGTATTAGAGAACTAGCTCTTGATGACAGCAAATAGGGAAATCTTGAAATTGAAGCATTGGTAGGACTATTCAAAGTCAACGTCCTGAAACTTGAGAATGCATTCTTAAAGGTATAGCAGTTGATTCTCAATGCCCTGGATGAAGGCACCAATACTGGCTTATCATACTAGCTGCAAGTTGTTCACACTACCAGGCTGAATGTACCGGGTATGATGTACGTTTATGCATTTCTTGATTTCCCCGGTAAAGATCTTCCTAGTTGTTTGAAATTGTGTCTAAAAACCAGAACAACGTGTGTTAATAGCTCGCATCTTACATAAATTTTTTTTTTTAATGCTGTCCTATTAGTGGACGTAGTGGCTAGTAAAAATCTGGAATCTGACGCTTTAGAAAATATGGGAAGCTTAAGAGGAAGCATAATCCACATCAAGCACATCTTACGGCATCAGGATTTGGTAGTTGGTGAACATTGTATCCATCATGTTTCTATTGACACCATAATAGAGGTGATGTTTCTAGGCATTGCTAGTAAAATTCTCGCTGATGTTGTGGTCCATTTTCAGTGCATTGAACTTGGTAATATACCATCAAAACTAGTATGAAATCATTTTATGATCAAATTGACTGTTCAGCACATTATCAAAGATTTTGATGTAGGCATGTATGTCAATTTTGCTAATGACATCACATTCGCAAGGCCTTTGTTTGTTTCACTGTTCTCTGGTGGCATTCAAGCAGAATTGGAAAGGCTGAAATTTGTAAGCTTCCAAACAGTGTTAAAGGTCAAGCTGTGTACGTTACTACTGTAGACGTAGCACTAGTACCTTTTAGGTTTTTAGTTTAACATTATATAGTTTGAGAAGTGTCAGTATTTGATAGTAATTTATCGTATTTAATTCATGCAGAGGATGTGTTACTTTATTAAATTTTAACGATGGTTGAAGCAAGTAGTGTGAGAGCTTGTTTTTGGTTTCACTGTTTTCTCATCTGCTTGCAAGCAGAGATGTAAGGTTGAATCTCTGTAAGTTTCCAAGGAGGAGGTTGAAGCAAGTAGTGTGAGAGCTTGTTTTTGGTTTCACTGTTTTCTCATCTGCTTGCTAGCAGAGATGTAAGGTTGAATCTCTGTAAAACTTCCAAGAAGAATAGGAAAAGGTTTAGCTGAATAAGTCACAAAATGATCATGAAATTGTCCAGTGCCAAGTATGAGATGAGGAGATCAGCAAAAATGTCTTAGGCGAGTTTAGATCAACATTGGGAAATGTTTGAGCCGCTCAAGTTAAAAGGTGACCATGAAATGTCCAGTAGCAAGTAGGACGTGAAAACACTAAATACATTATAGTGTGTGCAGATGAATTGTTGCATTGAAGATTGCATGTCGTCTTGGTTTTGTAGGCTACTAGTGTAGACATAGGATTGGTATATTTTAGGTGTTTAGATCAACATTGCAGAGTCTGAAAAGTGTCATATTTAATCCATAGGTAGGATTGTAAATTTCGGCATCTCTCCTTGGTGAGTTTAACTGCAAAAGTGCCTTTTCTATATAATTTGTTACATATTGCAATGCCTTTTTTTGGGGGTCATTTTCAATAATCTGATGATTTTTTTAAGCTTTGAAATTACATATGTATAGACGTTTGTCGTGGTCCTTTAAATCATCTTGTTTTGATCGTAGTTAGTACCAGATATAATCGGATCTGGAAAATTGGAGATGGTCCATGTGCTTGTAATTTTCTATGCACAAAAGCTTGGACAGGTTGCATTGCAAGAGTATGAAGAACGAGCTTACTCAGTTATATGTGTTCATTGATTTTATAATTATCTCCAGAGAGGTTGTTGCATTACATCCCTTGTTAACATTTATAATTTGTTGCATTTGATCCTGTGTTAATATTCTTTTTTGATCGTTTGTTAACACATCATCATTGATCATTTGCTATCTTTGAAGATGCATAAGCTTCTGTACATCATCATTGATCATTTGCTATCTTTGAAGATGCATAAGCTTCTGTACATCATCATTGATCATTTGCTATCTTTGAAGATGCATAAGCTTCTGGTACAGAAGCGACACCCAAGGGATGAAGCGTTAATGCTTCCCTCTATGTGAGTTGCTGCTGATAGGTTAGTTCTATGATGGGGTCCTGTGGTCCCCCAAGGCATGGTACTATATGTAGTATGTAGTATGTACTATCATGACTTTGAATGCCTTCTCAAGGCACTTTCTTTTGTGAACAATATTCTAGATGCTATACTTTGTACGAGTCTCTTTGGGAGATAATTCATTTTAACACATCATCATTGATCATTTGCTATGCATAAGCTTCTGGTACAGAAGCGACACCCAAGGGATGAAGTGTTAATGCTTCCCTCTATGTGAGTTCCTCTATGTGAGTTGCTGCTGATAAGTTAGTTCTATGATGGGGTCCTGTGAATCCCCAAGGCATGGTACTATGTAGTATATGTACTATCATGACTTTGATTGCCTTCTGAAGGCACTTTCTTTTGTGAACAATATTCTAGGTGCTATATTTTGTACGAGTCTATGTGGGAGATAATTCATTTTAGCACATCATCATTGATCATTTGCTAACTATGAAGATGCCTAAACTTCTGGTACAGAAGCGACACCCAAGGGATGAAACGTTAATGCTTCCCTCTATGTGAGTTGCTGCTGATAGGCTAGTTTTATGATGGGGTCCTGTGCACCCTCAAGGCATGGTACTATGTACTATTATGTAGTATGTACTATCATGACTTTGAATGCCTTCTCAAGGCACTTTCCTTTGTGAACAGGTTTTTTCCCCGATGTGTTCGAGTAAATTCTGGCAGAAGTTCTGTGAAGGCGTTGTGTCATTTTGCTATGTATGCAGTCCTGCATTTGACAAAAGTAACTCTGCTGAGTGGTCTACATCATCTCTTGATTTGTGTAATAATGATCTTCGAAAGTGGTTTGAGGTGTTCTCATCTTACATTGAACTTGTTTCCTATTTCTGTGTCCTACTAGTTGGCATAAATGGCTCTCAAAAATGTGGAAATTTGACGCTCTCAAAAATGTGGAATGCTTATGAGGTAGTTCAATCCACTGAAAGCACATGTGAAGGCATCAGGATTCGGTATTTGGTGAACATTGTATCCATGTTTGTCTTGACAAGACACAGAGGTGATGTTCCTAGGCACTGCTATTATTAAAGTTCTCGCTGATGATGGGGTCCAATTTCAGTGCATTTCCAACTTGTGCTTATAAGGTCAATTCCTGATCAAACTGACCGTTCTGCACATTATTCAATATTTTTGATGTGAATGCAATGTCTGTCAATCTTTTATGTTAATAACATGTGTGTCAATTTTGTTAATCACAGTACGTTACTACTGTAGACATATTGTTGATACATTATTTGTCATTTAGATCAACATTGCATAGTTTGAGAAGTACAGTATTTGATAGTAATTTACCATATTTTATCCATGAAGAGAATGGTCTTATTTGATTGCACAGTTGCAGCGGATCACGATCCTCTGCAAAAACGTTCCGGATCGCGCGATCCGTGACCCGGATTGTGATTTTTTATTATTTTTTATTATTTTGTTGTGAAAAAATGACTAACGACCAAATTTTTTTTTGAGTTTAATACTAACTAAAACCTAATTGGATGGTGGACATGATGGAATGATTACAATCCAAGATATATCATAGTTCAATCAGGCTATTTCTGATAGCGGATTCTAAGATGCACGTTCCATGAAGTATTTCTGATTTCTAACAGACTAAGGCCTTTCCAAATATTTGCTTTTGAAATTAGAAATCAGTTTTGCTTTTGAAATATTTGCTTTTCCAATAGATATCAGAAATCAGTTTTGTAATGGAGTTCTGATGCCAATGGTTTGCAGATCTACTGATTCTGTTTTCTGTTACAAAATGATAGAAAGAGTTAGAAGGAGCCTTCCTTGGACTGGCAGGAATTGTATACTTCTTGTGGAATAGCTGAAACCATCTAAAAACATATACTGATGTCCAGATTTCTGATGAATGTAGCCTGCAGCCATCTGAAACCAAGCAACAGATCTGCATAACAATTGCTTTTTTGATATGCTTTCACATGATACCCATATTGGCAACTTTCCAAACAATTTTTTTTTTGCGGTCCAGGAAACCCTAGCGGGAATTCCCGGATTACGTTCCGGAACATGGCCTGCAACTATGTTTGATTGTAAATTTTGATGATGGTTTTTTATTCCAAGTAGGTTGAAATAAGTAGTCTAAGGGCCTGTTTTTGGTTTTACTGTTTTCTGGTCTGCATGCAAAGCAGCACTGAATGGTCGACGAATCTCTGTAAGTTCCCAAGGAGAATTGGAAAAGGTTACGCGGCTTAAAGTTGTTAAACGACCAGGAGATGTCCTGTGGCAAGCATGAAATGAGGAGACCAGCAAATACGTCTCAGGTGTGTTTAGATCAACACTGCATGCTTAGTATATTTGATAGGCATTTATCATATTCAATCCATGGAGAGGATTCGTTGATCTATTTTAAATTTTGAGGATAATTTTTTTAATTACACGTAGGTTAAATAATTAGTGTGAGACCCTTATTTTTTGTTTCACTGTTCTCTGTTCTGCATGCAAGCAGAACTAAAGGTTGAATTTCTGTAGCTTTCAAGGAGAATTGGGACAAGGTCAAGCCAGATGAGTAGAATTGACCATGAAATCTCCAGTGGCAAGTATGATGTGAGAACCACAAACACATTTAAGGTGTTTAGATCATCATTTCGTAGTCTGAAAAGTGTCATATTTAATCTATACAGGATGTGTAACATGATTTCAAATTTTGAGGATAGTTTTGTAGTTCCATGTAGAAGGTTGAAATCAGTAGTCTATTATTGTATTAGTTCAGTGTTTATAGTCTGAGCATGCTAGACTTTTGGCTCTGTTGCACAGCTATAGCCATTCTGATTTATGCATCTCTTGATTTATCCAGTAATGAGTGTCGTAGGGGTTTGAGGTGTTTTCCTCTTACATTAAAATTGTTTCTTGTTGTTGTGTCATAGTAGTGGGTATAAATGGCTACTAGAAATGTGGAAATTTGATGCTCTGAAAAATGTGGAATGCTTAAGAGGAAGTTCAATCCACTGAAAGCACATGTGAAGGCATCAGGATTCGGTATTTGGTGAACATTGTGTCCCTTTTTGTCTTGACACGAGATGGAGGTGATGTTCCTAGGCCCTGCTATTATTAAAGTCCTTGCTGATGATCGGGTGCATTTTCAGTGGATTTCCAACTTGTGCTTTCAAGGATACAACCGGAACTGGTCAATTCCTGTTCAAACTGACTGTTCAGCTTTTCTGAGTTTCCAAAGAGTGTTGGGAAAAGAGCAAGCTGTGTGAGTTAGAAATCGACCATGAACTGTCCGGTGTCGAGCATGAAATGAGGACAATAGCAAATGCGTCTTAGGTGTGCAGATGAATGTTGCATTGGAGATGGTCTCCCCTTGGTGTTGTATGTTCAATCCATGTAGAGAATTGTGTTATTTGATTGTAAATTTTGATGGTCTTTTATTACAAGTATGTTGAAATAGGTAGTCTTAGGGCCTGTTTTTGGTTTCTCTGTTTTCTGGTATGCATGCAAAGCAGCACTGAATGGTCGAATGTCTGTAAGCTTCCAAGGAGAGGGTTAAGTGGTGTAAGTCATTAAATGACCAGGAAATTTCCAGTGGCAAGCATGAAATGAGCAGACCAGCAAATATGTCTTAGGTGTTTTTAGATCAACACTGCATGGTCAGTATTCGATAGGAATTTATCATATTCAATCCATGCAGAGGATTCGTTGATCTATTTTAAATTTTGAGGATGATTATTTAAATTACATGTAGGTTAAATAAACAGTGTGAGACCCTTGTTTTTTGTTTCACCGTTCTCTGTTCTGCATGCAAGCAGAACTAAAGGTTGAATTTCTGTAGCTTCCAAGGAGAATTGGGAAAAGGTCAAGTCACATGAGTCAGAAACCGAAATCTCCAGTGGCAAGTATGATGTGAGAACAACAAACACATTTAAGGTGTATAGATCATCATTGCATAGTCTGAGAAATGTCATATTTAATCTATACAGGATGTGTAACATGATTTCAAATTTTGAGGATAGTTTTATAGTTCCATGTAGAAGGTTGAATTCAGTAGTCTATTACTATATTTAGTTCAGTGTTTATAGTCTGAGCAGGCTGGGCTTTTTGCTCTATTGCGCAGCTATAGCCATTCTGATTTATGCATCTCTTGATTTGTCCAGTAATGATCGTCTTAGGGGTTTGAGGTGTTTTCGTCTTACATTGAAATTGTTTCTTGTTGCTGTGTCCTAGTAGTGGGCACAAATGGCTACTAGAAATGTGGAAATTTGATGCTCTGAAAATGTGGAATGCTTAAGAGGAAAGCAGCGGAAAGGTTGAAATTTTCTGAGTTTCCAAAGAGTGTTGGGAAAAGGGCAAGCTGTGTGAGTTAGAAATCGACCATGAACTGTCCGGTGTTGAGCATGAAATGAGGACGACAGCGAATGCGTCTTAGGTGTCCAGATGAATGTTGCATTGGAGGTTTTGTCTCCTTCATGATGTATGTTACTACTGTTAGACATAGCATTGATACATTTTACTTGTTTAGATCAACATTGCATAGCTTGAGAAGTACAGTATTTGATAGTTATTTACCATATTCAAGCCATGCAGAGAATTGCATTATTTGATTGTATATTTAATGATTGTTTTTCATTCAAGTAGGTTGAAATAAGTAGTCTTAGGGCTTGTTTTTGGTTTACTGTTTTCGGGTCTGCATGCAAAGCGGCATGGCAAAAACACAAGGGTACTGTCGTGAAAGCGAAACTGTTTCTTTTTCGTTTTCGATTTCGTATTTGCGAACGATTTTGTGTCTTTGAATTTTCTTTCGAGCAAAGCTTTACAGGAACGTAGACACGTGACTGCACATCACAGAACACATTTCATTCTAGCAATCAAGACAGACAGCACAAGACAAGGAGATGCACGAAAATAGAGCGACTGTATTATCAGTTTAATTTTAGAGCGAGATTGTCAGTGTCTCGCTCGTTGGCGGAATGACACTCTGCTCTTTCGCTGTGTTCTGCTCGTTGGCAGACTTTCATGCACAGCTCTTTTGTTTCTAGTATTTTTCTTTTCTGCTCTACTCGCTACGTCTCTCTCTCTCTTTGTTTCTTACAGAAATCTTGTATATTCCCTTCTATTTTTATGATCCAGAAAGGATAGTTTATATTTCCACAGTGTGGAGTTTACAAGATGGCTAAACGCATAAATCACAAGACTAGTTAACGCTAGTCAACTAATCAGTTACTATCCATCGTTGCCACTCGTTTCACCTGGGCGTGAAGTCTACGACTCCAAGCCCGTTGAGATGCCAGTTGGCAGCGTGAAAGGTTCCCCTTTGTTTGTTTTCATTTCCTTCGTTTCCTTTCGTTCTTTTCGTTTCTTTCGTAACTTTTCGTTTTGCGTCCCTTTGCGGTTTGCGGTCTTGGAGGTATGTTTACGATTCACGAATGATTCGCGAATCGTTCGTCCTTCGAGTCAAGGCACGTTGACTTTGGCGAATTGTTCTCGTTCGACCTTCGCTTCCTGTTCGTGTTGCGGCAAAGTTGCAGGAGTTTACCATTTCTGACAGGTACATGTGGACTCTTTAGTCGCTAAGGGGTTCCGGAGGGATGACACTCAGCCCCGTAGTTCGGGATAATAACTCTTAGGTACTAGGATCTAAGAGGGCTTGGTCTATATCCATAGGGAGTGCCACTAAGTGGAGGGCAGGCACCCTTAGACTTGAGTAGGACCTAAGTACTCCACATGCACAGTGGTAACTATGCATGTGAGAGGTTTGCATGATGTCCCTGGAGGTCAACAAGCGTTGGTCCTCCAACCTATATGGTGGCCTGTGGGTACAGGATAGTTGGTGGAGATCCAGAGTCATCCTACCATTGTGTTGATCTTTGTCCAAGTTCCTAATGGTGGTATCAGAGCCTTGGATCCTATTGTGGATCGGTGGACTATCATCTTCCTTGTTGTTCCTCCATAGTTCCTTGGAAGGTGGCGCCCCACTTCTAGGAGGAAGTTCTCTACGTTCTCCCTCTTCCAAGGTCCGTTTTTTGTGTGGATCGGATCGTTGGAATCCTCTAGGATAGGTGCCCCCTTCCTAAGCAATCAATCGAGGATTTTCCCTCGTTTTTTGGATGAAATCACCATTTTTTCAATTCTACTTGTCTTACCAGTCCCCTCTCTGGTATATTCACTCGTTGGAGGCTTAGATCTTGTTCGATTGAGCTGAAAATTTGTGGGCATCCTTTAGACACTAGTTGCTGAGGGATGGAGGTGATTTCATTCCAATAAGATTCTTTAATCCAAAGTCATGGCAGGTTGAAGCCGAATTTTCTGATTTCTGGACAGATTTGACCACTTGGAGTTGGAGGCTTGCCAATTGCAAATGACTAAAGCTTTTTCAGTGGTTCAAAGCGGGAATCCTTCCACAGACTTGTGCGAGTTAGGAGAGACCAATTCCAGCCAAATTAGTTGCCGAAATCTCCGGAGGTGAGCAGTTGAAGTTGATGCAAAGCTGATGATTTTTCCAGCAAGGCATATGGATCTACAAAGCATCAAAAGTGAAGTCCGGGATCGTGTTCGAGACGGCCACTTGATTTCCAACTAAGGGAAGCTTTCTCTCTCTCACTCTTTTATGTGCATGTCATAGAATTTTTCTTGCATGTCAAGTTTTTAAGTCGAAAATCAAGTGCATGTTGTTGCATGCTTGATGCATGTCAGTGCATGTTGCTAGTAGCTTCTTGCATGTTGTAGCAAATGAATTGTGAAGCGTGTTTTGCTTCTTCAAAGGAACTGTCATGTCTAGTTATCGTGCATGCTTAATTTTGTAGACATGAGTCCTACTCCCGTAGATGAACTTGAAGATATAGTCATGTCTAACTTACCCACAGAAGTTGTCCTATAGAAAAGAGCCGGTCAGTCCCTCTTTTACCGCCTACTCAAGAACCTTCCCAAGATCCCTCGATGCATGATGAGAGGTAGGATGTGGAAATGAATGAGGGGGAAGAAAATGAACAAATATGATTGAGTCTTTTTGAGTTTAGGTAGTGGGTAGTAGAAACATATGATCATCTTAAGAAATTAGAAGAGTCTGTTGAGGAACAAGCCAACACTCAACAGGAAACTAATGAGAGGCTTTCTAGACTTGAAAGACTAGTGATAGTGTTCAAAGTCTTAGTGCTTTGAAACAAGCTGTTTTGGCGCAGTATCGAGTGAATCCTGCCATCCACGGTAGTAGTCCTCCTGTCCCACCATCACCCCATAAGGTAGTACCTAAGGATTTGCGCCTTCCCACCTTTGGTGGAGAAGAAAAAGACCGTAACCAAGATTCGTTTGTTGCCTTTGTCGTTAAGCATGATGATGCTTTTCGATTAAAAAGGACCCCCGATGAGGATCGGCCTTTAGAGGCTAGCATCTCCCTCACTTGTTGATGGTCAGCGTAAGGATGTTTATGATACTTTCGTTCCACAAATTCCCATACAAATCCAGGACCACCAAGACACTTTAGACTTTCAAGTGATGAGCTTGGCCTTCGCAGATGTTATACTTGGTCGTGAGTGGTTGTTCATGTTAGAAACTAATAGTGGTCTTGTTCGCAGTTATGTTGATAACACTTTGGAGTTTGTTCATCGAGGTCAGAGAGGCAAGTTGGTTGGAAATGCAAGTGCATCAGCTTCGCCAATTGTCTTTCTGTGCAGTTGAAGCGGTTAGTGCGGAAACGAAAAGTTGAAAAGGTATTTCTTTGTTTCCTTACTTCTGAAAGTTTTTCAAGTACTTCAAGTTTATCTTCTCCATATCCAAAGAAATGTGTTTCCTCTGTTGAGAGAAGTGAGAGAGATGTGAGTTTGCAAACTATTTTAAATGATTTTAAAGACGTCTTTCCGAGTGATTTACCTTCTAGGTTACCCCCGAGAAGAGAGGTAGATCACCCTATAGAGCTTGTACCCGGGACTAAGTCTATTAGTAAGCCTCCTTATAGGCTAAGCCACTCGGAACACCTAGAGGTAGAGCGGCAACTGCAAGAGTATTTAGCTAAAGGGTTTATACGCCCCAGTAAATCACCATGGGCCGCACCCATTTTGTTGGTTAAGAAAAAAGATGGGTCTATGCGTATGTGAATAGACTATGGGGCTTTAAATAAAGTCACTATTAAGGATAAGTATCTGTTGCCCCGGATAGATGAGATCTTTGATCAAATCAAAGGGGCAAGGTATTTTACTAAGATAGATCTTAGGTCTGGATATCATCAGGTACGTAATAAAGAAGATGACATTCCATTGACGTCTTTTCGGCCACGGAATGGTCATTATGAGTTTTTGGTTCCCCCCTTTGGATTAACCAATGGCCCAGCAACATTTATGAGGTTAATGAACAATGTGTTCAGACATCTCTTGGGCAAGTTTGTGTTAATCTACCTTGATGATATCCTGGTCTGTAGTAGTACTAAAGAAGAACACTTTGATCATTTGCGTCGTGTTCCAGGTACTGAGAGAGAATTCCTTGTATGCGAAGGAATCAAAATGTGAATTCTTCAAGGAAGAGATTCACTACCTCGGACATGTTATCTCCGCTGAGGGGATCAGGATGGATCTTGAGAAGGTAGCCGCAAGTATGCGATGGCCAGTACCAACTCCGATGGAAGAGCTGCAGATCTTCCTCAGATTGGCTGGATATTACAGGAGGTTTATCCATCAATATGCTCGCTTGACTGCTCATTTGACGGATCAACTCAAAGGTAAGGGCAAGTACTTTAGAAGTGAGGCATTTGCAATAGAAACTGATGCCAGTAATCAGGCAGTTGGTGGTATTCTCACTCAACACGACCGTCCGGTCGCGTTTGAAAGTAAGAAACTGGATAAACACCAGTTGAATTATTCCACTTATGAGTTGTTTGCGATAGTCTATGCTCTTAAAAAATGGAGGCATTACCTCTATGGAGCTAAGGTTGAGATCGTGTTTAATCAAGAAAGTATCAAGTGGCTTTCCTCCCAAAGCGACTTGACAGGAAGAAAAGCTCGTTGGGCCGAACTTCTCGAGTTTGACTACCAACAAAGGTACAGGAAAGGGTGCTATAATGTGGTAGCAGATGCCATGAGTCGAATGCAATGATAAGCGCGCTAAGTGTTACGATATTCACGAGTGAATTCTTGGAATCACTCAGAGGAAAGTGTGTTAGTGATTCTCACTACGCACTTGTGGCAGGCTATTGATCAATGGAATTCCACAGCCACACCAGGGCCATCAGAGAATGTTGCGGGGCCATTAGAAGATGTTGCAGTTGCGTCGGAACGCGCCGCCTGAAGAAGTTGTGGAAAGATCCGAAGTGGATGTGCCATCAACACAGATGCTCGATGGAAGAATTTCTCCATTGAGGACGGGTTCCTCCTGTGTACCCAAGGACGCCGCCTGAAGAAGTTGCGGAAAGATCCGAAGTGGATGTGCCATCAACAGGTGTTGCGGATGAAGAATTTCTCCATTGAGGACGGGTACCTCCTTTATAAAGGAAGGGTATGTGTACCCAAGGACGATGACTTCAGGTGCCAAATTCTTGTGGAAAGTCACGACAGTCCCAGTGCAGGGCATCCCAGGATAAAGAGGACTTATGCTCTTGCAAAGAATAAGTTTTATTAGCCTAGTGTGCAGAAAGATGTACAGGAGTACGTGCTAAGGTGCACCACATGCCAGGCCATAAAGGCTGAACATCTCAAGGTAGGAGGGCTCTTCCAGTCACTAGAGATACCTGGTGGACCATGGTAGATGGGAGAGTATCATCAGCATGGATTTTATAGTGGGGTGGCCAAGGACGAGTAAAGGCCATGACTCGATTTGGGTAGTTGTAGACCAATTGACCAAGATGGTGCAGTTTGTTCCGACCAAGAAAAATGTTACAGCTCCAGAAGTTGCCAGGCTTTTTGTTGAAAATATTTATAAGCTATATGGGCTTCCCGCCAATATAGTCAGTGATCGAGATTCGAAATTTACAACTAACTTTTGGAGGGCGCTGTTCAAAAAGTTGGACACTAAGTTGTCTATGAGCTCCACTGATCATCCCGAAATGGATGGTCAGACGGAAAGAGACAATCAGGTTCTTGAGGATATGCTACGACATATGTTAGTAAGAAGCAAACCAATTGGGAAGAGTATCTTCCGCATTTGGAATTTGCTTCTAACAGTACTAAACACTCTATTACAGGGTACAGCCCATTCATGTTAATGTATGGATCTCAACCCAGAGCCCCCATGGCCATAGGGCTTAGGAAAGAAAAAGTATAGAGTGTTAGAGAGTTTCTTGAGGATATGGAAACCATGATCAAGATAGCTAAAGAATAATGTGAAGCAAGCGCAAGTGCGAGTTTAGCATTATGCGGATAAGACCCGCAGGGATGTTACCTTCCAAGAAGGTGATCGGGTGTGTCTGAAAGTTCTTGAAGACTCTACCACTCTAAGGACAGGTAAGTGCCCTCAGTTGTCCCCGAGGTATTGTTGTCCATTCACAATACTCAAGAGTATTGGAAGTTCTACTTACCAGCTGGCTTTGCCAAAATCCGAAAAAGTACATCCGGTCTTTCATGTCAGTCGACTGAAGCGGGTGATGCGAGGAGGAGACAATATTGTCTCAGAACAAACCCTAATAGACTTTGAGGAACCTAAATCCTCGCCACACAAACCAGAGGAAATGTTGAATATCCGAAACTGCAAAACTCGTCATGCGATCTTTCGAGAAGTTTTAGTCAAGTGGAAGGATGGGTTTCAAGAAGAGTCAACTTGGGTGTGTGTAAGCAAGCTTCGCAACAGGTATCTTGATTTCATCCTTGAAGATTTTGCTTTTGAGGACGAAAGCTCCTTTCAGGGGGGAGGAGTTGTTATGGCCATTGGCAAACACAAGGGTACGTGGACTCGTTAGTCCCTAAGGGATTCGGGCGGGGTGACACTCAGCCCCGTAGTTTGGGATAATAACTCTTAGGTACTAGGATCTAAGAGGGCTTGGTCTATATCCATAGGGAGTGCTAAGTGGAGGGCACCCTTAGTAACTAAGGGTGGGTCCCTAGACTTGAGTAGGACCTAAGTACTCCACATCCACAGTGGTAACTGTGCATGTGAGAGGTGTGCATGATCTCCTTGGAGGTCAAACGCTGGTCCCCCAAGCTATATGGTGGCCTGTGGGTGGAGAGCCAAGTACAGGATAGTGGGTGGAGATCCAGAGTCATCCTACCATTGTGTTGATCTTTGTCCAAGTTCCTAATAGTCGTTTAATGATTAGGAAA
This sequence comes from Diphasiastrum complanatum, assembly GCA_029204225.1. Lineage (NCBI taxonomy): Eukaryota > Viridiplantae > Streptophyta > Lycopodiopsida > Lycopodiales > Lycopodiaceae > Diphasiastrum > Diphasiastrum complanatum. The sequence continues at coordinate 75,368,491 of CM055097.1, forward strand.
TGTCCAATTATCAGGAAATGTCCAGTGGAAAGTTTGAAATGAGGAGATCAGCAAATACGTCTTAGGTGTGTTTAGATCAACATTGCATGGTCAGTATTTGATAGGAATTTATCGTATTCAATCCATGATGATCCGTTGATCTATTATAAATTTTGATGATGATTTTTTTAATTTACATGCAGGTTAAATAACAGTGTGAGACCCTTGTTTTTTGTTTCACTGTTCTCTGTTCTGCATGCAAGTAGAACTAAAGGTTGAATTTCTGTAGCTTTGGAGAGCTGGGAAAAGGTTCAAGCCACATGAGTCAGAAATTGGCCATTTGTTCTGCATGCAAGCAGAACTAAAGGTTAAATTTCTGAGGCTTCCAAGAAGAATTTAGAAAAGGTCAAGCCACATGAGTCAGAAATTGACCATAAAATCTTTGGTGGCAAGTATGAAGTGAGAATAATAAACATTTTTTAGGTGCTTTGATCATCATTGCATAGTCTGAAAAGTGTCAGATGAAATCTAAAAAGGATGTCTAATATGATTTCAAATTTTGAGGATAGTTTTGTAGTTCCACTTGGAAGGTTGAAATCACTAGTCTATTAGTTCATTCAATTCAATGTAGCAGTCTAGACTTTTTGCTCTGTTGCACGGCATAAGCCATTCTGATGTGCAAAAAGCTGACATGGCTCTTCTTGGTGAGTTTGACTGTAAACATGCCTTCTGTTTATAATATGTTATGTAATAGCTTTCTTTTGGGGTCATTTCAAATAATCCAATGATTGAAGATATGTACGTACGGCGAAGTTTATCGTTGTCTTTCAAATCATCTTGTTTTGGATATTTTAGTACCAGATGATATCGGAACTTGAGAAGTGAAGAGATGGTCCATGTGCTTCTAATTTGCTATACATGAAAGCTTGGACAGGGTGCAACACCAGAGTATGGAAAATAAGCTGATTCAAATATATGCATATATATTTTGTAATTATCTCCCCAGAGGATGGTGCATTTGTTAACATTTCTAATTTGTTGCATTTGATCCTGTGTTAACATTTACTTTTTGATCCTTTGTTAACACATCGATCTTTGATCATTTGCTGACTTTGAAGTTACATAAGATTCTGGCACAGATGTGCTATGAAGTTATGATTCTGACCCAAATGATGAAGCATTAGCGTTTCTGTTTATGTGAAATGCTGCTGATAGGTCAGTTGTTGATGTGGTTTTGTGCACAACCTGGACATGGTACTGTGTACTATTGAGGACTTTAGCATGCTACATGGTACTGTGTAATATTGATCTTTTAGCATGGTACTGTGTATTATTGATCTTTTATATGAATCTCTCAGTGGTAAATAGTTCATTGTTGAATATATTTCACATATTAGAATAAGAAATCACTGTGTCTTGTTAGATGCTGTTTCTTGGCCACTTCTCTGCAGATCTGGAGGCTGCAAGATCACTTGGTGGTGTCGGAATGCTCGAATTCTTCCTTATAGGTTGCTTATTTTTCAGTAGTTTTGGCTGCCGTGGGCACACAGGTTATGATGAAAGCTTTGTGTCTGTGGTGCTTAGGGTCGGTCATCCAGTGGAAGTTTGCGCAGAATTGCGTCCTACCACATTCAAGACTATGATGTAGTGAGTTGATGGATCGAACCATATATGAACTCGGAGATTTTACTGAACTTGTCAGTGCACTCGCTTAGAATACAAGAAGAAATAGAAAAAAAGAGATTGACAGGGAGGCTTTTATCCTTGCTGTATTTGGGTAAATTTTTCCGGAAATTCGGTGGAGGAGTTTATCATTTCGCTATGCATGCAGTCCTGCATTTGACATTAAGTCATTCTGCTGAGTTGCAAATGTCTAATGAGCTAAGAACAACATTATCCTGCTATCTTCTTATTTATGTTGGAATACATTTGCGGTGTAACAATCAACTAAAAACTGACTTTCTTTCTCGGCCATCTCAAGAATAGCTGCAGTGCAGGTGCTCAGTCTTCCTGGCAGCAGACAGCTGCATCTTATTACTGGTCAGCTAGCTACTTACACCTGACAGCTCTTCCTTACCTACTTGCTTCTACACTTCAGAATATTTGGTCACTGCCTCGACCTCTTTCTTTGGCTTGTTGACCGGCATTTTTGATACCAGATTTGCTAATTTCGTTCTCTGCTGCATTGACACACTCATTGGCTGGCAACTGGTAACCTTTTTTAAATACCAAAGCTACGATTCATCAGCTTGTTTTCCGGTGTCTGTGTCAGTAGTCTTTGATAAGTAATTAAGTCTTCATCTGTTGGTTTACAGTCAGTAAAGGGCCTATTACAACGTTGACGGCATGGCTAGGCTACATTCTATTGACTCAGAATCAAAGTACATACTGTTATCATAGCTTGCCACAAGGAAGGATTGATGAGTCTTAGTGAAGGGGTATTTTTGGCTTTCAGTGGGCGCTGCTGAATATTGGTGATTTTTGTTTAGGTGGTATGCACAACTACTTGCTGAAAGATTCGTCAAAATCTTTGTGAGGCAAAATGTAATATGTTTGACAAGCACGTTTAGGCTGTTCATATATAAGAATTACCACTGGCTGTCTAATCGCGGTGCTTGTGCTGGCCGAAGTGATTATTTTGAGATCTTCGAGCCTAGTATATAACAGTCTTTTGCTGCTACACGGCGAATATTATGCTATGTCGTGCATTTATTGACACCTTCCCATTATGGAGCTCATCTGTTGATCTATTTAACTTTTGAGAAATGTTTTTTTAATCACAAGTAAGTTAATTAAATAGTGTGAGAGCCTTGTTGTTTGTTTCACTGTTCGCTGTTCTGCATGCAAGCGGAACTAAAGCTTTAATTTCTGTAGCTTCAAAGGAGAATTGGGAAAATGTTAAGCCACATGAGTCAGAAATTGGCCATGAAATCCCCAGTTGCATGCATGAAGTTGGAAACGCAAATACATCTTGGATGAATGATGCATCGAAGATTGTATGCCCCCTTCTTAATGTAGGTTTGTACTGTAGACATAGCATAGTCTGGGCAGGCTAGACTTTTTGCTCTTTTGCATAGCCGTAAGACCATTCTGATGTGCAAAAAGTTGGGCGTCTGTCCTTGGTGTCATTTTCAATAAATCAATGATCGAAGGTACATATTTACGGCGAAGTTTGTCGTGGTCTTTGAAATCATCTTCTTTTGGATTGTTTTTAGTACCAGATAATATCAGAACTTGAGCAGTGGAGAGATGGTCCATGTGCTTCTGATTTGCTATACACCAAAGCTTGGACAGGCTGCAACACCAGTGTATGAAAAATAAGCTTACTCAAATATATGCATTCATAGATTTTACAATTATCTCCACAGAGGATGTTGCATTTGATCCCGTGCTAATATTTCTAATTTGTCGCATTAACATTTCTTTTTTATCCTTTGTTAACAACGATCTTTGATCCTTTGCTAACTTTGAAGTTGCGTTAGATCCTGCTACAGAAGAAGTTGCGCTACAATGTTGATGATGTGGTTTTGTGCACCACCAAGACGTGGTACTGTGTACTATTGGTGGCTTTGAATGCCTTGTCAAGGCTTTTTCTTTCGTGAACGATATTCTAAATGCTGTGTGTGGCATTCTCTGCATTTGTCGCAGAATGAACTCTTTATATGAATCTCTCAGTGGGAGATAGTTCATTGTTGTAAATATTTCACATTGTATATTGGAATCAGAAATCACACTCTCTCGTTACATATGGTGTTGCTTGGCCAGTTCTCTGCAGATATGGAGGCTGCATGATCATTGGTGTCCGAATGCTTGAATTCTTCCTTACAGTTTTTTTAAAATTAGTTTTGGCTTCCTTAGGCAGTTAGTCTATGATGAAAGCTTCGAGTCAGTGGCCCTTAGTAAGTGTCTGTCACCCAGTGGAAGTTTATGCAGAGCTGCATCCTACCACATTCAAGACGAGATCATCTATGATGTATTGAATTGATGGATCAAAATATATGTGAACTCAAAGATTTTACTGAACTTGTCAATGCATTCGCTTAAAATTCAACAAAGAAATAGAAAAAATGATATTAACAGGGAGGCTTCTATCCTTGCTTGCTGTATTTGAGTAAATTTTGCGGGTTGAAGGAGTTTTATCATTTCGCTATGCATGCAGTCCCTCATTCGACATTAAGTCAGTCTGCTGAGTGGCAAATGTACCCTGAAGTCCCTAATGAGCTAAGAACATCATCATCCTGCTATCTTCTTATTTATGTTGGAATACATTTGCCGTGCGCCAGATGTAACAATCAAGTAAAAACTTACTTTATTTCTCGACCATCTCGAGAATAGCTGCAGTGCAGGTGCTCGCGGTCCTTCTAGCAGCAGATGGTGGCTTCTTAGTACTGGTCAGCTAGCTACTTACACCTGATAGCGCTAATTTGCCTACTTGCTTCCACACTCAACATTTGGTCAGCTGGTTGACATCTTTCTTTAGCTTGTTTACCTCCCTTTTTGGTACCAGATTTACTAATTTTATTCCGTGTGCTGCATTGACACACTCATTGCCGGCGATTGGGTAACTTATATTTCATATCAAGTGGGAGTTTCGTTACTATTCGTCTAGTCTTTTTCCAGTGATTCCACCTGTTGACCGAGGTTGTTTGCCTTGTCTACTTGGTCTTTCAGCGTTTGGTAATCTGTCCTTGAGTGCTGCGCTGTGTCCTGCTAGCTCATGGGTGGTAGCTCATGGGTTGTTACACAATTACTCTACTTTGCATGTGGGGAGGTAAGGCCTAGCAGCAGTAGTTGTGTCCTTGGCATCATTATCTCAATTCGTGCCTCATTCTTAATGTGAAAGGTGGGGTGGGATTATGACTCCTCATGGGGATACAGGCGCCGTCGAAGACAAAATTATGCAAGAGTTTGACGGTCATTTTAGGCAAGGGAAGTTCCATGGTGATTAAAGGAGCTGGAGCTTTCTAGATCAAGGTTTCAGCGTGTCCCTACGTTGTTACAACTATACACGTGATGCAGTATCCCTCTAGGTATTTCAACAATACATGTGATTGGGATGTAGGTTTCATATTCAAATAGGTATATGCCTTGTTAATCTGTTGTCCTTATCGATCTCTGTCCAGTATAGAATGCTGACAGCCTTGATTGCGGCAGGTTTTTTGTCTGTTTGATGGTGATAGTATAAGTTGACCTCGCAGGATGGCATATATGAACTATCAGGTGACAGTACCATGTTTTTTTTGCAGTTTGATACGACAATTTTCTTAAGTGAGTTTAAGAATGTTACACTTTTTTTTGGTTCTGTATCGGTGGTCTTTGGTAAGTAATCAAGTCTTCCATGTGTTGGTTCAGTGTCAGTAAAGGGCCTATTACAATGTTGAAGGGCTGGGCTAGGCTACATCTTCCTATTGACCCAGAATCAAAGTACATACTGTTATCATAGCTTTCCACAAAGAAGGATTGATGAGTCTTAGAATTTACTTTCACTGGGCGCTGCTGATTAGTACACTGAAAGATTCGTCAAAATTGTGTGATGCAAAATGTAATAAGTTTGACAAACGGGTTAGGCTGTTCATATATAAGAATTACCACTGGCTGTCTAATTGCCACGAGGCTTGTGCTGGCTGATTTGATTATTTTGAGATCTTCCAGTCTAGTGGTTAAGAGTCCTTTGCTTCTACACGGCAACTGTCATGCTATTTGGTGCATTTATTTACACCTTCCCATTATGGAGTGCATACGATTCAAGATCCGCTCTTTAAGTGGCTGTTACGTAATATGCCATATGTAATGAAATTCCAAACTATTTTTGCAACAAGGCAGACAGTTCGTAATGGGTAGTTGTAATTGGACAAGCTCCGTGTGGAAATTGGCCTCCTGACATTTGAATCTATGCAAGTTATTACAGTTTGCATAGCAGCATTGCACACGGAGTAAGAACGAGAGAGAGAGAGAGAGAGATAACTAAATACATGTTGAAATGAGGCGTAGCCTCTACATGAACAAGACCCACGGATGCAGTTCTGAAACGTTGTCAATCACAAAAGACACATTGCTTTCAACGATGACTTTTCAATGTATTAACCTAAAACAACTTAAAGTGCCCTAAACCTAACATGACCTAAACCTACTTCTCTAACACTCCCACTTGATCAAGAATCTATCAGGCATGATAATTCGTTGATCACATCTTACATATACCTACCTACTTACTAACATGGTGATATCCATAGCTTACTGTCATCACTAACCAACTGTCATCACTAAACAACGTTGACTAAACACATAATATTAAAACAATGTTTCATCATGTGAATAGTCTCCACCTGCAGAATCATCTTTTGAAAGCTCTACATACAGGCAGCTTCCATTGAAGCCCATTTCAAACAATCATCACTCCCACTGGAGTTCATCATCACGCAGCCATAGTTTCCACTAGAGCACATTGGTACTCCCAGTCAGCAACGTTGTCAAACAGCCCATGAAGAAGAATGACCAAGGTTGGTCTCTGACACATTCAAATCACAGCAGGAGCATGTAGTTATCTGTGTCATCTTTCATGAACATTTTCACACAGTCAACAATGCCCCCACTAGAGCAGATCACACAACTTCCAAGCTTCCACAGAAGTCCTTCACTTTCATAGAGCAGCTTGAATGGTAGAACATGTAACCACCTGGACTGAGTTTTGCCATTATTTCACCATAGGTTGTTCACATCACTTCCATCTTCATTGTCATCCAGACCATGTTCGTTTTCTACAGATCAGTAGCATCAAAACAGACAGATCATTAGGTTCTGTGGGCAGTGGGCAGACAGGTCGTGCATCGAGAGTTGTTGTAAAACCTCAGATGGCTGAATAGTAACGATTCTTCTCTCTCTCTTATTCAGGCAGATCGCTGACAGTTGAGCGGACCAATTGATCGCACCCTGTGGGGAGTTTTCAAACACACACGCTTCTAACAGAAATCCATAAGATTTCGTAGGCAGACTGGCAGACTACATCATGTAGGAATGATGTGTCACATAGAGCGGAAGAGGAGGTGTAGAAGTGAGTGCGCAGCCTGATCCGTGTAGGCATGTTAGTGGTGCGCTGAGCCAGCACAAGAGGATCGTCGCTCTGATGATTCGATCAGCCAGCAGCACAGGATAGCCACACTATAACACACTGAGTAAAGTGAGAGATGGCTCTGATACCATATTACAGTTTGCATAGCAGCATTGCACACGGAGTAAGAACGAGAGAGAGAGATAACTAACTACATGCTTTATTGAATTAATGTTGAAATGAGGCGTAGCCTGTAGTCTCTACATGAACAAGACGCACGGATGCAGTTCTGAAACATTGTCAATCACAAAAGATGCAACGCTTTCAACGATGACTTTTCAGTGTATTAACCTAAAACAACTTAAAAGTGCCCTAAACCTGACCTAAACCTACTTCTCTAACATAGGTAAACAAGATTTTGTCTTAGCTTAGGATGTGAGCTTATGATAAATGGAAGGTGCACAGGATCCGCTGGCGTGACTGCTCTTGCAAATTTTAGAGAATATGTCTGAATTATGGTTTTCCAGGATGGAACCTGTAATTGCAATGTTCCCAAAGGACCATGCATTGTTTTAGAGAAGATTGAAGATCATGGAAGGTAAATTTATTATATGACATTTCAATTTGAAAGAGAATTGAAGTGTTTATTTTTGGTTTTGGATACGTATGAGGATAGAGATGTAGCAAACTAGAACAATTTGAAGCCCTTTCGGTATTTCCCATCGGTTGTTAATAGCAAAAAGCTTAATTCATTGTGGTATAGAATATTGTAAAGTCGACCATGTTGAAATCAAGTCTTTGAAAATGATTTCTTTAATTAGATGAGACCTGTCTAAATCTGAAGTGCATATAGATAGGACGAAATAACAAAAAAATTTCGTTTGATTTATCTCACGAACAAGTTAGCATATGTCACAGTGGACTAAAGTACTTGTTTTGCAAATTTGAATCGTCAATATATTAGAGCATGTAGTGATGTTATGTGACTAAAAATCACGTTCAAGGTTAAACTGTAATTATAGTTGAAGAAGGAAGTTTTTCTTGAAGGAATTGTCTTTTTTACAACTCTTATGCTAAGATGGTAATGGCACATATCTTCTAATGTACATTTCTCCTCCTTGGACATGGGTCGATTGTATGGATTGATCTTTGATAATTTCTTGTCAGATAATGATCATTCCATCAAATAAATGTGTATGGGTGAATGGAAAAAGTCTTCAACGTTAATTTGCTATTGTCTCACATAAAAAATTTCAATCTTAAAAAAAGAGACGAGGATTTGTAGACTATAGGCAAATCTTTCAATATTCATGGCCCTAAAATCTCTGGATATAGATTGGGTGTATGTGGAGATTGATGATACGATAGTTTGTTAACCTCATTATAAAAAACTTTTGTAGTTAGATAAAGAGGCAAACAATAAAGCTTTATTTGCTTGCACTCGTAAGTTTTTCAATATTCTCATTGTAGTATCCTACCATGATCTCAAGACTCACCCCTTAAAAAGAAAAAGAAAAAGAGAGGGAGGGTGGGAGAGACTTGAGAGAGAGAGGGAGGGAGAGAGAAGAAGAAGAAGGAAGTTGTATTAACGCCTTTTTCATGCCAAAAGGCATATAATACCAAAAAAAGTTAGTACATCCAAATATGATGGAAACAAGATGAGACAATGCCATCAACCAGATAAGAAAACTAAGCTATAGTTGATCACTATGCAATAGTCCAAAAATATATATGGTGGGAAACACGACCATTTACAAGGTCAACTGGATATCAAACTTAAAACTATTGAGAGAGAGAGAGAGAGAGAGAGAGAGAGAGAGAGAGAGAGAGAGAGAGAGAGAGAGAGAGAGATCAACCAGATAAGAGAACTAAGCTATAGTTGATCACTATGCAATAGTCCAAAAATATATATGGTGGGAAACACGACCATTTACAAGGTCAACTGGATATCAAACTTAAAACTATTGAGAGAGAGAGAGAGAGAGAGAGAGAGAGAGAGAGAGAGAGAGAGAGAGAGAGAGAGATTTATTAACGTCTTTTCCATGCCAAAAGGCATATAAGACATACCAATGTTTGGTGCAAATAGGAGCATGTAAAACGTCTCCCCTAACAATAAATAAAACATATGTGGGGTGTAGCTGTTTGGAAACGACTACCATCTAATAGCTACCAATATTTGATAATTGCTAATTAAAATGTAAGTATGGTGGTGATGATGGTATACATGTATATGCGCATCATAAAATTATGAAATCAAATCAAATCCTACTGCTTTAAGGATGCTATAATGGAGATTGCAGCTAGAGGCAATGTGTGTTGGTGACATTGTCTAGGTTGTCGTCTATGAAGTGTGTGTGTCCTTCTGTCAATGATTCTATGAGCAACATGAATATGGGTGGTACGCTGTCTCATGTCTTTGTGTTGGGAGTCATCATCAACCTAATTATCCTCTGAGTTTGGATCAATGGGTGACCTCTTGCAAGAGAAGAAGGATGTGATCCGAAGCTGTGTCAGAGTGACTGGATTGAGCTGGCTGGAATAGATTTGTAGAAGTAACATCTTTCTAATCATGAGCGCAACACAACGATCTCAAAGTGACTGGTGCGTCCCGAAAAAGACAATGATATCTCCCTTTGATCTCATAGTATATTGGACATTTGAAAAAGAAGCGCTCCTCGGACTCTATCTTGGATAGTGAGCACACTAGGCAAATTCCGGTATCGCTCTGAAAGCAACCCAGGACTCGCTCATAAAGTGCCATCACTGCCAAGATGGTATCAATGGAGAAGACAAGGTCTCGAAGCCTCTGAATGAGAAGGGAATGTGGGATAGAATCAAAACAGTAGTATACCCTCTGTCTGCTATGTCTAGCTACCTTCGATGATAGCTCGAAGAGTGAAGATGTGGTCTGTAGTGGAATAATGAGCATGGAAACCTGCCTGATCCATAGCATGTATTCTTTGAATCTCTGCCTTTGAACTAATCGCTGAGTGAAGAATAGTGCCATACAGCTTTGTAATAATATGCCCAATCATGATGGTACAGTAGTTACCAGGGTTCATCATGAGGTCACCATTTTTGTGGATGGGGTAGATAATGTTAGTACACTAGGAAGAGGGGAAACCAGAAATGATAGAACGGTTGAGAAGAGTGGCTAAGATAGGAGACAGTGGGATAACAACTTGGATCAATTATTCAGATTTGAGGTCCTCAATATCTCTGGTACGGTGAGTCTTCAGTCTCTTAATGGCTGCGTAGATCATGTCGGGAGTGAAGAAGGTGAATTCCCCAGTGGGTGTGGGGACATGAGATGGGTGAATCAACAGGTATAATGTATAGTGAGGTGGCATATGTGGTCCAAGTCTGTAAGTCATCGATGAGGGGAGGTGGAGCACAAGGAATGAATGTCCCCCAAAAGGCACGTGTGGAAGAACTTTGTAGGGCGTCGATAAGACGTCTCCCTTCTCGTTCTACAAAGGCATGCTTTTTGTGCGAAGTGTACGATGGAGATTTCTACAAGTAGTACGAAGGGCAAGTGGTTCATATAGACGTGCATGGGCCTCTTTTTACCTCTTGGACATGGATCATAATCAATCCACACAACCCATGTCTCCTCCTGTAGAAGTTATGGTAGCTGCTTCTATTTGTGATCATGATACTCTTATGTTGGCAATCAACAATCTACAACAATAGATTGTCAATATGCAGGCCAGGCATGCAAAGGAGCAACATGAGGTAGGGAATTGATGCAATTAAGGCAACTATTGCATTATCCCTCGTTCACACTTGAGATGTTCTCGGGAGAAAAGGAGGATAGATCCCCTGATGTTGTCATGTCATGGCTTGATTACACTTTTCCATGCATGACTCCATAGATGATAAGAAGATGAACTTGGCCATTATGTACTTGCGAGGCAAATATTTCACATGGTGGCAAGATTTGAGAGGGAAATTTGAGGCCCCCAAAACTTTGGAGGACTTTTGTAAGGCCTTCAAGGCGGTCTTTTTATCCATTTTGGAGGACCTCGAGTTCTATTGTTTGTATGCGACGATACAAATGCGGAATCGGTCCCTTGATCAGTATTTGCAAGATTTCCAAGAGATATATTCTTGTTTTGCAACTAGGATAGATCTTGCCTTGGTAAAATTGCATTTTATTTTGGGGTTTACCTAAAGATTTTCAGCTCGAGGTTAGGAGGCTCTTATCCTCAAGGATGCCATTCATTATGCCTGCATATACGATGATAGTGGTATGGTGCCTAAGCCCGAGTTGGTGGGGCAACCCGAAGAAAAGGGAAAAAAGGCATTCTTTTCGAAGCAAGGAATAGAAAAAGTGAAGGAAACTTCATTAGGGTCTAGTAGATCAAAGAAAGGATGAACTAGGAGTCCTTCACTAAAGCTAAAAGTGATAATTTGTGCTTTAATTGGATGGAACTGAGTCATATAGCAAAGGAATGCCTGAAGAAAGGGAGGCATGCTAAAGGGGCTTCTATCAAGACGCTAGGTAACTCTAGCGTAGTTAATACTAATAATTTCCTTTGCTAAGGATTGTGTTTGTGAGCACTGATTGTTTTAACACAACAAGTTTTGGCCCCCATGAATTGATTTGGATGAATGAGATTGTTGGTGGCCAAGCTGTCACAATTTTGTTTGATGATTGCTTTACACACAACGTTACCAACTCTAAGTTGTTGCAGAGAGTTACGAATAGAGCCACAGCTGATCTAGAGCTAAGCTATGAAAGCATCACATAAGCAAGACTTAAGCTATGGAAGCAGCACATAAGCAAGACTTAACCCTAGAAAGCAGGAAAGAGAGATGTTAAGGAGACTAAAGAGAGAGATCAATATCATCAGCTGAATAACAAATGACACAGTTTCCCTACTTCTAGCCCATAGGAAGCCCTAAAAGGAAGCTTCCGGTGGCTAGGGCCCAACTGGGAGGGAAAATAGTGCGCCCTCCAAGATGGCCCCCACTCTCTAGTAATATGTCTAAATGGCCTAATAATGAATAATAAGGCCAAAGGCCAACCATATAGTCTGAGTGTCACTAATGAATAAAAAAGGGCCCAAGGCCTGCTTATGCATAAAGTAAAGTAAATGTAAATGGACGTGGCGAATGTAATGAGCCGACTCCATAACTCTCCCCGACATAGAAAAAGACCCAACTGCCGAAAAGAAACTGGATCAAACAGCATCAAGCCCTGGTGCATCAACAACTAGAGCAGCATCTGATGTAGAGGAATCAACAAGTGCAGGAGGAGCACGATCCTGATCCGCAAGTGATGGTGTATGATAAAAGACATCAATAGGCTCCCATGTGGCCTCCTCAACAGAACGACCATCGAACCGGACCAAAAACCGAATCTGCCGACAACATCGACTATGGTGAAGGCGAACCTGGTGAATGGCAGCTGGTAAGAAAGGGAACAGCTCAGGATCAACATCATGGCGACGAAGAGAACATCTCGGTTGCATCATCTGAAACCAAGCAATATGGAACAACCAGGAATGCCAAGGAACCAGAAGAAGATCATGCAACAACCAGGAATGCCAAGGTATCCGTAATGCCCAAGATAGTAGAGGATCAGCCCAAAACATAGGGACATCATACCAAGGTATCCAAAAAGCCCGAGAAGGTAGAACTGCATCAGCAACGGGAAGCCAATAAGGAAACTGGAAAAGAGATGGACACTCATCGTGAATAGTCGCATCATACACATAACCATCAACCTTATGTGCAAACTCAGTGATATAGGTGCCCCAAGAAAAGATAGCAGCATCGGAAGACTAGCACCAAGGAGTAGGAACATAAGCAGGATGACATGCACGTTGTAGTAGCATGGAAAAGCAAGCGATATGCCAGGAAACATGGATCATAAAGAGATCATCCTGACAAAGGATAGCTAAAATGGAGAAATGTGCACCAGCATGGTCAAAAGCCCAAGGTATCCATAAGGCCCATGAATGAGAAGTAGCGATGGCACACGGTACCTTCAAGGCCCCTATCACGAGAAGAGCAGCATGCCAAAAAGCTCCAGAATGTCCAAGAAATCAATGCATCATCTAAAAAGACATGATGCATAAAAACAATAGCAACAAATCTAGAAATAGTGGAGGCCTCAACGGAAAAACTGTAGTCCAAAATCTCATCCAGAAAGACCTCATATGGACATACCAATCCATCATAGGATACACCAAAAACGGATGGAGAATCGGATGACCCATCGGAACTGGCCGCAAGTGTAATCCCAAAGGACACACCAGGAGAACAAGTGAGGAATAGAAGAAATGCACTGGAACGAGGAACAGGATCCCCAACATCAGTAGCAAGCATCAGATCAATATCCACGTGTAGCTGGGAATGAGTATCAAAGCACATATGAGCAATACTGAAGTATATGGCAACATCCCCAAAAACTATCCAATAGAGGAGAAGGAACTCTCTCAAGGTACTCTGATGGTCTCAGAAAACCAGAGCAAAGTTGCAACTCAACATCGGAGACCAAGCGATATGGAGCAACATGAAATGACGGGGAATCTGAAGATCACCTGGACAAATAGTAGCTGGAACGGAGGCAATAAGCCAAGCCATCAGGATATGCCAAGCCTGACAATGAGCAACAATCCAAGGAACAGATAGAGAGCCACATGCATAATCATAGAGATATCCGCACCATAGGCGATCAGTAATATGGAAAAACCAGCACCAATCAACATGTCCAAATGGAAACCAAGCTATACGTAATAACCAGGAATGCCATATATCCATAGCATCGGCATGGACTGCAGCAAACCTATTTGTAGAAACACAAGGAGACTGAAGGATGCTCGTATACTCATCTAGAAAGATCCCAGCATATAAATACCCTAGAGAAGTAATAGTGACCATCTCGCAAATATCCTCGGATGAAAAATGTGTAATGGTAAGGGCCAAAGGCGCATGAATCATGTAAGGAACTATGGAAATATCATGAGGCGGTTCACAAACCTCAAGCAGAGATCCATGGAGTAAAGCGAAAGAAGATACAACCTGATCACCAATAGCGAGGGAACCATCAAACGTGGACCCGCGAAGAACCCCATAGAAATCAGCAAGAACATCAGCCATAACGGACTCAAGAGATGGAGATATAGAGACCAATGGAGAAGATACTGCACCAACCACTGAACCAAGAGGGCTATCTGAGGTATGCGCAAAAGCAATAGTAGAAATACCACCAAGGTATACGGCCTGAATATTAATGAAACTAGGAATGACAACTGAATACAATATCTGTGAATCAAGGCATATAGGCACAAGGCACACAACAACAACCTATAAATCCGAAGGAGCATCAACCTGAGGAAGAGGACCCACGAATGGTGAAAGTGAAGCAGCAACTGATGTACTCTGAATGGAAAGAAGAGCTGCATCTTGAGCCTTTGGTAGGCTACGCATAAACTGCTTCCCAGTAACCAACTGATAGTCACCCTGGGAATCAATACCAGCAAGTGAATGATGTTGAGCAGCATGAGTAAAGGAAAGTGTCTGTTGAGAGAGATCCACAACAATAGTACCCAAGTGAAGAGAACCAGGCTGCACCAAAAATAATGTCATAGTGCTTCAGAGATGTGAACTCCAAAGCCACCATCAAGTCCCTCAAATGACTGTGCATGCCAATATCCCTCCAAGTGAACCTGTGAGATCTTCCATGGCCCAAGCCAAACGATCTGTACCCTGTCGTCACTGAAATCTGCATTCCTGATGCAATACTGATACGGCAAATTGACTTGACTTATCCAGACTGGCTATTGAAGTATATCTCCTCGATGACAAACCTGATACACTACTCCATAACTACAATGACTTGATCTGAAATGACTTACCAACTGCAAAACCCGTAGAACATCACACTTACCAATCACCAAGAGTCTCCAAAGTGTGATTATTGACCCGTTCTTCATCTCTCGTGTGTCCCACACACACTTCGTCCAATGCAAGTCCGCTATCTTGCCCAATGGCTTCCACACCCGTGACCATCACAATGTGTGCACCTCCAAACTAACCCCCATTTCCCTCCAAACGAGAAATTTCCAAGTTGCAGATGCGTGTGTCAATGTAGCTATCACTTGATTGAACAATGCCACTGCCGATCATACCTGTGAGAGCGTTCCCCCAAACTGGGAAAAGAATGGGAACGAGCAACCTCAACACTGAGAGGCTGGGAAGCAGGAACATGTGTGGCACGAATCCTGGTGGAAATGTAACTGCCAATAAATGAATTTGTACTGCCTGTATCCACTAAAGCATTATACTCTCGCCCCGCATCTAGAATAATATGATCCACAAATGGAACAACATACGTAGGCATAATAACAGAAGCATCAACTGATAAGTTCTGGCCTAAATATGCATCTAGAAGAACTGCATACTCCTCTAGACGGGTATCAACAAAATTAGCTAGTGAGTATAAGTTACGACTAGAGCCACAGCTGATCTAGAGCTAAGCTATGAGCAAGACTTAAGCTATGAAAGCAGCACATAAGCAAGACTTAACCCTAGAAAGCAGGAAAGAGAGATGTTAAGGAGGCTAAAGAGAGAGATCAATATTATCAGCTGAATAACAAATGACAGTTTCCCTACTTATAGCCAAGAGGAAGCCCTAAAAGGAAGCTTCCGGTGGCTAGGGCCCAACTGGGAGGGAAAATAGTGCACCCTCCAAGAAGGCCCCCACTCTCCAGTAATATGTCCAAATGGCCTAATAATGAGTAGTAAGGCCAATGGCCAACCATATAGTCTAAGTGTCACTAATGAATAAAAAAGGGCCCAAGGCCTGCTTATGCATAAAGTAAAGTAATTGTAAATGGACGCGGCGAATGTAATGAGCCGAGTCCATAACTCTCCCTGGCACAAAAAATAGACCCAACTTTCAAAAAACTGAATGAGAATTCAAATAGCAACAAGCCCTGGTGCATCAACAGCTAGAACAACATCTGATGTAGAGGATTCAACAAGTGCAGCAAGAGCACGAGCCTGATCCGCAAGTGATGGTGTATGATAAAAGACATCAATAGGCTCTCATGTGGCCTCCTCAATAGGACGACCATCCCACTGGACCAAAAACTGAATCTGCCGACGGCGTCGACTATGGTATAGACGAACCTGTAATATAGCAGCAGGTAAAAATGGAAATAACTCTGGAGCAGTAGGAAACTCAACATCACAAGGAGTGTCATCCTCAATAGCAGCACATAATAAATTGACATGAAATACATCACAGGCGCGTGTGAAAGCAGGAAGCTGTAAGCGATGGAAGCTTCTACGTCAATACTTAAAAAACGAAACTTTCCAAGTTGTATTTCAAATTTTTGTTTTATCTATGTAGTTTGAAACCAAAATCTGACTTGAATGCTTGGTCATCTCTAGTTAGTGCATGATATATTTATCCTACTACTGAACCTCCAAAATGCGATAAGGCCCATAATAACGTGGTGCAAGCTTCTCGGTAGAAGCATGGCCCTGGACAAAATGATGACGTGCAAACCGTAGGCGTAGATAAACCATATCTCCAAGCTGAAACTCAACATGGTGGCAGTGACGATCAACTGAGGTCTGATAACGCTGCTGAACATGCTGTAAATGAGAACTAGCCCGGGTAATAAGCTCTCGAGCACCTGATAGAAAAGATGCAAGTGTGACTGGTGTATCCTCAGGAGGGAGAGGAATGCCAGGTAAAAGTGGTGCATAGCCATGAGATAATAAAAATGGTGAGACACCTGTGCTGGTACTAACAGAGCTATTATAGCTATACTCTGCTAAACTTAAATGCTGATCTCAATTCTTCCCAGAAGGAGTAACAAAATGGCGTAAATAATCCTCAAGGATCCTGTTAAGGACCTCAGACTGCCCATCGGAAGTAGAACGATAAGCAGAACCCATAAAAAGCTGTACATCCCATATACGCATAAGCTCTGTCCAGAATATAGATGTAAACATACTATCCCGATCAGAAAGGATAGTACGAGGAAATCCATGCAGGCAGAAAATCTCTAATAGGAACAAACGTGCACACTGCTCTGCTGTGATAGTACTGCGAACTGGTATAAAATGTGCCTGTTTTGAGAACCTGTCAACTACCACCATACATCAATCGTGACCACGCTGGGTATGGGGAAGGCCACGCATAAAGTCCATAGATATATCAGTCCACTGGCGATGAGGAATAGGCCAACTCTGGAGCAAACCAGCAGACTTAGCACGAGAGTACTTATTACGAAGACAGAAAGGGCAGGTACGAATAAGTACAGCAAGCTCAGATCGAAGAGAGGGCCAATAGAAATGGTCTTTGGTACGAGCATAAGACTTCTGAAAACCAAAGTGACCCCCAACAGGAGAGGAATGAGCATCCGACAACAATTGGGAACGGATACCCAATGAACTAGGAATACAAAGAGAACCAAACGATAAAGACGGTTGTCAACAATGGAGTAAACCTGATGAGAACGGGACGAAACAGGTGGGGCAGAACTACAAACATCACGAAAATCAGAACATGTAAGGTATGCTACAGGTAGATCATCAAACCATGAGGAATAGTAGAAATGAGTGTAATTCAACAAAGCTGGAAGACGAGATAATGCATCAGCAGCAGTGTTAGCACAACCAGGACGATACAATATGGAAAAATTAAAAGACTGTAAAAACTGCAACCAACAAAATTGACGATCACTAAGGTCACGTTGAGAAAACAGATAACGTAAAGACTGGTGATTAGTAATAATGTCAAATGGAACTCGATAAAGATAATGACGCCACTTCTTAAGAGCATAGATAATAGCAAGAAGCTCTTTCTCATGCACAGAATAACGTAGCTCATAAGAGCGAAGACGACGCGACTCATAAGCAATAATGCATTGTGACTGGCGTTCGTTAGAAGGGTGCATCCTGATTTGGTAATATCCAGAATGAAGGTCTATCTTGGAAAAGATTTTAGAGGTACCAAGCTGGTCAAAGAGGTCATCCATGTGTGGAATAGGGTACTGATTACGAATAGTCAACTTATTTAAAGCACGATAATCAATACAAAGACGTTTGGTACCATCTTTCTTACTAACAAGGAGAACAGGGGCACCAAAAGGGCTGTGACTAGGAACAATGAGACTTTGATCTAACAAGGCAGTAATATGGAGCTCAAGCTCATCACGCTCAGATCGAGACATACGATAAGGGGGACGGGAAGGAGGAGCAGAACCAGGACACAAGTCAATATGATGGTTCAGAGATCACCTGAGGAACAGCTGCTGGAGTAGAAACTGGAGGAACTGGTACTGCCCGCTGAACACATAACTAGGCTGCACAATGAGCCTTTGGCAGGCTGCGAATAAACTGCTTCCCAGTAATCGACTGGAACTCTCCCTGAGAATCAATGCCAACAAGTGAGTGTGTAACTGCATCATGTACAAATGTCAATGTCTGTTGTGTCAAGTCCATTGTAACGGCTCCAAGAGATGCAAACCAATCAGCACCAAGGATAAGATCATAACGCTCCAAAGAGGAATAATGTAAAGATCTGCCTGTCCAGAAAAATCTCCAATGCGGTATGGTAAACGCTGAAACATTTGAGAACAAGGAAAGAATGGGAACTGGCAACCTCAACTGTGAGAGGCCGTGAAGCAGGAACAGGTGAAGCACGGATCCGACTAGTGATATAACTGCTAATAAAAGAATGAGTGCTGCCAGTATCAACTAAAGCAATATACTCACGACCTGTAATACGTACACGTAACCGAATGGAACGAGGACCAGGACGCCCTGTCCAAGTAGCATAGGCACGCTGAGCATGGCAAGTAGCAGGAAGTAAATTAGTGGAAGGCTCAGAGGATAGGTCAGGCTCATTGGAAATATGAATGTAGATATCAGAATCATCTGGAGTAGTGCCCTCATGGTAAAAAACGGCAGTAGTAGTAGGGAGAGGCTGACGGCAAACACGGGCAAAATGGTCAGGACTCTTACAACGAAAGTAAAGACGCTTCTGCTGAAGGTCAGCGAACTCTGCAGACGTGTAACGTCGGACAAAAGCAGGTCGAGGAGTCGGAGGACGAGGAGACGAAAGGACAATGGAGAGAGTTGGAACAGAAGGGACAGGTGTAGGGGTGGACGTACCGGGAAAAGATGAAGCAGAAGGACGGGGTCGGGTGAAGTGAAAAGGAAGGGTGTCAGAGTACTTATGCTGTAAAGTACTGGCAAGAGACATCGCCTTAAGTTGGGAGGACGGAAGGAAGAAACATCATAACGTAAAGCACCACGAAGCCCAGCAATGTAACGAGAAATAAGCTCAGTGGGCTGTAGATTTGTGAAAAGATAAGAAAGCTCCATAAACTGATCTGTATAAGAAGCAAGGTCACTGGTCTGAGTGAGACTACGGAATGTATCACGTTGGCGGTCGAGCCACTGAGGATCAATCATAACATGACGGAGGTCACGGCAAAAGATATGCCATAAATGGAGCCCTTCCCGATCAGGATCAGCTCGATAAACTCGCCACCACGTGGCGACGCATCCATCTAAATGTAAAGCAGCCAACTAGATCTTATGAGGATCAGTCTCAGGGTAGATCTGAAAATATGTGTCAAGCTTAGCAAACCAATTCTCTAATAAGTTCCCGTCAGAGGAACCGGAATAGGTAGCAAGCTGTACCCTATCACGAAAGTCTCGAGCAAAGTGTGGCTCAGGAAGTGGGGGACGTGAAAAGAAATCTGGAGGTGGGTTAGGTGGAAAAAACGGTCCACCACCAGGCGGACTAGCAAAGGAAGATGGAAATCCCAATGGAGGGGGAGTCCCAAATGAAGGAAAAACAGGAGCTTTGCCAGGACCATGAGGCTGTAAAGAATCAATCTGTGACTGCATAGTAGCAAAGCCCGTCATAACTGTATTGAAGCGATGAACGAGGCCAAAAAGGGTCTCATCCATGCGACGAAACTGATCGGATAAGGTTTCCTGAGTAGTCTCACTCGGGGTAGGTGAATGTGCCATAATGATAGTGGAAGGAATAGACGAAAACTTGAGGGAGCAGACTCTTGTCGTTACCCCAAATTAGCCTATTACAACCAATATTATCACAACTAAGAAAGGGCAGCAATTAACAATTGAAAAAGTGGGAAACGAAGGCTGTAAAAATGCGCTGGACAGCCAGGGGAAAATGTCAATTTGAAAGATCAAACGGAGTCGGAATTCCGTGAAATGTGGTGAAGAATGGGCGCTGGACAGCCTTTTGATAAGCCGTAAAAGATATGGCTGGAAACGGAGAAAAAAAAAAGGCAAAAGTGACAAGTCGGAAGTGCTGGGGCAACGATGTACAGGTTGAAGAATTTTGGCGGTTTGGAATAACAAATGATGTCGGAATTGGGTAATTCTTGGATGAGGATGGGCGCTGGACAGTCTAGGAACTGATTGTGGAAGATGGCTGCAAACTGGAAAAATATCGGATGAAAGTGAAGGTCGGAAGGCAGGGACAACGATGGAAGGAAGGAGGAGGAGCGCTGGGCAGCAAGGAAGAGAGGGGGCAAGGCAGGGGGATTTTGGACAGGAAGGAGTGGAAGGAGCAGGGCTGTCAAGGCAGCAATGGAGCTGTAGGAACAGCGATGGAGGAGCAAGGCAAGGCAACAATTTTTTTTTTTCCAGATTGTGCTCAGGAAAGTGCTCTGATACCAAGTTACGAATAGAGCCACAACTGATCTAGAGCTAAGCTATGAAAGCATCACATAAGCAAGACTTAACCCTTGAAAGCAACACATAAGCAAGACTTAACCCTAGAAAGTAGGAAAGAGAGAGATTAAGGAGGCTAAAGAGAGAGATCAATATCATCAGCTGAATAACAAATGACACAGTTTCCCTACTTATAGGCAAGAGGAAGCCCTAAAAGGAAGCTTCCGGTGGCTAGGGCCCAACTGGGAGGGTAAATAGTGCGCCCTCCAAGAAGGCCCCCACTCTCCAGTAATATGTCCAAATGGCCTAATAATGAGTAATAAGACCAAAGGCCAACCATATAGTCTAAGTGTCACTAATGAATAAAAAAGGACCCAAGGCCTGCTTATGCATAAAGTAAAGTAAATGTAAATGGACGCGGCGAATGTAATGAGCCGAGTCCATAACTGTATACAATAGGACCATCATGAAATGTATGATTGTATGCCATATGGAGATTTATTGGAGTAGCCAAAGCATCTGAAACCGTAGACCCATGAATAAGGAGCATAGGCAACAACATCTATAGCATGGCGCTCAGGAACACGAGTAGCATCAACATACTCAACAACAATATCAAAGCATGAAACAACATCGTCAATAGGATCATAGCATGCTATGTCAGTATCAAGGACCATATCAGCCGCAACCTGTATATGTGAATCAGCATCAGTAGGAACCTATATATGTGACTCTGACTCACTATGGGATACAATCACGAGCTCAGGTAGATCAATAACTATCTCAAGTAAATCAGGCAACTCGCTCAAACTGTGTGATATAGGATCCTGAAGGTCAGCGAATTCTGCAGATGTGTAACGTCGGACAAAAGCAGGTCGAGGGTCCACAATGCAAGGAACTGGAACTGAAGGGGCAGGTGTAGGGGTGGACATAGCGGGAAAAGATGAAGTAGAAGGACGAGGTTGGGAGAAGCGGGAAGGAAGGATGTTAGAGTACTTGTGCTGTAAAGTATTGGCAAGAGACATCGCCTCAACAAGTGTGGCACATCGTAACGTAAGGCACCACGAAGCCCAACAATGTAACGAGAAATAAGCTCAGTGGGTAGTAGATCTGTGAAAAGATAAGACAACTCCATAAACTGATTCGTATACAAAGCAAGGTCACTGGTCTGAGTGAGAATACGGAATGTATCACGTTGGCGGTCGAGCCACTGAGAATCAATCATAGCATGACGGAGGTCACGGCGAAAGGTATGCCATATATGGAGCCCTTCCCGATCAGGATCAGCTCAATAAACTTGCCACCACGTGGCAGCGTGTCCATCTAAGTGTAAAGCAGCCAACTGGATCTTCTGAGGATCAGTCTTAGGGTAGATCTGAAAATATGTGTCAAGCTTAGCAAACCAATTTTCTAATAAGTTCCCGTCAGAGGAACTGGAATAGGTAGCAAGCTGTACCCTATCACGAAAGTCTCGAGCAAAGTGTGGCTAGGGAACTGGGGGACGTGGAAAGAAACCAGGAGGTGGGTTAGGTGGAATGAACGGTCCATCACCAGGCTGACTAGCAGAAGAAGATGGAAATCCAAATGGAGGGGAGTCCCAAATGAAAGAAAGACAGGAGCTTTTCCAGGACCATGAGGCTGTAAAGAATCAATATGTGACTGCATAGTAGGAAAGCCGGTCATAACTGTATCGAAGCGAAGAATGAGGCCAGAAAGGGTTTCATCCATGCGTCGAAACTGATCGGATAAGTTTTCCTGAACAGTTTCACTCGGGGTAGGTGAATGTGCCATAATGATAGTGGAAAGAATAGACGAAAACTTGAGAGAGCGGACTCTTGTCATCACCCCAAATTAGTCTATTAAAACCAATATTATCACAACTAAGAAAGGGCAGCAATCAGCAAATGGAAAAAGTGAAAATGAAGGCTGTAAAAATGCGCTGGACAGCCAGGAGGGAAATGTCAAATTGGAATATCAAACGGAGTTGGAATTTCGTGAAATGTAGTTGAGGCTTGGCGTTGGAGAGCCTTTTGATAAACTGTGAAAGATGGCTGGAAACGGATAAAATAATAGGCGAAAGTGACAAGTTGGAAGGGTTGGGGCAGCGATGAACATGCTGCAGGATTTTGGCAATTTGGAGTAGCAAACGATTACGGAATTGGGTGATTTTTGGATAGGAGGCTAAAGAGAGAGAGAGAGAGCTGAAGATCCAAGTTGAAAATGGGTGCTGGGCAGCAGCTAGTAAGATCCACAAATGTCCTGCAGCATGATGGAAAAACTACTGAAAATGGTGATGAAGTAGAGCGCTGAACAGCCTCCAAACAATCAGCAAAATGGACAGCAAATCGGTGGAGAAATCCGTCGAAGATGGCAAGGTGGTAGGGCGCTGGGCAGTAGCGCACATAACCTGAAAAAAAAAAATGGAGAAAACCGCTGAAAATGGTGATGAAGTGGGGCGTTGGACAGCCTCCAATCAAGCCACGAAATGGGCAGCAAATCGGTGGAGAAAATCGACGAAAGTGACAAGGTTGTAGGGCGTTGGCCAGCCTCTACCAAATCTGGAAAAATGATGGAAATCTAATGATATCGACGAAAGTGATGGGTTAGTAGGGTGCTGGACAACCTCTACTAAATCTGAAAAAACGATGGAAGTCTGATGAAAAAATCGACAAAAGTGATGGGTTAGTAGGGCGCTGGACAGCCTCTACTAAATCTGAAAAAGTAGTGCATAGGAAAGTGCTCTGATACCAAGTTACGAATAGAGCCACAGCTGATCTAGAGCTAAGCTATGAAAGCATCACATAAGCAAGACTTAAGCTATGGAAGCAGCACATAAGCAAGACTTAACCCTAGAAAGCAGGAAAGAGAGAGATTAAGGAGACTAAAGAGAGAGATCAATATCATCAGCTGAATAACAAATGACACAATTTCCCTACTTATAGCCAAGAGGAAGCCCTAAAAGGAAGCTTCCGGTGGCTAGGGCCCAACTGGGAGGGAAAATAGTGCGCCCTCCAAGAAGGCCCCCACTCTCCAGTAATATGTCCAAATGGCCTAATAATGAAGAATAAGGCCAAAGGCCAACCATATAGTCTAAGTGTCACTAATGAATAAAAAAGGGCCCAAGGCCTGCTTATGCATAAAGTAAAGGAAATGTAAATGGATGCGGCAAATGTAATGAGCCGAGTCCATAACTCAGAGATTGAAGGTGGAAATAAAACAAAGAGACCATTGATATGTGTTAAAGCTGGCCACGGGATCGGAAAGTCAAATATGGGATCAAATAGTTGCACGTCTACCATTGCAAATTCAAGCCTATAAGATTAAGTTACTCTTTCACGTCATGAATTTGAATAAAGTAGACGAAAAACTTGGTAAAGATTGGCTCTACGAGGTAATAAGTCCTTAAAGAAAAACTATGTAACTCGCAGTTTGTCGTTTTTGAATAATGGCTCTCTCATAGAGCTTAATGGAAATGTGAATATTTCTTCTCCTTATATTCTTTCTGCTTTGGAAACGGTCTTGTTGATTGTCATTCCTATTTATGCTGGTTAAGAGATTTAACATGCGGAATGCAATTTACGAAATTACAATATGCTTGGAATTCTATCAAGGGGAGGAGATCGCAATTACCATTCATTCTATCTACCTAGGAGAAGGTGGATTGTAGAGCATTTGTGCATAGCTAGGATGAGAGCTAGCTAGAGGTGGGTGATGGTTGATTACTTTAGCGGTGGTATGGGAAGCCGTTAGGGTTGGAGGTCGGATCGTACTTGTTAACACGCCAAGGCACATATGTTGGATCTAGATTGGATCCTATGGGTGGATTGTGTGTGTTCATTTCTATTGATTTTTGGGCCAGCAGTAGTATGGTAAAGAGATGATTTATTGTTGCTCGACTCAGTTTATAACTAGTTTAAGTTAGTAGAAATGAGCCCCGAGATGCAACTTCTTGTCGTAATTGGTGAAAATGGAGTCTTATTGAGCAGAGATGTGGTAGGTTAGGTGATTCATTTGAAACTCGTGTTTAATGTGGAAATTGCTACCACTCATGGAGTCTATTTGAAGATCGTTGTTTTTTGGACGAATGAATGATTGCGATCGTTTATCAGCTCCATCTGTGGACTTTGTTACACGTATCTGTTGTAGTTTATATGAGTCTCAGCAGCCATGCTTCTTGAGAGTTTACATCAACTTCTTTCGAGGCCAAGTGTTCCTGACAGTGAATCACCGTATTCATATACAAGTTAATAAAGATAAGCACAAGGTCTGTAATATTTGTAGAGGAGCTTTGCCTTATGGGTGCGCTTATATGGCAAGTTCCACTTCAATAAAAGAGTTACATTTGTTGGCTTTTTTCCCTCTCGGGCTCTGTGGTGGTTGTATGCTTGTTCTTTAGTTCTCTTTAATTTCATCCCACTAGCTGTGAATGAGAAATCTAGTTGTAGAGTTTAGATATACTATTAGTTCCGAATAGAGCCACAGCTGATCTAGAGCTAAGCTATGAAAGCATCACATAAGCAAGACTTAAGCTATGAAAGCAGCGCATAAGCAAGACTTAACACTAGAAAGCAGGAAAGAGAGAGATTAAGGAGACTAAAGAGAGAGATCAATATCATCAGCTGAATAACAAATGACACAGTTTCCCTACTTATAGCCAAGAGGAAGCCCTAAAAGGAAGCTTTCGGTGGCTAGGGCCCAACTGGGAGGGAAAATAGTGCGCCCTCCAAGAAGGCCCCCACTCTCCAGTAATATGGCCAAATGGCCAAATAATGAATAATAAGGCCAAAGGCCAAACATATAGTCTAAGTGTCACTAATAAATAAAAAGGGCCCAGGGCCTGCTTATGCATAAAGTAAAGTAAATGTAAATGGATGCGGCGAATGTAATGAGCCGAGTCCATAACTCTCCTCGACACAAAAAAAAGACCCAACTGCCGAAAAGAAACTGGATCAAACAGCAGCAAGCCCTGGTTCATCAACAACTAGAGCAGCATCTGATGTAGAGGAATCAACAAGTGCAGGAGGAGCACGATCCTGATCCACAAGTGATGGTGTATGATAAAAGACATCAATAGGCTCCCATGTGGCCTCCTCAACAGGACGACCATCGAACTGTACCAAAAACTGAATTTGCCGACAACATCAACTATGGTGAAGGCGAACCTGGTGAATGCAGCTGGTAAGAAAGGGAACAGCTCAGGATCAACATCATGGCGACGAAGGGAACATCTCGGCCGCGTCATCTGAAACCAAGCAATATGGAACAACCAGCAATGCCAAGGAACCAGAAGAAGATCAAGCAGTAACCAGGAGTGCCAAGGTATCCGCAATGCCGAAGATAGTAGAGGATCAGCCCAAAAGATAGGGACATCATACCAAGGTATCCAGAAAGCCCGAGAAGGTAAACTGCATCAGTAACGGGAAGCCAATAAGGAAACTGGAAAAGAGATGGACACTCATCGCGAATAGCCGCATCATACGCGTAATTATCAACCATATGTGCAAACTCAGTGATATAGGTGCCCCAAGAAAAGATAGCAGCATTGGAAGACTAGCACCAAGGAGTAGGAACATAAGCAGAATGACAGGCACGCTGTAGTAGCATGGAAAAGCAAGCGATATGCCAAGAAACATGGATCATAAAGAGATCATCCTGACAAAGGATAGCTAAAATGGAACCAGCATGGTCAAAAGCCCAAGGTATCCATAAGGCCCATGAATGAGAAGTAGCAATGGCACACGGTACCTTCAAGGCCCATATCACGAGAAGAGCAGCATGCGAAAAAGCTCCAGAAGGTCCAAGAAATCAATGCATCATCTAAAAAGACATGATGCATAAAAACAATAGCAACAAATCTAGAAATAGTGGAGGCCTCAACGAAAAAACTGTAGTCCAAAATCTCATCCAGAAAGACCTCATATGGACATACCAATCCATCATAGGATACACCAAAAACGGATGGAGAATCGGATGACCCATCAGAACTGGCCGCAAGTGTAATCCTAAAGTACACACCAGGCGCACAAGTGAGGAATAGAAGAAATGCATTGGAACGAGGAACAGGATTCCCAACATCAGTAGCAAGCATCGGATCAATATCCACGTGTACCTGGAAATGAGTATCAAAGCACATATGAGCAATATTCAAATATATGGCGGCAACATCCCCAAAAACTATCCAAGAGAGGAGAAGGAACTCTCTCAAGGTAATCGGATGGTCTCAGAAAACCAGAACAAAGTGGCAACTCAGCATCGGAGACCAAGCGATATGGAGCAAAACGGTAAGGGCCAAAGGCGTATGAATCATGTAAGGAACCGTAGAAATATCGTGAGGCGGTTCACAAACCTCAAGCAGAGATCCATGGAGTAAAGTGAAAGAAGATACAACCTGATCACCAATAGCGAGGGAACCATCAAACGTGGATTGAAGAACCCCATAGAAATCAGTAGGAAGATCAGCCATAACGGACTCAAGAGATGGAGATATAGAGACCAATGGAGAAGATACTGTACCAACCACCGAACCAGGAGGGCTATCTGAGGTATGCGCAAAGCAATAGTAGAAATACCACCAAGGTATATGGCCTGAATATCAATGAAACCAGGAATGACCACTGAATACAATATCTGTAAATCAAGGCATATAGGCACAAGGCACACAGCAACAACCTGTAAATCCGAAGGAGCATCAACCTGAGGAAGAGGACCCACGAATGGTGAAAGTGAAGCAGCAACTGATGTACTCTGAATCGAAAGAAGAGCTGCATCTTGAGCCTTTGGCAGGCTACGCATAAACTGCTTCCCGGTAACCAAGTGATAGTCTCCCTGGGAATCAATACCAGCTGAGAGAGATCCACAACAATAGTACCAAGTGAAGAGAACCAGGCTACACCAAAAATAATGTCATAGTGCTTCAGAGAAATGATGTAGAAATCTGCCTGACCAGAAAAATCACCAATGCAATAATCCAAGCCCTGAATCATCTGAGAACTGGGAAAAGAATGGGAACGAGAAACGTCAACACTGAGAGGCTGGGAAGCAAAAACAGGTGTAGCACGAATCCTGGTGGAAATGTAACTGCTAATGAATGAATGTGTACTGCCTGTATCCACTAAAGCAATATACTCTCGCCCCGCATCTAGAATAATATGATCCACAAATGGAACAACATATGTAGGCATAATAACAGAAGCATCGATTAATAAGTTCTAGCCTAAATATGCATCTAGAAGAACCACATACTCATCTAGACGGGTATCAACAAAATCAGCTAGTGAGTATACAATAGGACCATCATGAAATGTATAATCGTATGCCATATGGAGATCTACTGGAGTAGCCAACGCATCTGAAACCGTAGACCCATGAATAATATCGAAATAAGGAGCATAGGCGACAACATCTATAGCATGGCGCTCAGGAACACGAGTAGCATCAAAGTACTCAACAACAATATCAAAGCATGGAACAACATCATCAATAGGATCATAACATGCTATGTCAGTATCAAGGACCATATCAGACGCAACCTGTATATGTGAATCAGCATCAATAGGAACCTGTATATGTGACTCTCAGGTAGATCAATAACTATCTCAAGTAAATCAGGCAACTCACTCAAACTGTGTGATATAGGATCCTGAAGGTCAGCGAACTCTGCAGACGTGTAACGTCGGACAAAAGCAGGTCGAGGGTCCACAATGCAAGGACCTGGAACTGAAGGAGCAGGTGTAGGGGTGGACATAGCGGGAAAAGATGAAGTAGAAGGACGGGGTCGGGAGAAGCGGGAAGGAAGGGTGTCAGAGTACTTGTGCTGTAAAGTACTGGCTAGAGACATCGCCTCAACAAGTGTGGGAGGACGGAAGGAAGAAACATCGTAACGTAAGGCACCACGAAGCCCAGCAATGTAACGAGAAATAAGCTCAGTGGGCGGTAGATCTGTGAAAACATAAGAAGGGATGCGGCGAATGTAATGAGCTGAGTCCATAACTCTATTCCCAAGTCAGGTTAATTGTCTAAAAAAGAGTAGTCCCAATTGTCACAAGTGCGCAAACATTCTAAAGGTTTGTGGTTGGATTATGTCATAAGTGCATCTTAAAAAGTGATTTACTAAATCCAAAGCCTGTTGAACGTTTTGCGGGGCTCTTCGAAAATCAGAGAAGTAAACGGGTTGGCATGAAACATTTAAACCTGGATATGTGAGACGAAAATGATGCTTTTTATGCTGACAAGCAAAGAAGCTGCGTTTGCGATGCGATCCAAATCTAGGGACCTAATAGTGAAAAGGTATCAAAACTAGAACTTTGTTAGATTTCGTCTCACATATTAATCAAAACCAGAACATTGTTACATGTTCATCTGACATATCAACATTCTGCAAAGTAGATTGCAAATTAGATTGAAATTATAATATCTACTTGTGATATATAAAGCCATAAATGGTGGTTTTTAATTCATGAATGGTGTACAGAATTTTCCCTCTTTAACACAGAATTTAGAAAGATATGTAATGGTCGTGCTACAAATCATTGATGTTTTTTACCTTAAAAAGGCTACTGAAATTTGTTATGCTGAAACAGCAAATATATGGTGCATAAAGATGGAGGTATGCTTCGCTTTCAATGCAAAAGATATAAGACAATAATTCATTACCTCTATGCTTTTCAATCCTATTCCAAAATTTTGTTCACAGCATTGCAGGTTGTCATAGCAGGAGCTGCTTCTTAAATATTGTTGCTCTAATTGCGAGAGTAAGGGTATGGTGCATTATAGTGTAAAGATAATCAATTCAAGGAATAAAGTCAATTCTATTTCCCATAGTACTTCTTTATGTAGAAATGATGGTAGTGCCAGCCTTAGTTGCCCGTTCCGGAACGATGCCAAAAAAAAAAATACATTTTTTTAACAAAGGATTTAATTAAGATAAATATTTAAAATAATTAAATGTATATCAATATCGTTCCGACCAGGAACGTTCCGGAACGTTCGGAACGGAACGTTCCGACCCATTTTGGTCGGAACGGGCTTCTAAGGTGCCAGCCTGAGATGCTACATTAATTGAAGAAGATTGTATTAGAGAATCAGTTCTTGATGCCAGCAAATAGAGAAATCTTCAAAGTGAGCCATTGTTAGGACTGTTCAAAGTTGGCGCTCTGAAAAAATAAAGTCAATTCTATTTCCCATAGTACTTGTTTTAGAACTGATGGTAGTGCCAGCCTTGGATGCTGCATCAATTGAAGGAGATTGTATTAAAGAATTAGTCCTAATCTTCAAGGTGAGCCATTAGTAGGAATATTCAATATCGGTGGTCTGAAGCTTGGGAATGCATCCTTGAAGGTACAGCAGTTGGTTCTCAATGCCCTGGATAAAAGCACCATTACTGGCTTAACATATTGTTCTCATCATACATTGAAATTGTTTTCTAATGCTGTCCTAATAGTGGGGGGGCGTAATGGCTATTAGAAATCTGAAAATTTGACACTCTGCAAAATATGGAAAGCTTAAGAGGAAGCATAATCCACTGAAAGCACATGCGAAGGCATTAGGATTTGGTAGTTGGTAAACACTGTATCCATGTTTCTATTTACACCACATAGAGGTGATTTTCCTAGGCACTGCTAGTCAGGTTTTCGCTGATGTTGTGGCAATTTTCAGTGCATTTCGAACTTGCAGTTTCAAGTTTTCTTATACCATCCAAACAAGTATCAGGTCATTTTCTGGGCACATTATCAAAGATTTTGATGTAGGCATGATTGTCAATTTTGCTAATGACATCACATCCATATAGGGCCTTTTGTGTTTGTTTCACTGTGTTCTGGTTGGCATTCAAGCACAACTGGAAAGGGTTGAAATTTTGTAGGCTTCCAAACAGTGTTGGGGAAAGGTGAAGCTGTGTGAGTCAGAAATCAACAATGAACTGTCTGGTGTGAAGAATGAAATGAGGAGAACAGCAAATGCATGTTAGGTGTGCAGGTGAATCTTACATTGGAGATTGTGTGTGTCCTTCATGATGTATGTTACTACTGTAGACGTAGCATTGATATATTTTAGGTGTTTAGATCAACATTGCACAGTCTGAGAATCGTCATATACTTTATGTATATCTGGGAGTGTTGTCACAAAATTTTCCCTTGCTTTTTAACACAGAAAGACATCTGATGGTCGTGCTACAGTCATTGATGTTTGTTTACTTTGGTCAAAAGCTATCGATATTTGTCATGCTTAAACAGCAAACAAATAGTCCACAAAGATGTAGGTATACTTTGATTTCAATGCAAAAGGCTTCTCAATCCTGTTCCAAACTTTTGTTCACAGCATTGCAGGTTATCCTAGCAGGGGCAGCTTTTAAATATTATTGCTCTAAAAGGTATCTTATTATTGCTCATAAAAGCATATTATTGCTCTAAAAGCATATTGTAAAGATGACTAATTCAAAGAATAAAGTCAATACTATTTCCCATAATACTTGCTCATGTAGAAATGATGGTAGTGCCAGCCTGTTGCTACATCAATTGAAGGAGATTGTATCAGAGAACTAGTTGAAATAGGTAAGTCTTCAAAGTGAGCCATTGGTAGGACTATTCAAAGTTGGTACTCTGAAACTTGAAAATGCATGCGCAAAGGAACAGTAGTTGTTATCAATATCCTGGATAAAAGCACCAGTACTGGCTTAATACACCAGCTGCAAGTTGTTTACACTACCAGGGACCTTGAGTATTATGCAACTTTTTGCTGAAAATAATATTGTGTACATTAATAATCTCTTGATTTGTCCAGTAAAGATCTTCCTAGTGGTTTGTAGTTACGGCTAAAAACCAGAACAAAGTGTTTTAATTGTTCTCATCTTACATTGAAATTGTATTCTAATGATGTCCTAGTCGTGGGGGGCATAATGGCTACTAGAAATCCAGATATTTGGCGCTCTGCAAAATGTGGTATGCTTAAGAGGAAGCATAATCCACTCAAAGCACATGTGAAGGCATCAGGATTTGGTAGTTGGTGAACATTGTATCCATGTTTCTGTTGACACCACATACAGGTGATGTTCCTAGGCAGTGCTAGTAAGGTTCCCGCTGATGTTGTGGTCCATTTTCAGTGAATTTTGAACTTGTGCTTAGAAGGCTTGCTTATACCATCGAAACAAGTATTAAGTTATTTTCTGATCAAACTGAATGTTCAGTATTTGCTAATGACATCACATCCATAGGGCCTCCTTTGTTTGTTTGACCGTTTTCTGCATTCAAGCAGAACTGGTCAAAATTTTGTAAGCTTCCAGTGTTGGCAAGACGTCCAGCCACGCGAGTCAGAAATCGACCATGAATTGTCCGTTGTCAATTTTGAAATGAGGAAAAAGCAAATGCGTCTTAGGTGCAGAATCTGGCCTGTTCTGGAAAGAACACGTTCCGGAACTTAACCAATTTTTTTCTGAAATACGTATTTTCTTAACAAAGGAATCAAGAGAGTAAGGATTATATTTCAGATTACAGCTTCAGCAGATTTTGGTGGAGCATCTTCAGCTGGTAAGTGTTCAAATGTCGGTGACTTAATCACTGTACAAATTACAAGATCGTATTCAAATGTCGGTGACTTAATCACTGTACAAATTACAAGATCATGGTAAGCTTTCAAAGAAAGCCTTCAACTTCGGGCTCCAGGAGTTCCATAAAATAACCTACAGCGTACCTGGTTGTGTTTCCGTGAAGTACAAATGCTCATCTTTAAGTAAGTCTCTTGCAATTGTGGATGGCAATCTAGCACGTCCCTTTGGAAAATGATTTCCAGTTCCAACACAATGATCAGGTTGTGCAAATGAATAGTTCACTGCAATATATTCGCAGTTCTGTGCACCAACAATTTCTATTGATTGCTTAGACCAAGTTAGCCATGAGTTCCTTGCCAAGAGTTGAACGAGGTTTTGTATATATCTTAGAGATCCCAAGTCTTTAGCTCTCGATCAATGTATTATCAAGATGCGTCTCTCAATGTATTCTCAAAAGTAGGAAGGTCGTGGCCAGCAGCTGCTTTAATACCTGTTTTCTTAATTTTAAAAATATAGGTTCTGACCAAGTACGTTCCGGAACGTACTGTACGGAATGTACACTCCCAAAAGGGTCGGAAAGAGTTTCTAAGTAGCAGATGAATGTTACAATGGAGATTGTCTGCTTCATGATGTATGTTACTACCGTAGACATAGAATTAATACATTGAAGTGTTTAGATAAACATTGCATATTTTGAGAAGAGTCAGTGTTTGATAGGAATTTATCGTATTTAATCCATGCAGAGGATGTGTCATTTGATTTTAAATTTTAATGATTGATTTCTATTTTAAGTAGGTTGAAGCTTGTTTTTGGTTTCAGTGTTTTCTGGTCTGCACACAAGGCAGAACTGAAAGTTTGAATCTCTGTAAGCTTCCAAGGAGAATTGGGAGAAGGGTTAAGCTCCGTAAGTCAGAAAACCACCATGAAATGTCCAGTGGCAGGTATGAAATAAGGAGACTAGCAAATACTTCTTAGGTGTGTTTAGATCACTTTGCATGGTCTGAGAAGCATTAGTATTTGATAGGAATTCATGGTATTCAATCCATGCAGAGGATCTATTATTTTAAGGATGGTCGTTTTATTCCAAGTAGGTTGAGCTAAGCAGTGTGACAGCCTTGTGTTTTGTTTCACTGTTTTCTGTTCTGTGTGCAAGCAGAACTGAAAGGTCAAACTTTTGTAGCTTTTAAGGAGAATTGGTAAAAGGCTAAGCCACACGAGTCAGAAATTGACCATGAAACGTCCAGTGGCAAGTATGAAGTGAAAACAGCAAATACATCTTAGGTGTGCAGATGAACGTTTCTTTGAAGATTGCATGTCCCCTTGGTTGTGTAGGTTACTACTGTAGACATAGCATTGATATATTTTAGGTGTTTAGATTAACATTCCATAGTCGAGAAGTGTCGTATTTTATCCATGGAGAGGAATGATGGTTTTTTTTTTCCAAGTAGGTTGACATAAGTAGTGTGAGAGCTTTTTGGTTTCACTGTTTTCTGGTCTGCAATGTGCATGCAATGCGGTACTGAAAGGTCAAATCTCTGTAAGCTTCCAAGAAGAATTGTTAAAAGTGAACCTGCGTAAGGCCGAAAACAACTATGAAATGTCCAGTGGCAAGTGTGAAATGAGTAGACCCGCAAATACATCTTAGGAGTGTGTTTAGATCAACATTGCATGGCCTGAGAAGCGGAAGTATTTTTTAGGAGGATCTGTTGATCGATTTTAAATTTTGAGAATGGTTTTTAAGTACAAGTAGGTTCAATACGTAATGTGAGAGCCTTGTCTTTTGTTTCACTGTTCTCT
Source organism: Diphasiastrum complanatum (assembly GCA_029204225.1). Lineage (NCBI taxonomy): Eukaryota > Viridiplantae > Streptophyta > Lycopodiopsida > Lycopodiales > Lycopodiaceae > Diphasiastrum > Diphasiastrum complanatum. The sequence continues at coordinate 75,402,540 of CM055097.1, forward strand.
GTTCTGCATGCAAGCAGAAGGTCGAATTTCCGTAGCTTCCTATTTTTATGTATAAACTAAAACAAAGAAGAGAAGAAATTGCAGAGACTAGACTTCTAGCATAATTTTATTTAGGATTTTGTAAGTGTTTGATAATGAATCCATGTAAAGAAACAATTCGTAGTTGTAAGCAAGTCTTGCAATGATGGAAAGTTGCTTGCAATCATAAACACTATAACAGGCGGTTTCCATCTTCTTTTGTTGAGAAGATAGTCTGTGGAAGCCTTTTATGGATTCAATAGTAAAATACCTGCAAAACAAAACTTGAAATTTGGCTAAACAATTCTAGAAATTTGCAAATTTGAAAACCTGCAAACACACAAAAAAAGCAAAGAGGCGCTGCAGGGCGCTCTTAGATCCTTCTGCAGGCGCACTCTTTCCCTCCTCCAGGCTTGAAAATCTCTCTCTCTCTCTCTCTCTCTCTCTCTCTCTCTCTCTCTCCCCCCCTTTGCTTCATGGGCCCGAGCTGGACCTCGAAACTACTTGGGGCCCGAGTAGTGGGAAGGGGCAGAGGGGAGGAAAATGGAAATTCCTAATTTTGTTTCAAAGCAGGGGGAGAAGGGGAGGGGTTTAGCTTTGTTTAAAAGATACTAGTTTCCCTCCTCTCTTGAAATTTGATTGGTGTCATCCGATATGGGAGTTTATCAGAAGTTTCAGTTGACCCTAATCAATTGCTTCACACGTTAAGTAAGCCATAGTGGAACTTCACCAAAGTAATAAATTACGCAATAATCAAATGCAAAATCCATTAATTCCAACTTGGGCTATCAATTGGACTTTTTCATTGATGAAATTTTTTTCAATCGCCTCGAAGTTGTTGAAGATTGGATAACTTGGTGATAAGCTATTTTAGCTTGCAAACGTAGCGGAAGAAAAGCCAATAGCATTTGTGTTATTGGGTTTTTTTTGGTGTAGGGAATTGCGTTCAAAATCGGCAATTTGGGCTGGATTCTTGAGGAATTTCACAAAGCCTTTGTTACCATAAGACTTGGAAATTTGTAAATTCTGTGTTTATAAATTGTCGGATGGACAATTTGAAATTGGACATGTATGTCCAAGAGTTAATTGATTTTATGGCCAAGGTGTACTCTTTGGCCGAAAATTGGAATAGTGGCAGCTCATTTATGGATTAGCTATCGATTATCAAAATGAGTGCAAACGTAATGTCCTCCCTACTTTGGATGATGCTATCCGGGTGGCGAAAGCCTATGATAGCACTATTGTTGCTTCATAGAAGAGCATACACAACGAAAGTGCCCCGAATCCGAAACACGATTAGCAAAAGAGTAAGAGGAAAAAGTTTTTTGATGAATAGGAAGTTGTTGCTCACCAAAAGAAAAAGAAGCAAGAAGCCAATAATAAAAGGCGTGAAAGAGGGCAATCAAGAAAAACCTTTGTTTCTTTTATGATAAACTTGGGCATCGTGCAAAATGGTGTCCCGACAAGAACAAGTCATCGAATATCATATGATGGAGTTATCTGCAAGTAAACTTCAAGTCAATTTATTGGAAAATTATGCTTATACTTGTAATTTTAGTACGTATATTAGGGAAAGACATTAATGTACTACTTGATTTAGGTACTACTAGCAATTTTTGGAATTCTCAGCTTGTGCAAAAGCTTCGGGCGCCCACCATGGCTAGTGATCACTACTGTGTGGTCCACTTAGCCTCGAGCCGAGTGACCTGACTTTCACATCATGAATCTCGATCTTTCACTGATGTCATCTTAGGATATGAGTGGTCTATTAGTAAATCAGATTTAGTAGAAATAGATTTCAAAAATCATTCATTGGTATTTAGGGATATGTAATGGTAAGGATATTCAAGGTATTCCCATCGTTGATGGTTTTCTTCATTGAACTAGTGGAAAAATTACACGATTCTAAGTATGAGTTGTTTCAACTTGTTTTAAAATTTTGTTTGAATTGTGATATTGTTAATGATTTTGATATGAATGTGTTTTTTCTTTATAATGTTGAAAATTTTCATTACGAGCAACAATTAATTGAAGATTTAAAGCAAAAATTTAATGATATTTTTTTTAAACTACTACCTTATGGCCTACCACTTGCATGGTCCGTTGATCGTAAGATTGAGTTGATGGCCGACAGTCGTCCCACTTGTAGACAACCTTATAGGTTTAGTCAAAAAGACGAGGGAGAAGTGGCTAGGCAAATTGAGGAATACCATAGGATGCGACATATTAGACCAAGTAAAGTACCATGGGGAGTGCCCCTTCTTCTCAAGAATAAGGAGGATGGCGGTTTTCGGTTATGTGTGGATTACAAGGGTCTATACAAGTTTATCTTAAAAAATAAATACCTGTTACCTAGGATGGATGATCTCATGGATTGATTAAGTGGAGCAAAATTCTTTACGAAAATTGATCATTGGACAGGATATTATTAGATTATGATACATTTGGATGATGTATCTAAAATTGGTTTCAAGATGAGATCTGGCTACCTTTTGGTTTGACTAATGCCCCGACAACTCTGCAACAAATGATGGATGACTTGTTTCTTCTTTTTTTGAAAATTTTTTGAAAAAAATCATAGTAGTGTTTCTAGATGACACTAAAAGAGCATGTTTGCTTGACTATGTTATGTTTTAGCAGTTTTTTGAGTTTTTTCTATTTACGTGACAATTTGCATGAGTGCCAGTTTGACGAAACATACAGAGTAGAGTCAAAACACACGTCTCGTAACTAGGACCGAATTGTCGTGCAAAGGTACCTCACAAAAACTAGACTATATATATGTACCTTACTTTAACCTTTTGTGTTTATACTTGCAGACAAGCTTTCTTGGGAATGGGGTGTGCTCTCTTCTTACAAGTTGATGCATCAGAGTGAATTAAGCTTTGTTAAGTTGCTTTTCTAACTGCTAGAATGATCCTCAGCATGGTATGAAAGCTCGAGACAGATGCAGTTTAACAAAAGCTGAAAGCCAAATTCATAGAGGATTTGAAGAACTACGTTATGGTTGAGTAGCTTATCAATTAATTCAGTCGTGGAAGAGGAAGCCTAGTTGAATAGGATTGAGATTCCTATTGTCCCAAGTGTATCAAGTTCAGAGAGTTTTGAAGAGCTAAAATAGAGATCACAAGCTTATTTGGGAAGAGCAGCTTTCAGAGCGAAGTCATTTCGTCTTGAACCTATTTCTCACCGATTGACAAGCAGTCAATTTTTGGAGGTGAAGAGTAGTAGGGTGACCTATTGTGAATATAATCCTGTCTAAAAAAAATTCACAAGAAATGAGAGCTATTGATCAGGAAAGGTGAGAATAACCCAAGCTAGGGTTTGTTCAAGAGAAGTTGAAAAACTCTCGCCACACAGAGAGTTTTTTTGTGTTGTAAAAGTTGACAGCGTGTCGCTCTAGTAGGCTGAACTCGCTCCCTCAAGGCTACAGACAACTGTGGTTTATTTAGGGTGTTGGATCGCGATCTGTATATGGCTGTTTTTTAAGCCCTTGAAGCTATAGCCGATATAGGAGGGAAGGAGGTGAGGAGACAGTCGCGGACTTGCACGCCTCCAGGTGTATAGTGCATTGATGCACAAGTAGCTTAAATTCGTCAAATCAGATCTTGGATAGATTGAACACGGTTATATCGTCACCTTTAGATTCATGACGACTTTCGATGGTGCCTACTACCACGTCTATCGAGGAAGCCTGCAGTTGCGAACACGGGGGAAAATGAGGGACGTATCTAAGACGATCCAATGACATCTGGTGCTTAGGTTTTTTCCCTGCTATCGAAGGAGGCTAGAAAAAAAAAATGAAATGTTTGTATTGTTTGTAGATTGGCTTGAGAGAATTCAGCCAAGAAGTATCATATTGAAGTGTGAAAAATCAGAGATCCAAACACATTAGTTCATCAATGATCTTTAGCCAAATTTGGTTGCACATCTAGTTTCATCTACAACATCTTTGTTGCCCAAATCATTCTAGCAATATGTTGTATCAATAGCAGCTTACATGCATACCTGATCAATTGTAGGGCTCCAAAGGTTTCTTGTAAAACTTGTAATTTGATTCAACAATGCGGTGCAAGATTTTGCGAGGAAATGCGCTCTTTCTTGAGGTTGCCAAACATCAAGAAGTTGTTCAGAAGCTGCACAGCCGCATGGATGGTGGGATCTCGGATGGACTCTCATCATTGGTCCAGTATAACTCAATGGTTGTGTCAATGGAAGGTTTAATGACATTCTTGGCATGTTTATGGTTGGGTGAGGACTGGGTGCCAAATGATATCCCTATGGATTCAAGGGCAGCTTCAGTGATGCGCACCTTGTGGATAGCCCCCTGGTATTTGATATAAAACTTAGATTTTTCCTCGGCCTAGGTGCTAAAGGCAAAAGTGATAAAATCCATATTATTTTTTTTCAAGAAAGTGCACTCATGGATCTCCATTGCGGTGAGTAGAGGCTCAGCAAGGTTCATCCATTGAGCCAACATGCTTGTGCTAGGAAGTATCATGATGTCCGTCTTGGTCAGAACGTCACACTGAGGAGACTGAGACGTATCGGTAGAAGACATGACGGGAGTAGTCAGAAACTGAAAGTAGGAGCGCAAGAGTGTATCAGAAGGCTGAAAGGAAGTTTCAGAAAGTTCTGGTCGTTGGAAAATTCCGCAAGAGCTTCATTAGCACAAGTGAGTAATGAAATCAAATTCAGCCCTTTTATAAGTGAATTTGCGACAAAGCACTAGTTTGGCTGCTTAGTTCTGGACAATAATTTGCAGGCATGTTCAGTACTGTAAAATTAGTTTCCAAAAATCTCAGCGAAGGTTTCTGAAGATCTGAATTGTTTTGAAGGTCTGAACTTTCGCCTAGGAACATTCTTCGCCTAGGTTATGTAGATAAGAAAAATTTTCAGGATCAAAACTTATGTCCAACCTAATTTTGGCATTTTGAATCTATCTGACAGGTCGGTGAAGGTTAATAATGATGGTAGCATGCTCGGCGAAGGTTTCCAAAATGGCAAAGTGACTAACTTCAAGAAGGTAATAAATTTGCTAGAGAACCATCGCCCAACTCAATATAGGTAAATCTGAGGTGGATGTATGATCTGGCAACTCGGCAAAGGTTTCCCAAACTGTATGTACAAAAAATGACTCAAAAAGTGATTTTCTAAGGCATTTTTCTATAAAAAGGTAGTTCTTGAAAATTCTTTCCTTCAACTTTTTTTGATCCGAAGACTCTTTTTTTTCAAGTGTCTTTTTTATAAAAGAAAAATCAATCAAGTAGTGAAAAACAACAGAAATAAAATTGACCAGGTACTAGATCAAGCTGGTTGAACTGGTTGCCAAAACTTGAGTAATCGACTGTCATTCATCGGATTATCAAATCGTTTTCCATCCAAATGTTCATGCCATGCCTTGCGGCGAGCTTTCTTTGCTGCTATGCATGAACTGCCATCAATATGGTCTCACAAAGTTTTTGTAAAGCCTCATGACGCATTTGTAAGGATTTCGCTTCATCCAACCGTTCCGTTGTCGCTATGCGTAAAGATGGTATCATGAACTCAATTGGCATAACCGCATCTTGGCCATAGACAAGCTGGAATGGTGTTTGATTCGTACTACCTTTGTAAGTTGTTCTGAATGCTAATAATGCTGCATGCAATATATGTTTCCAATCAAAACGACTTGCTTCCACCATTTTTTTTTATAATGTTGCAGAGAATCTTATTGGAAGATTTAGCTTGGCCATTACCTTTGGATAGTACGGTGGTGTACTAAACTTATGAACATCGAAAAAGTCTTCCAACAGACACTTTATCGTTTCATTTACAAAGTGTGTTCCGCGATCACTGACGATCTCGATAGGACATCCAAACCTAATATAAAGGAACTTAGCCAAAGATTTCGCATCTGCAACTTGAACTGCTTTCGCTTCAATCCACTTGGTCATATAATCAGTGCAAGGATGATGTATTTGGCTTGAGATGATCTTGTCGTATGATGAATAAGACCAACATAGTCAAGGCTCCATTTTTCGAACGGTGCTTGCGATAAAACATGATGCAAAGGTTCATACTGTTTTGTAGAACGGCGTGCACGTTGACAAACATCACATGACTGAATATAATTTTCTGTATATTTATGAAGAAGTGTAGTAGGCCACCAACATCTAAGAATCAATTGTCTCTTTTGTACTTTTGTCAAGGAATGATTGAGTTGGCCTAGCATCCGATATTCAACAATATCGATTGCCCACTCAGGTACTGCTTCAACAGAGAACAACGTAGCATCTGGTAGTTCATCATCCACTTCAGTATTAACTGGTGCTGATTCAATTCTGGATATATGGTCAGCCATATAATGTTTACCTTTTCGAACCACAGCTCGAAAATCAAATTCGGTCAATAAAAGTAGCCATCTTGCAATACTTTTCAAATTCCATGTCTTGTTCACTAAATAAAATAACGGCTAGTGATTAGTATAAAATGCAAAATGTGTTGCCATTAGATAATGTCGAAACTTCTGTATGTAAAAAAACCATGGTTAACGGTTCTGTCTGTTGTCAAATAATTCTTCTCAGCATTTGTAAGTTGTAGGCTTGCAAATCTGATCGGATAATCTTTTTTGTGTTCACTGGATGCATCAAAACTGATCCCTAAAGCTTTCTTCAAATTTTCAAATGCTTCCAACGCCTCAATTATACATATTGGTACAATAGTCAGTTTGTATATAGGTCTTGCTAAATTTGCAAAGAATAAAATAAATATTCGATAGTAATTGACATGATTCATAGACACATAAATCCCTCGAATTGTTCCTGGCGGCGACAATTCGACGATGACTTTGATCTTGGAATAATCTGTAGCAATGTCATGTCTTGATTTCACATGTCCAAGGACAATTCCATGAGTAACCCAAATTTGACACTTTTCTGGATTTAAGAAGATTTGATATTTGTGACAACGTTCAAACACTTCCTCCAAACGATCCAAATGGTGTGTATCGGCACTATGGACTCCGAGATCATCCAAGTATATTTCAAGGAATTTCTGCAAGTAGTCTTTGAAGGCGAACTACATTAATCGTTGAAATGAACTAGGTGCGTTACAAAGTCCAAATGACATAACTTTGTAGGAAAAATACTAGGAATTTTCCTTCAGAGAACACGATGGAAGTTCGAATAAATCAAACTAATATCAGTGTCTTCAATCGTGTCTGATTTTGGTCTATGTACTAATAGAACAGTTTCTATTTTGATTGAATAAAGCATGCAGATTTAGGAGATATATGAGTGAGTGTGAGAGACAATTTTAGAATATCAGAACAACTGGAAAAAAAAAAATCATCTGTTGCACGAGTTTGCGGGCAATTTGCCTTGCTCAGTATCGTTCCAGGTATTATGGGAGTATGCACACCTTTGCATTCGAGCATGTTGAAATCTTCAATGATTTTGAAGAAACCAAGAGTTTCTATCTTTCAAAGCCTTAGCATTTTTCCTTAGTTTTTCCTTTGTTGTTTTTCGCAACTGTGCATTTTGAACTAGATTTCGCACAGTCTGCATTTTGAATTGTTTCTTCACACAGTCTGCATTTTTGGGTCATGAGGAAAATTTATCCCTAGGTCTAAAACACTTAAAAAATAATTCTGAGAACGTTTCCTGATACTGTCGCATTTTTTGCATTTTTGCAAAAAAGGAGGCACTGTCCCTAAAATGCCTTAGAAAGGTTTAGACCCTTAGAAAAAGGGGCACTGCCCTTAGAAAAGCTTTCTGCCACATTGTCGTGTTTTTGGCCTTTCGAAAAAAAGTGACACTGTCTTTAAAACGCCTTAAAATTATTTTCAGACCTACCTTCGCATCTTTCTCCCTTTTCTCCTTTTTCGTGAAAAAGCGAAGGTGCCCTTGAAAAACAAAGTTGTCTTCAAAAACAAAAGGCGACACTGCGCTTAAAAACTTATAAGGGTCTTTAAGCAAAAAGCGAAGGCCTGCAGCATGAAGGCACAACACAACGGGTAGAAGGCAGATGATTCACAGAGGACAACGATAGAAAATTGGAATCAGTTTTGGTTAAGGCTACTGCATTTCTTTTGATTAGATTTTCTAACTTAATCAGTCTTGGATTGATCACATAAAGAGATCAATGAAGGATGCAGATGTATGCAGAAGACACACATAGTCACGGATAGAATATAGGCAGACAGTCTGAGATAGCTCCAGAGCGAGTTTACAGATTAGCAGTAGCTAGTCATACTGTTTGCAAGAAGAGAACATCTCTCTCGTGCCAACGCATTGATCTGGAAAACAGCCAACGCTCAAGAATTATATTGTAAATCCAGTTTTGATATTGAAGCCATTTTCTCAATGTTATATTCAGTGATGTGTATAATCTGTAATACTTGAATGCGTGCTAGCAGTAGATGAATTTTTGCTGTTGTTTTTATTCAACATTATCTGTTGTTTACAAGTTTAAATTTTACAACAAATCTGCAGTAGCAAATTTGAGGTCTAGAAGAGAATTAGACTGTAGTGAGAAGCAGTAGCTACTCCTACTAAGCAGTAGCTACTGTAGTGATCTCTGAACACAATTGCCATCACGAGGCAGTCGGGGTCGGAGCCTTGCGGACGGACTCAGTTTCCATCAAAGCCCTACCTGAATCCTTCAGGCTATGGCATCCATTAGCAACATTCAATCAAAGATCTGCATGATCCTTGACTCTTCAAGATCAAGATTTTTGGCATGGAAGGTGAAGACTTCTCTCATACTGAAAAGAGAAGGTCTATGGCCCTGGGTTGATGGCACATAAGAGATGCCCACAACCACCGACAAAGAGCTACGAGAATGGAGAGAGAAGAACGACAAGGCAATAGCCATGTTGTGTTCCTCCATCAAAGACAACTTAACATTTGATCTAGTCACACTCTCCAAAGCAAGAGAAATGTGGGATGCTTTGCTGGCCAGATTTCAAACGAAATCACGAAGCCAAATTATGCTCACTTCCTTCATCATAAGAATGAAGGACCTGTTCCTCTCGCTACGCAATCCTGGAGAAGAGAATATAGTCACAGCGGAGAAGCAACTCACATACCTGCTGCGAGCTCTACCAAGATCGTTTCAAATGACCCGAACACTACTTGCTAAAGATCCAACGATGACTCTTGAGAAGGCTGTAATCGAGATCAGAGAAGAGGTGGAAGCTCGCGAACACCTTGATGACAATGATAACTATGATCAAACTCTCTACAGCAACAAAGAGAAGCAGAAGAAGAATTTCAAGCCTAAGAGGGAGTCAGACCAAAGACAAGATCGAAGGCAACAGTCAGAGGGAGCGAAAGAAAGCAAATGGAAGAGCAGAAACAAACCAAGATAGCAGAACAGTGAGAAGAAGATTTGTACCAGATGCACACGAGAAGGCCACACTGTTGATCTGGCTCAACCCAAAAATAGAGTGCATCCATTGTCACAAGAAGGGTCACGCAGCCATTTACTGCAACCAAAATCCCAGAAACAAGAAAGCTCATAGTAGATGGGAGAGCGACAATAGCTCATTCTACGTGGAGGAACCAGAGTCCTCCAAGATGGCCGAAGACAGAGCTAACAATGGCAAGAACCCAGCAACTTACTTGTGTGCTGATGTCTATGCGACATCAACTTCAGATACACAAGAGATAATTATTGATTCAGGTGCAACGTCACACTTTGTATCAGCGAGGCACATGATCACTGATTATGAAGAATTAGAGTCTTCTAGATACATAATCTTGGGAGATGGTTCCAAACACAAAGTTAGCGGAATCGGAGCGTTGTGGTTAGGCACCAAAGGAAAAGACAGAAGGCTCGACAACACTCTATACGTGCCCACTCTTCAAAAGGACCTACTTTTTGTTGCTAAGATGGTAGATGCAAGACAGAGAGTCACCTTTGAAGGCGATACCTGCGAAGTGGTTGAATCCGCAACCACTCAACTTGTCACCACATGAAAGCGAAAGAGGAACCTGTATCACCTCAGGATCCGAGTACTTTCAGAGCAAGCTCACCAGACCAACAAATCGATGGATATTACATAGCACATGAGGCTGTATCACATGAATACGGTCGCTCTATACAATGCTAGCCGAAGCAGAGCATTCACTGGTGTCAACATAAAAAATGCAACATGCTTGAAGTCTTGCGATGCATGTAACAAAGGCAAGATGTCACGAATACCATTTACCAAGACTCTTTCAGAACAAAAGAACTCCTGAAACTGGTACACTCTGACATCTGTGGACCGTTTGATGTGGTCTCCCTCGAAAGTTCGAAGTACTACATCACGTTCATTGACGACTTCAGCAAGTTTGGCGCCGTGTATTTTACCACAACAAATCAGAGGCCCTGGACAAATTCACAAAGTTCATGAATTGGGCTGAGAAATGGACTGACAAGAAGGTGAAGCAGTTGAGAACATACAGAGGCTTTATTGAGTTTTGCACTAGCAGAGGCATACTTCACTTGTAGATCGCAGCCTACACACCACAGCACAATGGTGTGGTGGAGAGGAGAAATCGGACTCTCATGGAAGCTGCGAGATCTATGATGGCCTATTCAAAGGCATCAAAATTTTTATGGGCTGAAGTAGTAGCTATAGCCAACTATTTGCAGAACAGGACAGGTAGATCCAACGTTGCACATACCACGCCACAAGAGGTTTGATGGGACAACAAACTAAGTCTGACACATGTGTGCATTTTTGGATGTGTCACATATGTCCACATTCCAGATCAGATAAGAAAGAAGCTGGATGAAAAGGTAGAACAAGGATTCCTTGTAGGATATGATGTTCATTCATCATACTACATGATCTACATATTTGACAACAAATAAATCAAGACTGTCAAAGACGTCAGATTTGATGAGTCAAAGACAATCGCTGACGGTGATCCAGTTGGCTACGAAATTTGCTAGCATCTACGGAGGGAGCGGACCCTGAGCACCCAGAACAAGAAGCTCAAATCTCAGATGGACAGAATGATTGTTCATACGATGAGCAGCTAGGCACAGATCCTATATCCAGGACACCTGCTACTCATCAAAATTCAACAGTCAACAAAGGAAAGAAGATTGACAAAGGCAAAACCATCGAACTGACTGCGGACTCTCCAAGAAGATCCACGCGAGAAAGAAGAGCACCTATCATATTTGTACCTGACAACTCATCATCTATATCAGAGGAGTTCTGTGGATTTGGAGGAGAACCTCAATCATATGAGAAAGCTATCAATTGTCCAGATAAGGACAAGTGGATTGAAGTGATGAAAGATGAGATGAAATCCATGGAGCATAACAATGTCTGAAATCTGGAGCCATTACCAACAGACAGGAAGAGTATAAAATGCACATGGGTTTACAAGTACAAGTATGGACCTGATGGCAACGTATCTAAATACAAGGCCAGACTGGTGACGAAAGGTTTCTCTCAAAAGTATGGTGTTGACTATACTAAAATCTTTTCTTCGATCGCAATACATTCATCCTTATGCTTGTTATTTTCATACGCAGCAACATACAGTCTCAAGATCCACATCATGGATGAGAAGACCGCCTTCTTACATGGCGAGTTGAATGAAGAGGTCTATATGGACTAGCCACCGAGATTTATTTGCTCACGCTTTGCCAACTACGCCTGCCGAATACAAAGAAGCATATACGGACTGAAGCAGTCTGTCAAGCAGTGGTATAAGAAGAAGGATCACACCCTCAGATCCTTAGGATCTCAACCATTAATGGCCGACTACAATGTCTATACAAAGGTCACAGATGGAAAAATCGTAATCATAGCAGTCTACGTGGATGACACCTTGATTATGTCCACAAGTAACGAGCTAATTGCTCAGGTGAAGCATGATATTTCACTGCATGTTGAAATATCAGACCTAGGGGAAGCAAGATGCTACCTAGGATTGCAAGTTGACAGAGATCTTGACGGAGGAAAGCTGTATCTTCACCAGTCAAGATACATCTAGAAAATCATTGATGATTTTCAAATGACGGAATTTAAGGGAGCTAACACGCCGATGGTAACTGGAACAGTTCTGACCAGGCAAGACTGTCAGCAGAACGCAGAAGAGCAGGAAGCCATGCAGAACGTGCCCTACAAGAGATGAATCGGGTCACTCATGTACTTAGCATATAATACATGTCCTGACATTGCTTATGCAGTTTTCAAAATGAGCCAGTTTAATGTCAATCCAGACCATACCTTCAACAGACGAAGGATTATGGGATGTGTTTCTCTCAGCATGAACGATTCCAGATTAAATCCTACAACGATGCAAGCTGGGCATCCCTGAAAGATGACTGTAAGAGCGTCTCAAGAGGATGCATGATAGCAGCCAAAGTAGCTGTCATATGGATCAGCAGGAAGCAGACCGTGGCCACGCAATCATTTTGCGAAGATGAGTATGTTGCAGCAGCCAAGATGGCGAACGAAGTTATATGGCTCAAGCAGTTCCTTGACGGATTGGGAGAGAACTCCAACAAGCCGTTGTTACTATTCATGGATAATACATCTGCCATTCATCTGACGAATGATCCAGTGTTTCATTCCAGAACAAAATACATTGCTATCAGATATCATCTGATAAGAGATCTGGTTGAGAATGAGAAGGAGCGCACAAGCTTAGGAATCAGAAAAATACTAGCTTTGAGAGGGAGCTGAAGAAACCAAGAGTTTCTATCTTTCAAAGCCTTAGCATTTTTCCTTAGTTTTTCCTTTGCTGTTTTTTGCAATTGTGCATTTTGTGTGCAAAAAGTAAAAAAATGACTAAGAGTGGATCCTAATCTGATCCTCAAGAGGGATTGGTTGTTAGATTACTTGATCTATCAATCTACTTGAGATTAAAATCAATCTAGATCAATTCTAGACACAAAATCCTAACAAAAACAATCATTAATTGAAGGTAGGTGTACTTTCTGGTTTCACACGTGTGAAACACTGTTGAGTATGGACTCCAACCTGAAAATCAAGTACACCTTGATAGAATCTCAAAACAATCAAAACAAATGTAGACAAATGGAGAGAATCACTCAAAATTGCTTCCAAAACCAAGATTGGTGTCTCACAATGATTATGGCCAAATGTGGCTCTATATATACAATAAGTGGGAGCTCGTGGCAGTGATCATCCCTCTGATCCCACATGTGTGAAGGTGCTTTGTCATATGATGATTCATCATGCAAAACTGACACTTGGACAAAACCTTCTATTTTGAGCACTTTTGGTCCATTCTCCTTCTATATGGAGATCTAGTTGGAAATCTTCTAGAAGTCAAAATTCGCCTACTTCAGCTTATTCCACATGTCTGAGCTGTCCTCTACACATGGGATATGACACCTAACCAAAGGATGTGGCTCATGCAATCAATAGATTGATGCCATGTGTCATATGTCTAGAAAACTAGTTTTTGGCCATCTTAGCCACTAGAACTTGAATTAAATCATATGTACAATATATATGTTCATGGTACATGACAGATACACTAGTTTCACACGTGGGAACAGGCTCCACACATGTGTGTTTATCTATATACAAATTTTTTAGCCTCTACCAAGCTTATTTTTGCATTTTTCACATTTTGAACTGGGTTTTGCACAGTCTGCATTTTTGGGTCATGAGAAAAATTTATCCCTAGGTCTAAAACACTTAGAAAATAATTCTAAAGAACTTTTCTCGACATTGTTGCATTTTTCACATTTTTGCGAAAAAAGGAGACATTGTCTCTAAAATGCCTTAGAAAGATTTAGACCCTTAGAAAAAGGGGCACTGTCTTTAGAAAAGGTTTCTGCCACACTGTCGCATTTTTTGCCTTTCGGAAAAAAGCGAGACTGTCTTTAAAACGCCTTAAAATCATTTTCAGACCTACCTTCGCATCTTTCTCCCTTTTCTCCTTTTTCGAAAAAAAGCGAAGGTGCTCTTGAAAAACAAAGGTGTCCTCAAAAACAAAAGGCGGCATTGCCTTTAAAAACTTATAAGGGTCTTTAAGCAAAAAGCGAAGGCCTGCAGTGTGAAGGCACAACGCAACGGGCAGAAGGCGGATGATTCACAGAGGACAACGACAAAAAACTGGATCAGTTTTGGTTAAAGCTAATGTATTTTTTTTTATTAGATCTTCTAACTTAATCGGTCCCCTGGATTGATCACATAAAGAGATCAACGAAGGATGCAAATGTATGCAGAAGACACACATAGTCATGGACTGAATACAGTCAGACAATCTGAGATAGCTCTAGAGCGAGTTTACAGATTAGCAGTAGCTAGTCATACTATTTGTGAGAAGAAAATATCTCTCTCGCACCAACGCGCTGATCTGGAAAACAGACAACACTCAAGAATTGTTTTGTAAATTCAGTTCTGATATAGAAGCCATTTTATCAATGTTCTGTTCAATGATGTGTATGATCTATAATACTTGAATGCATGCTAGCAGTAGATGAATTTTTGCTGTTGTTTTTATTCAATATTATCTGTTGTTTACAAGTTTAAATTTTACAACAAATCTGCAATAGCAAATCTAAGCCCTAGAAGTTGAATTATGTTGGTGTATGATATGAAATGCTTGGTCTACGATTGATTACGATTGCAGCGGACGTGACGGAAGCAAAACACGAGAGGCAATTACGATGTAAAACGTTGCCTCTACTAAAAGTAAGAAAATAATGAACACAGTAGTAACTGTGATTTCAGGAACGTGGATTGTCTAAACGGAATCAAAAGCTTATTATTCTTTTGGGTTATCAGAGTAGGAGTCTGAGACTGCCGTAACAGAAGGATTGCGAAGCATTAGGCGTCTTGGACAGCCATGCGATCCTCTGTCTCTAATAACTGTGTTTGTGTGCAAGAGAGTGAGAGAGACAATTGCATTCAATCAAGCACGTAAAGTTTGAACAGTAGCGAATCTGTATATATAAAAGAGAATCAGAACATAATACAATAGCGTTGACAAGCGCGTGCTCCTAATTACAGACTCAAAACAATAGCTACAATCCAAAATCTCTCTCTCTCTCTCTCTCTCTCTCTCTCTCTCTCTCTCTCTCTCTCTCTCTCTCTCTCTCTCTCTCTCTCTCTCTCTCTCTCTGTATAAATCACTAACTCTAAGGAGCTAGTTACTTAAGACCTTTTGGTCTTTTGATCACTCTGTGCATACATATTGTTCAACTCAACAACACCTATCTATCACCCTTCTCTTCGTTCAGATACATATTTATAGCTGGCAGAGTCTTTTGATTTATTATAATTACAGTTTACAAGATGATTAACAGCCGTTTAAACAAGATCCGTAGATCCATTATTAGAGCCTCGTGAAGGAGGAGAAGTATAGAGTAATGTATCCTCCGTATGCGTCATAGTGCAAAGATGTAGGTTGTTGATTGTTTTCTTTGTAGATGATCGTTTGCTTCCTTCGTTGATGATTGTAAGTGATAACTTACGGAGCTAAACGATGAGATGGGTCAACTGTTGTTAGTTGACTTCGTAGAAACTCATAAGTCGTCGTCGTTGGTCGACTTCGTTGATAATCGTAAGTAGGTTACTTACGTTTAAAACCGGTTGAGGAGAGTTGACTCTGATTATAGCTTCCATCATAGGAGATCATAGGAAGGTCACTTGCGGTGGTCGACAAGATTACGTTCGTTGCCATTGATGATTCCGCAAGTGCTCGTAGATAGTAACTTATGGTTTTTAACGACTCCTTGTGGTTTGTGATTTGCGGTTTGCGGTTTGCGGTTTCTTGCAGTTTGCGGTTTCTTGCGGTTTGCGGTTTGAGTCGTGCTTCTCCGTAAAGAATGTTTTAACAGTTCCTTTTGGTCAGACCGTAATCTGGCAATGACTTTGCGGTTTTGTCTGATTCAACTTTGCGTGTAATTCTGCATACTGAACACATGTTTAAATGACCTAATCTTTGATGCCATAAATTTGCATCTGAACAACTCACGGAAAGTGCAACATCGTAACTCAGTATGTACAAATTTCTTTCTCTGTAAGTAGAGAGGATTTTCTTTGAGTTCTCATCTAAAATAATACATTGGCTGGCAATGAACAAAGCTCTATAGCCATGATCTATGATCTTGCTAATAGACAAAAGGTTCTTTGTTAACTGCCTAGTAATGCCATCAGAGAACTGCAATTGAATAGACCCTTGGCCTTCAATTTGGTGTGAATTGGAGTCACCAAAAAAAAATGTACTTTGATTCTGTAGTTGTGAGTGTAGAGAAGAGGTCCTTGCATGGCGTCATGTGCTCAGAAGCACCTGAATCGAGATACCAGTGATGGGCATCTCTACTGGATTGATCTTGTACCATTAGCGCCTTCTCTTCATCTTGAGATCCTTTGACTGTGTCAGAGTTTCCTTCTTGGTGTTGCTGCATCTTCTTCTTTGCTTCGTTGTACTTGAGGATGTGATAGTCCTTGATGTTGTGGTTGGTTTTTTTGCAATATCTGCAAAATAGCTTGGTCTTGGACGATGAGTGACTATACTATTGCTGTTGTTGTGGTTGTGATGTCGAATTTAAGTGTCTTTGAGTTTTAGAAATACAATGACAAGAGCCTTGCCATCCTTGGCACACAAACAATTTCGAATAGCTTTGGAAAAAGATCCTGGACTCTATCCACTGAACCAATGCTCTGATAGCACTTCTATTGGTGTATGATGTGAAATGCTTGGTCTACGATTGATTACGATTGCAGCGGACGCGACGGAAGCAAAACACGAGAGGCGATTATGATGTAAAACGATGCCTCTACCAACAGTAAGAAAATAATGAACACAGTAGTAACTGCGATTTCAGAAATGTGGATTGTCTAGGGAACGAAATCAAAAGCTTGTTATCCTTTTGGGTTATCAGAGTAGGAGTCTGAGACTGCCGTAACAAAAGGATTGCAAATCATTAGGCGTCTTGGACAGCCATGCGATCCTCTGTCTTTGATAACCATGTTTGTGTGCAAGAGAGTGAGAGAGACAATTGCATTCAATTAATAACGTAAAGATTGAACAGTAGCAAATCTGTATATATAAAAGAGAATCGGAACATAATACAATAACGCTGACAAGCGCGTGCTCTTAATTACAGACTCAAAACAATAGCTACAGTCCAAAATCTCTCTCTCTCTCTCTCTCTCTCTCTCTCTCTCTCTCTCTCTCTCTCTCTCTCTCTCTCTCTCTCTCTCTCTCTCTCTCTCTCTCTCTCTCTCTCTCTCTCTCTGTATAAATCACTAACTCTAAGGAGCTAGTTACTTAAGACCTTTTGGTCGTTTGATCACTCTGTGCATATAGATTGTTCAACTCAACAACACCTATCTATTACTCTTCTCTTCTCTCAGATACATATTTATAGTTGTCAGAGTCTTTTGATTTATTATAATTACAGTTTACAAGATGATTAACAGCCATTTAAACAAGGTCCGTAGATCCGTTATTAGAGCATCGTGAATGAGGAGAAGTACAGAGTAATGTATCCTTCATATGCGTCGTAGTGCAAAGATATAGGCCGTGATGGCCGTAGTCTATCCTGTCAATTTGATGGAACCAGAACCTTACAGAAGTGTCGAACAATGGAACTATGATAATGATCAAGAAGGTGGATCTTCAGAACAATATGCTATTTATGCTGTCGCGCAACAACAAGCATCTAGAAACTGGACCAGAGCACCACTTGGATGCTTTGCATGTGGAGAAAATCATAGAGTTGCAGAATGTCCAAATAAAAAAAAATTGGTACCATTCTGTCGTGACTGATGTTCCTGTGAAAAATGCAAAAATAAGCTTGGTAGAGGCCAAAAATCTTGTATATAGATAAACACACATGTGTGGAGCCTGTTCCCACGTGTGAAAATAGTGTACTTGTCATGCACTATAATCATATAGGTTGTACATATGATTTAATTCAAGTTCTAGTGGCTAAAAAGGCCAAAAAGTAGTTTTTTAGACATATGACACATGGCATCAATCTATTGATTTCATGAGCCACATCCTTTGGTTAGGTGTCATATCCCATGTGTAGAGGACAGCTCACATGTGTGGAATAAGCTGAAGTAGGCGAATTTTGACTCAGAAGATTTCCAAGTAGATCTCCATATAGAAGGAAAATGGACCAAAAGTGCTCAAAATAGAAGGTCTTGTCCAAGTGTCAGTTTTGCATGATGAATCATCATATGACAAAGCACCTTCACACATGTGGGATCAGAGGGATGATCAGTACCACGAGCTCCCACTTATTGTATATATAGAGCCACATTTGGCCATAATCAATGTGAGACACCAATCTTGGTTTTGGAAGCAATTTTGAGTGATTCTCTCCATTTGTCTACATTTGTTTTGATTGTTTTGAGGTCCTATCAATGTGTACTTGATTTTTAGGTTGGAGTCCGTAATCAGACAGGGTTTCACATGTGGGAAACCAGAAAGTACACCTACCTTCAATTAATGATTGTTCTTGTTAGGATTTTGTGTCTAGAATTGATCTAGATTGATCTTAATCTCAAGTAGATTGATAGATCAAGTAATCTAACAACCAATCCCTCTTGAGGATCAGATTAGGATCCACTCTTGGTCCTTTTTGTACTTTTTCCACATGGTCTCAAAGCCAAGTACAAGAGGTTTTGTTGACATTGATAGGGTTAATCCAAATGAAAGCCAAAAAACTCGACTCTATCGCAAGGATAGTCGAGATCAAGAACAATGGATTGACTAGACATTTGTTGTGTAGTAGCATGATTCAAGTGACCAAGTTTATAATGCCAAAATAAACTTTTATTTGCATGATTAGTAGTACTGAACGCCTGATTAGAGACAGAAAAACAATGACTTAATTTATACAAGTATCCATGCCTCTTTCCGAGTGCTAGGATCTTGAATATCAACTACTTTGCACTGATCACATTCAAATTCTACTCTATGTCCTAGATCTGTGATTTTGCTTACAGAGAGCAGATCACTAGATAAATTTGGTACATACAAGACTTTAGAGAGTAGCTTGGATTGATCATTTCCAAAGCTTAATCTTATAGTTCCTTCACCTTTAATAGTTCTGGATGTGTCGTGATGATCATCACCCAGCTGTCGTATGAGCTTGGCGAGCTTGTAAGCAGTTGCATTACTGCGTCTTGATCGTCTATGATAGATCCGACAGCGGCCATTTGCCTTAGCATGTTCTTGAATTGATTGATATGATTATATAGGAAATCACCATTCGCCATCTTGAGGGAGTAAAATTTCTTCCTGAGATGTAGCTTGGAAGCTATATCTCTCACTTCGTATAGTGTGCTCAAGATGTCCCAGACTTCTTTAGATGTCTGAGCCTCAGATACATGGCCGATTTGGGTATCCGTAATGTTGAGGATGATCAGCGCGAAAGCCTTTTCATCCTTCAGCTTCCATCTGGAGATTGCAGCGTCGTCTACTTAAAGGTGGTGAAGCAAGTCATCAAGAAACTCGTTATAGAATTCGAGATTTCAAGTTAGACGATTGGCAAAATTTACAAGAGGAGCTTCTTTTTCGTTGTAATGCACTTGTGGCAAAACTTGAGTTTATTTTTATCTCAGACTCTGCATCCATTCCTATTCATAGTCGTCTACGTCCCTGTGTTTTGCTTGGGCAAAGCTGTGAATTTTCCCATGTTGCTCTCGCCCTTGCTCCCTCAGTTTCAGTGATGCCTTCTTCTATTATCATTTAGGCACTAGAACCCCTTCATCCACATGCTAGTGATACACTTCCTTTGTTTGTGGAATATTTTCAGCTTGACTTTGATTTACAACTTCCATAAGTTCATTTTATTAAAGCTTTAATGGTCTTTGAGCACCTACGTGATTGTTTTCCTCTAGATGATTCTGCTAGTGGGTTTGATCTTCTTTTCAAGGTGTACTCATGCCTGTGGGTAGATTCCTCCTTCAGTTGCTCATATTTTAGGTGTCGCTCATCTTTTAGCGTTGAATAAATCCTCTGGTGGTGTGCGTCTGATTGCGGTGGGTGAATGTCTATATAGGTTGGGTGATTTGAAAGAAAGGGCCATTTAACCAAGGAAGGAATTGGTGAGGATGCGGTAGGCTAGGTATATGAGCTTACCAATAGGGAGCAAGCAGACAATCTTTAGTCTTTTACGCGACATGGTAGGAGAAACAGAACATGACCAAGCCTAGTTACGGAAGTCAGAAAAAAGAGAAGGATGTCGACAAAGGTGAGAACCTCAGTAGCCAAGAAGAGATTGGTCAAGAGAGGGCTCCCACCCATCAGAACTAAAAAAGAAGGAGCAAATCCAAGGCCCAACATTAGAGGAGTTATAAATCCAAAAAGACCCTTTGTAAAGATTCTTTTTATATTTTTTCTCAAGTTTTCTTACACATGGACCAATCAAAATAGTCAAATTTGAAATCTACATAACGTAGCTCATAAAATTAGAAAAATAAACGTTTTTTTGATAACTCTATAATTCGGCGTCGGGGGCAGCCTGTAAGCATGCATGACATATTATCCATACATAGTATAATATGCAAGTAAAATAGTATAAATATTTAATCGTAGCTTCAATTGAGACAAAAATTATACCATTGGAAAGCGCTCGACGAGAGCTTGATAATGAAGGATTGCTGCACTGACTTGGAATAGACGTTGCAATCAGCAGTGCTTGGTTTAGATCCTTGTTCGATGAGGAATGTGTTGATTTTTTGAAACAAAGCTCTAGCAGACTGTTTCAAGTCAGAAAGTGCTTTGTGGAGTTTACAGACATGATTTTTCATACTTTCCAGATTGTACCCTTCGGGCTGGATCATGTAGATGTCTTCTTGTATAACTCCATTCAGATAGGTTGTTTGTACATCAAGTTGATGTACTTGGAGGTCGGCAGCTGCAGCATAAGACAAGAGTGCTCGGATCGACAAATGTTTGACTACTGGACTGAAAGTCTTGTTGTAGTCGACGTTGGAGATCTGAGTGAATCCTCGTGCTACCAGTCTTGCCTTCCTTTGATCAATTGCTCCGTTGGCATTGTATTTGTTCTAAAAGATCTATTTGCAATCAATGATATTGCAGCCAATAGGAGCTTCGACTAGTGACCACGTCTGGTTCTTAATCAGAGAGAAATACTCTCTGTCCATACCTTCTCTCCAGAGATCAGAGTTTGGTTGGCTGAGTGCCTCTTCAAATGTAGTCGGTTCCTGTATCAAGAGACATGCAGACTCAGGAGTATACCTTGTGGACTGTGTGCGCACTCAACTTGATCTTCTGGCCGAATATCTGTTTTGGACGTAAGCTGTAGTGGAGACAACTTCAGCCTAGAATCTCTTGGGCAGCGATGCATGTGCTATCGTACATTTGGCTGATTCAACCAGGGTAAGTTTCTTCCTCTCGGCTAAGCCATTAGACTAAGGACTGTAAGGAGTGATGAATTGCTGCAATGCCTTGGCTTTGGCAGTACTCCTTAAACTTGATAGAGATATATTCTCCACCATTGTCTGACCTTAGAGCCTTGATCGTCTGTCCAGTCTCCTTTTCTGCAAGCTCCTTGAAGATTCTGAAGCGGTTGAAGGCTTCTGATTTCTTCTTTATAAAGTACACCATAGTCCTTCTGGAAAATCATTAATAGAAGTTATAAAATACTTTGCATCCTTTAGCTGAGGATTTTTCATCAGGCCACAAATGTCTGAATGTAAAATGTCTAACAATCCTCTAGCAATATGCTGATGGCTTGATTTAAGTGGTTTCCTAGTCTGTTTACCAACTAGATAGTCTTGACAGACAGGTAGCTTGACTTTATCATGAGGATAGTCGAGATCAAGAACAATAGATTGTCTAGACATTTGTTGTACATCATCATGATTCAAGTGACCAAGTCTATAATGACAAAGTAAATTTTTATTTAAAGAATAGTAGTACTGAGCGCCTAACTAGAGGCAAAAAAGCAATGACTTAATTTATACAAGTATTCATGCCTCTTTTCGAGTGTTAGGATCTTGCCTATCCTATCAACTACTTTGCACTGATCACATTTGAATTCTACTCTATGTCCTAGATCTGTGATTCTGCTTACAAAGAGCAGATTCCTAGATAAATTTGGTACATACATTTGCAAAGCTTAATCTTACAGTACCTTCATTTTTAATAGCTTGTGTGCTATTGTCGCCAAGGTGAACATATTTCCTGGTACTGTAAGTGTACAGAACTCAAAATAGTCAATGAGTTTGGTCATGTGCTGAGTGGCTCCAGAATCCAAGAACCAAGAACTGTCGCCGGATGCTCCTTAATGGCTGGTCATGAAGGCATCATGATCCACTTCTTGAATAGGCTATGGAGCTTCTGCAGCTGCATTTGCCACTTGATTTGACTGCCTCTTGTTGTTGTTCGTTGCTTGCAGTATCCAGCAGTCTAACAATTTTGTGGTATGCTGGTTTATGGTCTGGCTTTGACTGCTTCGAGGCTTTCTTCTTCTTCTGCTTAGTCGTGCTCTTGTTGGTGTATAAAGCGTGAGAATCAACTGAAGAACTTGAGGCTTCATTCCTCCGCATGTCTTCTTGCAACAACATAGTAATGACTCCCGAAAGAGTTAAATCTGGATGTGTTGCGATGATCATCACCCAGTTGTCGTATGAGTTTGGCAAGCTTGTAAGCAGTTGCATCACTGCGTCTTGATCATCTATGACAGATCCGATAGTGGCCATTTGCATTAGCAGGTTCTTGAATTGATTGACACCATTAGCCATCTTGAGGGAGTAAAATTTCTTCTCGAGATGTAGCTTGGAGGCTATATCTCGCATTTCGTATAGT
Organism: Diphasiastrum complanatum; assembly: GCA_029204225.1. NCBI lineage: Eukaryota > Viridiplantae > Streptophyta > Lycopodiopsida > Lycopodiales > Lycopodiaceae > Diphasiastrum > Diphasiastrum complanatum. The sequence continues at coordinate 75,425,327 of CM055097.1, forward strand.
GTGCTCAAGATGTCCCAGACTTCTTTCGATGTCTAAGCCTCAGATATATGGCCGATTTGGGTATCCGTAATGTTGATGATGATCAGCGCGAAAGCCTTTCCATCTTTCAGCTTCCATCTGGTGATTGTTGTGTCGTCTGCTTCAGGTTTCCCTTATGCACCTGTAATAACGTCATACAATTCTTTAGCCATTAGTACAGTTTTCATCTTAAATTTTCACAGATGGTAATTGGCTCCTGTTGGATTTATCTCCTCTACTCTCCTAAATCCCATTTTAATCTGCCTCCATTCATGTTGCATTTTTATTCACGTTGTCGCACAGTCTACATATTTACATGTAAATTCTCACAAGCGAAGAAAAGGCGAAAAACGCGACACTATGGTTTTACACGTGTTTTGTGAGAGGCGAAAAAGACGACACTGTCTTATAAAATGCCAAAGGTGCCCTAGGAAAAGCGAAGACACCCTATAAATCAAATCCTAAGGCATTTCGTCAAAGTGACGCATTTTTTGCATCTTCACCAACGTTCACCTAAGCATGGACTGACGTCGCACCCATTTCACGCTCACCCCATGCAACTGCGCTAACAGACTTGACAATGATTGCAGCCACCCACGATCTCCTACAGACAACACATCTACTTTGTACTTTCTTCATCTGCACACCTGTAACATTGTGTATATATATACCGAATACCATTTGCGTATTCAGATTGATTGAGAGAAACTAAGAACAAGTGTGTATAAAATAATAGCATCAGAAGCTTATCAGAGATAGACGAGATAACGCTGCTCGCCCTTACATTTTGAGTACTAGTCACTAGATAAAACCTTTTGACAATTGCTTTAATAAAGCCTCTTCAAAGAAAGCTCTAGTCTCGAACTGCCCTAAATTTGAATGAACATATGAACATTTTGCCTTTAGAAAACGCTTTTGAAACCGTCCGAAATTTACATCAACATTTTGCCTTTAACGAAATGCTTCCATAATGAATACAAACAAAAGTGGAGCACTTCACATTCGGCTGTTGCAAAGGAGCATCAACGCGGTTAAACTTAAGCTTAACGTATCTCACAATTTGTTTTATGAAACGGGAATTTTCTTGTGCATGTAGTTGATTTTGTGTATAGCGGAGCAGATCGCTCCCCCTTGTTGCACAGACGACTCAAAGTTGGTGATGAGATGCAACAAGGATACTGGATCTGGGAGTAGCTGCTGCTGTTTTTTCTGATGATTTGCTGATAGCTAGAGGAAGTGTTTAGATTATAGCTAGAGGAAGTGTTTTCATTTACTAATGATCAGAACTAACGGATCTATTAATGGTAATGCATAGTATTCTGGAAAATCCTATCTAAGAAGGCCAGCAAATTGGCTGTAGAAGAGACTGCATCTTGTTATGTCCTCTTGGCAAATAAATAGGATATGACAGTAACGTTGTTGTCCAGATCCAAATATATTCCAAACTTCTATTTGCAGAGTCTTGTATTTACTATTCTCTGTTTTGCTCTAGTAATCTAAATATTTAGCACATGTCTACAACTTTTTGCAGCAAAGAAAAGTAGGAGTGAACTCACGTCTACAACTTTTTGTGGCAAAGAAAAATAGGAAAATTATATTTCTATGCAATTGAAGATAACACAAAGATTTTATAAGACCAAAACGTTACACTTGTCTAGGCTGTGACCGTTCAAAAACATATTTGAAAATATTACATATAATGCATAGTTGGTACATATTTTTATGCCCATTTTTTAGACTACTTAACAAGCAGAATGGGTGGAGACCCACTGTTTTCGACATAACCATTTCTACGACATTTTCAGGATCTGCTTCGTGGTTCACGGGGGATACAGATGGCTACGAGAGTGAAAGTCCCAAGTAAAGTTTATTGTATGTATAGGTATTAGTGCAAGACTCATAAATATCTGGACATTTTGCGAAAGACTACTGTTTAATTTTGTAAAGTGCATGAAATAAAGACATTATTATATATAGTTTATTGTGTCGAAATGCATGTTTTTGAAAATAGAACAAATTTTAATATGCTTCAATTTTTTGTTATTTTATTCTAAATTTCAGTATGAAAAGTGACTTGCAAACCATGTCTTTTTTAAAGTTCAAAAAATTTCAATTTAATGTGCAAAATCGCCCTTTTTTGGTCGTTTTTCAAACATGTTTTATGCGTGTGTAAGGTGTTTTAAATTAGGGCACTGATAGCAACATATTTCTCTCCATGCACCAAAACTTGTATGCTAGATATTTCACCAACATTGTTTTTCCACTACCAATGCAAAAGTTTTTGATATGATGAAGATGCTAGATGTTTGTATCATTAGAATGTTATAATTATGTGTTTGTTCTTGTGTCAAGGTAGTTGTTTTTAAATGTTCAAATTTGTGCTCTAATTCTAAATTTAGATAGTACCTGATCCAAAACTATGGGTCTCTTCTGAGCTTCATTATTTGTCAGTATTTCAATTTTAAGTATTATTTTTGGAAACAATATGTTTACAGTTTGGTTTCTTTGTTTATGCAATTAATTGTCTATTGGTATATTCAACTGTATAACTTTCAATGTCCATTGTCTTCTTCATATTTGATAATATTTCTCAAGATGCATTCAATGAAATCGATTGTTGAGTGTTGTTTCCACTTATAAGGTCTTTTTTACTGTCGCAGAGACCCGTGGTTGGAAGTCCATTGTCTTTTTGTCCGCTGGTCCATTTCGGCCCCATTTACGGTTGACACTGTCCTACTGGGAGATCCACCTACTCGGGCATGTTCTTTACTTCACTTTTGGCTTTTGTGCAAATTGGCAGTTTTATGACTCATATGCTTGGCGCACAATCACACGGTTCCTCATCACCTCTTTCAGCGATGGCTTGTTTGCGACTTGCTGTAATTTTGCTATTGTTGTTTAGACATATTGGACTGCCACCTTGTGTGGCGTGCTGTGAGTCCTATAGTTTTTTGTATAGTGCACCCCCTTCTAGGGGCTGCTTACTGTTTGGGCCTTTGGCTGCCGTTTAACTTCTATACATGTATATTTGTGAATATATAATAGTATCGTTAAGCTTTGCAAAAAAAAAAATTCTATGGACAATAAAAATATTTTTCAACTAAATGTAAAAGTTTTTTGAGTGATGACCTTTTAACTTGTTTCAGCGACCGTAAAATAAAGGCGAGGCCATTACAATTATGTCATGACCTAACAACATCGCCATAATTTTATGACCATCTAATCAAGTGCAAAGGTCACTTAAAAGACCATTCTCCAATGCATAATTATATATATTAAACTTGGGGTCAAATGCATAGACCAAAAGTTCATGACAATAGCCTACTCAATGACACATTTTCTGGCGCACAATACAATGAACTAGGTAACCCAATATATGCAATATATTGCCTATTGAAGGGAATTTCAGAGATTATAGAGTTTAGGATTTCACTTAGTTTGAAAGATTGCATTAACTAAATTTTGTCACTTGTGTCGGTCAATTTACTTGAGTATTGTTTGCAAACGATTGGTCTTGTTAATGGTAGGAAAAATTGATGGGATTTGAATTAGATAAAATGCAAAGGACCTTATGGTGTAGTAGCTCGAATCTTATATTATAAACCATATCATTTCAAATAATCATGAAATTGATTTGATTCATATTTGTGTGTCATATACAAAATCAATTGATTTTTGATTGATTGACTTTGTATATCAATAGGCATATAACCCAAGAATACTTGCAAGTTGCTCTTCACATATTTTAAGCAACAAGAAGAGCTAACAACCATAATTCATGTATGTATTTCAAGTTTTTGTCAGAGATTTTGTTTCAAGTGCACTAGCATGAATGATGAGTCGAATATCATAAGAATTTTATATTGAAAGCTCTTAGCTTTAGGCTTGGGAGAGAGCACAATGCCAACAAGCTTCAAAGTGGTACATATGATCCAATCCGCAAGAATGATGTTTTGAGAGCCGACTTTGAGGAGAGTGCTATTGGGAGAGTTACTTCGGTTGATTCAAGATCTCAATGGATAATTTTTCTTCGTGCATACACAAAATCCATAAGTAATCATAATCTTGTAGATATGTCAGATTGTAGAGAGGAATGCATCTAATTTTGTCCTTGTGCCTTGGAGCAGTATTTGACACATTTCTAACTTTGCCTTGTGCTTATGGCTATTGTATGGTCAATTGCTGGATGGTATGTTTTGGTAACTGCACCTTTGTAATCCATAGATAAGCTTTTTGTGGGTTTCACAACTCAGTTGGGTTCATGAATGCTTCTTTTAGATTGTGGCTTGTTTTTACTTGTGATTTTGTCCAGCATTTTATTTGACATTTCAAACAAAAGACAAGTTTTTTTTTAATAATGTCATGCATAGGATGATTCTAACTGTCAAAAACCACAATTTTGGTTAGCTTGAACTTGGCTTGTTTCGAATTTACTTGTAACTATATTTGGTGTATTTTCTAATGTACTATGGTATTCTGATATAAATTGAAGTTTGTTGTTTGTTGTACTTTGAATTTTTTGTAGTTATGGTATTGTTGTTTGCAGCTGCATGCATCAAAACAACAAAGCATCAAATGTCCCAAAGAGCAATTGAGCAATGTGAAAGCCAGCTATCAAGAGATGGATGGCCTGAATATTATGATGAGGGCCTTGGCATTTTGTGAGTTTGCGAGTTTCTTTCTTGCCATGATTCAACAAAACTATAGCACATGGTATGCTACGTTTTTTATGCCACTACTTTAATGTTTATTATTAAGAATTGTGGTTTGGTACATAGTTAAAAATCCCATAATGAAATCCTAACTAAGAAATTTTTTATTCCTTTTAGGCTCCAAAGATGACACACTGGCATGCTATGCAATGGATGATGTATGAGAACATTCTTAATATGCATCAAAGTGCAATTCAACACAAAAACAAATCTGCTTCATCGTCCCTTCCATCCCCACTTCTCTCTTCTTGCCATCATAGAGAATCAATGCTTGCTTCCCTCACACCCGCTTTTATGCTTGCATTCCAATTGTCCTTCAACTAGACGTACAAAGAGCTCTTAGACTGTCTTTAACATGTTTAGCTACCAACCTTTCTGCTATCTCTGCTTGGCATATTTTTTTGCTCTTTCCCCTTTAGCATTTGCCTCTTCCTCCTAAAGGTGGTGAAGCAAGTCATCAAGAAACTCGTTATAGAATTCGACATTTCAAGTGAGACGATTGGCAAAATTTACAAGAGGAGCCTTTTTTTCGTTGTAATGCACTTGTGGCAAAACTTGAGTTTATTTCTGTCTCAGACTCTGCATCCATTCCTATTCATAGTCATCTACGTCCCTGGGTTTTGCTTGGGCAAAGCTGTGAATTTTCTCATGTTGCTCTCGCCCTTGCTCCCTCAGTTTCAGTGATGCCTTCTTCTATTAATATTTAGGCACTAGAACCCCTTCATCCACATGCCAGTGATACACTTCCTTTGTTTGTGGAAGATTTTCAGCTTGACTTTGATCTACAACTTGCATACGTTTATTTTATTAAAGCTTTCTTCACAGTTCTCGCCTCTCAACTGGCGGGCCTTCAGGAATGGTCTTTGAGCACCTACGTGATTGTTTTTCTCTAGATGATTCTGCTAGTGTGTTTGATCTTCTTTTCCAGGTGTACTCATGCCTGTGGGTAGATTCCTCCTTCAGTTGCTCATATTTTAGGTGTCGCTCATTCCAAAAGCGTTTCATGCTCATCTTCTTTCGTTTCAGTTTGGATGTGCTACTCTTGGTGGTTGTGAGACTGTCATTCTTACTTTAAAAGCTATTTTGGATTTTTATTTAGATAGAGTAAGTTTACAAGTTGATGTTGCTAAATTTGCTTTCAGCTATGTTTCTAGAGTGGCTATTGGCTATTTTTCAAGAACTTTGTGGTGCTCAGAATGCACTAGTCTTGCTCATTCCTTTTGTGTGTTGCTTGTTTGAAATCTTTGAGCTTGCTGCCTACAAATCTTCCAAGATTATCATCATAAGGGTTTTGACAACGAGTGAATTTTTTGCAAGTTTTACTCTATCCATAGTTCACCGATCATTTAGCACATGGCGTGTCATGTAATATTAACTGCATTTTGTCTCTAACTACAAGAAGATACTAACTATATACAAAAATTTCAATGGATTTCAATGTAAACAAACACGTCGCTTGTGAGAATCTCAATGTGAGACAACTTTGAAAAAGACATTGGCTGTCTCCACCCTAAACTACTAATAATCCTCTCGATGTCTCTTGGTTCGTGTCCACTTTCATTTTTTCTTTTTTGTCATGTACTAAAATTCTTTTCATTCTCCAATACCATAAAAGGTTGTGACACCATAGCATGAGCCAGTGTATCATGTGAATCATTCACAACCGTTCAACTTTCTCATGTAAAATAAATTGTATAGTCTATATGATAATGCATATACCAAACTGTGTAGTCTATATGACAATTCAGGTATCAAGCTATCACTGTCATGAACAATATCCACTGTTATGCTATGGACGAATTCCTTGCATCATACTTAGCTCCAATAAGGGCAGGTTCTCTAACTCTATTGGTGTATAAAGAATCGCATCAGTATCTTCATGGGGCGAAGTCTGAGTGATTTAGAGTTTTCCTTGACGCGATTCTGGCGAGTTGCAAACTCAGGTGATGTTTGGCAGAAACAGAATCACATGCAACAAATTTGTGGTAGATAGTAGAAAGGGGCAAATTTTCTCTGTGAAAATCTTGTCATTGTCTTAAAAAGCACGGGCGAAGGAGTCGAAAACATCAGTATCCTCCGGTAATACAAAGCGCCTTTCCCACAGGGCCAAGGAACCGAATCCTTTATGGGCTGCAAGTTACCACGGATCTGTTCTAGTTATGCAGCATGCTTCATGAAAGTTTTGGAAAAGACTTCTTGAAAGGTTACGGTACCTGTTGCTCAGGCCAAGAGTTCTTAATAGTTCAAACAAAATAAGATGTTAGATGCGAATAATTTTTATCATTCGTATTCAGGTTAAATGTTCAAGGTAAAGACAACATGTTTAGTTTTTGTAGAAGAACTCTGCCCTCACGGGGCGAGTTCCACTCTAATAAAACTAGTTCCGTTTGGTGGCTTTGGGAGGATCTCCTCCCAGGCTGTGTCGTAGTTGTATGGTGGTTCTTTATTGTTCGTGCTTTCAATTCTGTTGTCTATATATGGTGAATCTGATGCTTACAAAAAGGATAAATTCTAAAGCTGAAAGGTACGATGTACGGACAACATTTATTGACTAAAGAAAAATTCAGTTGTCAAAGGTCCTCAAAGATTTAAGGCTTGTAACGCTAGTTGGTTGTATCTCATTGTCATAAACGCATCCTAACAAGAGGATTGTTAAATCTATATCGAACGGATAGGTTTTACTGGGCTGAGGATGAGGCAGGCAACTTCTTGGTGCAGAATCTGAATCCGTATATGTGACTCAAAAAATGGTGTATTTGGAGGCTGACATGAAGTTGGCCTACTCAGTTACAATTCAAATTTAGGGGCGTAGATAGAGGAAGGTATTAATCTGCAACTGACTTACATGCTTGTTTCATGAATGAACATTCTTCCAGCTCAAATTATTCTTGGAACAGAAAACTATCTGTATTTGCTTGTAAGATTAGAGTTATGAAATGCTCATTGTTCGTCAGTTATGAAGGGCACATTTGCAAGTTCCGAATCACAGTCTTTTTCTCTTACCACAAGAAAGACATGCAATGTTCATGTTCTTGGAATGACTTCAAATGAGCCTCAAGGCTACTGAAGATTGTGACACGGAAACATCAACTGAACATGGTGCTTAGAAGAAATATAAAGCTTTGCTTTCAATAGATCACACATGTAACACTAAGTCATCAATACTTGATTTTCAAAACTGTCCCAGGTTATTACTGTTCACAGTATCCAAGGCCACAGTTATAGCAGGGGATGTGTGTCTATCATTGGTTCTCTAATATTGAAAGCAAGGGTATGGTAACCACTTCCGCAGCATATCCAAATAATAATTGCAATATTGCCAGTCAACTTTTTCATTTTACTTGTTTTCAGTAAACAAATATTGTTAGCCTTAAATGACAGTGCTGAAATTTGATGTGCGTTTTGCACATCAAAGCCCATTCTGAACGTGTTTCAAGGGAAGAGAATATGGTGTGCGTGACACAGAGGGAAAAAAGTTGTCAAAGGCGTCATTTTAACTGCAAGTCAGGCTTCACACTTCAAAATTAAGAAATATTTAAGTCGCTTTCATATTCCATGACTTTGTTTTATATGAAATTGTTTTTACAAGGCAAATTTTAGAATCAAACTGCATATGACGGGCATCAACTTTACTTGAGATCATTGTATGATAGGCCTCCCAAAATGTCAAATTTCGACAGTAGATTCCCCATCAATTAAAGATAATACTACTCAACCCAAAGTTTGGGATTTTGCTTATGACATCTTTCCTGAGGGGCGTGCCATTCTATATTTGCTGCTTATGGATTGTCAAGCAAGCAAGCATGATAGGTGAGTTTGATAAAGCTCACTAGTGCACATGGAGCCCAAGTTTTGTTGTAAATAAAGGTCAGTTTTTCAAAGACAACTAATATGTTTTTAGCTCGATGTTACTGCTTGTGTGCAATGACTGGTCTTTTATTTATGTGAAAGACATCCAAGACTCAATATTAGTTGATTATCAACCATACTGTTGATTTGTGACTATTTAAGAGGGATGAGCCCCTCTGATCAGATACCTTTTGATAATTTTATGAATCTTACAAATTTTTGCTTGCTTTTTCAATGAAGTTTCTTTCTCACTCCAAAAGTATCTCGTGCATGTTATCTATCTTCTCCCTATCTTTCCAAGGACGTTGCAGGTTGAAGACTGCAAACTTGACATGTGGTTTCCTTGGCATGCAAGGGGATAATCTTAAATTTAAAAAAATGGATGTGCATTAGACCTCCTAGGTAATGATGAAATTTGGTCTAAAGTGGTGCCATTTTTTTAAGAAATTGAGTCAGCAGTAACATGAGCTGGTCTCTAACAATATACTTGAATCACATCCGTGATTAGATTTTGATTCCATATGACTCCTGGCTGCTTTTCGCATGCAGGTTAGGCAGACTCCAGTGGGATAAGAATAAGAAAATCAACACTAGTCTTATGGCCTTCTTTGTGAAAGTATGTGCTGAGGTCACTGTGCACACTTTGGATGGGCTCCAATAGCAATTAACTTACTACTTTTCGGGGTTCTCGCATCCTATGTGATCAAAATTGCACCAATGGATTGGAGTTTGAAACATCTAAACATGGGATGGGGGATTTCATTGACCTTTATAATTTTAACATGTGTCAGTGTAAGTTCTTGAGATGTGCTTAAAGTAACCTGCAAATCCTATCAAAGATTATAATAAATTTCGAAGCCTGTGGCATTAAATCTGCTGACTTTTATAGATGATTTGAATTTCCACTGAACTCAAAACATCATGCCATTATTTTGTGAAAATTTGAACTAGCTGATTGTGAACTTGAGATAATAGATGTCATAAAAATGGAGTTTAAATCTGACTAATTTATCTGGATTATGGCAATCCGTGCAAGTATTGTATTGGTTTATGGAATTAATTTTGGAAATTCTGATAGGTTGTATTTGATGTGTTGGTTTGTTGTGCCCCTTAAATTTTGTTTTTGAAGTGTGGGTGGCAAGCTTGATAATGGATTATTTATGTCAGGATGCTTCATATTTTTATGGCGTATGCCATCTATGGCGCAAGAATTTTAAAAATTCTGTTGTATTTATCAGTCTGGACTCTGCAACTACTTGTCAACCCGGAGCGTAGCAGTTCCTTTGGTATGTTTGATGGTGGTGGTACATGTTTACATCTCGATATGCAAACTGATTTCAATAAAATTCTGACCTCAAATGGATAAGTACCAGGAGGCAGGGCCACATTTTCTTGCAATGTAGGCATCTTAATTGTGGATGAAAAGACCTGGCTGCAGGATGTACATTGTGATGGTTTTTAAGCTAGCCAGATGGTATTATTCCGTTCAATTGTAGGCCATCTGGCAGCAAAAACGAATAAGATATGAGGTTTGTTGGTTTTCAAGGTTCAAACCAGGCTTGGCATTTGCAAGCTTCAATGCATGCATGTCAAAGGCCCCTCTTTGCCTTCCATAGAAAACCAAAAATTGTTTCAAGTGTCAATTGAAAAGTAGTCCATAAGACACCTCACTTGAAAGGTTGTTAAAAGAAGTAAAGTCTTTTGGAAGGTCAAAGTTCTGAAGTTTCCTTTCAAAGTACATTAGGATCATATTGAGAGCAGCTCATAATTTGTTAAAAATTTTGATTGAAAGGTAAGTTGTAACCTTGAAACATGCATGCCATATGAAAGCTAAAAATAGAAGAATCCCCTAATGTTAAATGTACTTAGGCAGGTCGTATTCAAGCCTAATGCAATACATGGCCAATTAAGAGCGTTTACTTTTAAATGTTAGCGAATTAATAACGCCCTAAAGTATTCACAAAAACCTTAGTGAGTTGAAATGCAACGAAGTCTTGACATGTACAAGAGGATCTAAGGGGTATTTTATGAAATAATCTCCGCTAGTTGCTCAATTGACAAGAGATTGTGTTGGCTGGTCATATGTAGTTGGAAGCTCTTAAACCTGGTAGTTGGGCGTGGCCTTCTTAGCCACTCTTTAATTGGGTTAAGGCTGAAGCATTCTTATGAATAAGGCAGCCTAATCATTGAAAGTGGTATGCAATGATATCAATAACCTAGGTTGTTCAAGACTAGAGTGGCCCGTTAAAGGCTCAAACCACTAACCACGCACTTATCCCAACCAAGGCTAGTGCCACATGTTTTTTGGCCTGTCCCTTTTGCTATCTTCCCTCGTTTACATTTGTGAATCGTCACTTGGATGGTTCTCTCTCTCTCTCTCTCTCTTTCTCTCTCTCTCTCTCTCTCTCTCTCACGGTTCTCACGGTCCCTATGCGGCCTAAATGCTCTGGGTTAACCGCAAACCGCATGGTCTCTCTCTCTCTCTCTCTCTCTCTCTCTCTCTCTCTCTCTCTCTCTCTCTCTCTCTCACGGTTCTCACAATTTCAGTTCTCAAAAAATATAGCAAAAAACTAAATGGAGTCTTCTTCTCTTCTCGACTATGATCTCTAACATCACTAATGTATCACATAGACGTCAATTTACAAATAGTAAAAAGTTCATGTTCTAGACAATAAACAAGGGACATGATTGAAATATAAATATAAACGGAAAGGGCTTGTGGGGAATCATAGATTAGCTTGGAGATGCCCTTAAGTAGGTGTTCGGGAAAGCCGACATAGTTTAAGAATGAAATCGGCATCTTTTTTCTAAAAATTGGCATGGCAAAAATTGTACAGGATTTTTTATGTCATAAATCTTGAGTTTTATAAGCGAAAATCGGCAAGAAAGAGCAGCTGGTCACTCAATAGAGACGGAAGAATTTGTTTTTGGAGGGAAACCTCACTGCCCTCAAGTCACGCATGAGGTAGCACGTCTGGAAGAAGTTCTTGGCATCTGGTCAACCTCCCTGGAAAGTGGCTCATATGCGTCGTTCGACACACCAACTCGCAGTTCCCAACTCAGATTTGCCTCAGAGTTCTGATTAGAAAGTCCTTGATAGCAGCGGTAGCTGGGAGGCTAAATCAGGTGCGCAACCAGATTGGATGAAGTGGTTATTGCACGCATATTACAATCTGCACTTAATACTTCCTATCTTGCAGGTCAATGTGATCTGGGGAGATGTCACGTAAGCTTCACACCTTCACGTCTGCTGGTGCGACCTTCTTAACTCCTTTTATTCCATCAAAGTTTGTTCTTTGATATGTTGGTTTCATTTCTTCACCTGGCACTCTAGTGTTCCCGCAACATCACAATCTGCTACTTGAGTTTGTAATCTAGATCTTTGCCGAGGCACCTAATATAGCAGTCAGTTACGAATAGGGAGCCACTCACTCGTACTGTGTTGGAAGCATTGTAACTGGGGTGAGTTTTCTGATATTTTTTATTTTGATCGCTTTAAAGACACTCTCAAATGAGACACAAGGAACTTATCAACACACATGTACCAAGTTTCAAAAATCACTTATTACTTTAGATGCCAACAAATATATGTGATAGACCTGGGGGTGTCAGAGTTGATCTACTGGGAATATTTAACCACCACACGAACGAGAGGCCTTACAATTTCGTCAACATATATTACATCAAATATAGCTGCTTTTAGCGCTCAAAACTGTTGATGGCCATGGACATTCGAATTCGTTGAAGTAGGAAGTGTGAAAAATACAGATCCTAAGTGGATCTAAACTCCAAGATCATTGGCTTGAATGCTTGCACTCCAAACTACATAAGCTAGGAATTGGCAACACATTCTATGCTACCTAGAATGCAAAGAACTTGATCAAAAAGCATTTATCACAAATGGAAACTTCCATAAACATCAAGTGCGGTCCAAAATAGCATTATACAGTCCATAATACATCAGCCTACCACTTTTGGAAAGCACCTAAGATCATACACAATAGCTTGAAGACAATACACACAACAATGCTCTCAATGGAGGAAGAAACAATGACAATGATCTATTGATCTCAATGAAGCATACAAAAGGTTTCTCCAACCTGTTCTCCACGACTTCCCTACTATTTATGGATGAGGAAGATGACTCTCTCTCCTCTCTCTAGAAGGTACTTGACCCTAGATATTCCCTATATAGGAAAAATAGCTAAAAATGGCTTATATGACCAAAATACATCAAAATGGTCTCATTTTGAAGGGTATGAAGTTTGACACTTCATCATACTGAAAAAATACAGTAAATAAAAACATTGTGGCCTGGTTCACACGTGCAAAACTCCAGAACCAAAACTATTTACAATTTTAGCCAATTTAGGCCTCAAACTAGCTAGGAAATGTTGACAATTTTCACAGGAAGGCCATGCAGATAATTTCATTTTACCTCATTGTTGGACTTAGCTTTCTCAGGTAGCTCCTGATAACATCAAGTGATATTTTATGGAAACTAGTGGAATTAAGTTTGTGACTTAAAGTGTGGCTAGTTTACAGTCTGGTGTACTGAGTTTCTGTGTGCTTCAAAGAGAATGATCGTTGATAAATTGCACATTTTTGGCTGTTCAGTATTCAAAAACTTGATCTAGTTCAATGCAACTATAAAAGACTGATCTATTGAGTGTTCATGATCATGAATTTAATGCGGGCCGCTGTCTTTATTTATAATTTTGTAGAATGATTGTGGCCGTTTCTGTTTGTTGCTACAGAAAGGTAAGATGAACTATGGCAATTTATCAGTAGTTTTTAAAGTTTCCATGTAGACTTTGTCTCCTGGGGCATCTCTTGATGCGTCTGAATGGAGTTGAGCTAGTTTCTTTAAGAGTAAGCAAAATTGGTTCTTTATGACAAAACAATGCTTTCAGAGGCTGAGTTTGTTCTGAAACAGGCAACGAAATTCCTGAAAACATTTGGGAGTGTTTTTGGGATTGATATTGTTGTGATCGTAAAATTCTGTTAAGTTAATTTCAATTGGATATAATTTATTTGTGAAGTAGGCACGAAGAATTTTTGCTGAACTAAGACACAAGAACAATATTATGGCGTTTTTTATGCTAGTTCCCTAATGTTGGGTTTCACTTTTCATTGAGTCTGCTGAACTTTCATTATTCTCGATACAAAGAGTGAAATAGATCAGCCTTTTGAAATCGATGGGTGACTTGGAAGAGAAGATTATTTTCTTAGTTGAGGTTCAACTCGTCAATCGCCCAATATCAACAATTCCTCTATTTGTTTATAGTCTTGGTCTTTTGTGCATGTATGATTTGAATCAAATGAACAACAATACGTTCCTTGTCATTTGTTTGGTAAAGTTTGAAAAGACCCAATACCTCTTCTGTGCACAAAAATAGAGGACGCTTTAACCAAATATCACTTATGTGGATGGATAGAGCACCTTCTTAGTGAGAGGGTACCTTATGATTGCACAGATTCGATATTGAGTTTTCTTTTAGAAACTTTGATTTACTATAACTTTCAAATGGTAGCTCAAAAGTAGGTCATCTAGGATACCGTTGAAAAGCTCTTGTCGAGCACTTTCCAACGATATAATTTTTTTTTGTCTCAATTGGAGCTACGATTAAAAATTTATACTATTTTTTAATGATAAATTGCATGTTATACTATGGATAGCATGTCATGCATGCTTGCGGGCTGCCTTCGACGGCGAATCATAGAGTTATCAAAAAAACCTTTTTTTTTTCCAATTTTATGAGCTACGTTACGTAGATTTCAAATTTGACTGTTTTGATTGGTCCATGTGTAAGAAAACTTTGAGAAAAAATATAAAAAGAATATTTACAAAGGGTCCTTTTGGATTTATAACTCCTCTAATGTTGGGCCTTGGATTTGCCCCTTCTTTTCCAAATCTGATGGGTGGGAGCCCTCTCTTGACCAATCCCTTCTCGGCTATTGAGCTTCTCACCTTTGTCGACATCCTTCTCTTTTTTTTGACTTCTGTAACTAGGCTTGGTCACGTTCTGTTTCTCCTACCATGTCACGTAAAAGACTAAAGATTGTTTGCTCGCTCCCTATTGGTAAGCGCATATACCTAGCCTACCACATCCTCACCAATTCCTTCCATGGTTAAATGGCCCTTTCTTCCAGATCACCTTTCTCCACTCTGCAAGTTCGAAGAGGAGTTTGTTGAACATCTTTTTTTTCAATTGTCCAGAGACCCGTGGTTGGAAGTCCATCGTCTTTTCGACCGCTGGTTCATTTTGGCCCCATTTACGGTTGACACTGTCCTACTGGGAGATCCACCTACTTGGGCATGTTCTTTACTTCACTTCTGGCTTTTGTGTAGATTGGCAGTTTTATGACTCATATGGTTGGCGCACAATCACCAGGTTTTTTATGGTTCTTCATCACCTCTTTCGACGATGGCTTGTTTGCACCTTGTTGTATATTTTGCTATTGTTGTTTAGACATATTGGACTGCCACCTTGTATGGCGTGCTGTGAGTCCTATAGTTTTTTGTATAGTGCACCCCCTTCTAGGGGTTGCTTATTGTTTGGGCCTTTGACTGCTGTTTAACTTCTATACATGTATATTTGTGAATATATAATAGTATCGTTAAGCTTTGCAAAAAAAAAAATTCTATGGACAATAAAAATATTTTTCAACTGAATTTAAAAGTTTTTCGAGTGATGACCTTTAAACTTGTTTCAACGGCCGTAAAATTATGGCGAGGCCATTACATTTATGTCATGACCTAACAACATCGCCATAATTTTATGACCATCTTATCAAGTGCAAAGGTCACTAAAAAGACCAATCTCCAATACATAATTATATATCTTAAACTTGGGGTCAAATGCATAGACCAAAAGTTCATGACAATAGCCTACTCAATTACGCATTTTATTGCGCACAATACAATGAACTAGGTAACCCAATATATGCAATATATTACATACATGAATTATGGTTGTTAGCTCTTCTTGTTGCTTAAAATATGTGAGAACAAACATCATAACCTAGAAACTATTAATCATGGTTGTTACCTCTTGTTGTTGCTTTGAATATGTGAAGACCAAGTTGCAAGTATTCTTGGGTTATATGCCTATTGATATACAAAGTCAATCAATCAAAAATCAATTGACTTTGTATATGACACACAAATATGATATGGTTTTTAATTAATAATAAGATTCGAGCTACTACACCATAAGGTCCTTTGCATTTTATGTAATTCAAATCCCGTCAGAATTTTTCTACCATTAACAAGACCAATCATTTGCAAACAATACTCAAGTAAATTGATTGACACAAGTGACAAAATTTAGCTAATGCAGACTTTCAAGCTAAGTGAAATCCTAAACTCTATAATCTTCAAGTTTTTGTAAGAGATTTTGTTTCCAGTGCACTAGCATGAATGATGAGTCGAATATCGTAAGAATTTTATATTGAAAGCTCTTAGGCTTTAGGCTTGGGAGAGAGCACAATGCCAACAAGCTTCCAAGTGGTACATGATCCAATCCGCAAGAATGATGCTTTGAGAGCCGACTTTGAGGAGAGTGCTATTGGGAGAGTTACTTCGGTTGATTCAAGATCTCAGTGGATAATTTTTCTTCGTGCATACACAAAATCCACAAGTAATCATAATCTTGTAGATATGTCAGATTGCAGAGAGGAATGCATCTAATTTTGTCCTTGTGCCTTGGAGCAGTATTTGACACATTTCGAACTTTGCTTTGTGCTTATGGCTATTGTATGGTCAATTGCTGGATGTGGTATGTTTTGGTAACTGCACTTTTGTAATCCATAGATAAGCTTTTTGTGGTTTTCACAATCAGTTGGGTTCATGAATGCTTCTTTTAGATTGTGGCTTGTTTTTACTTGTGATTTTGTCCAATATTTATTTGACATTTCAAACAAAAGACAAGTTCCTTTTATAATGTCATGCATAGGATGATTCTAATTGTCAAAAACCACAATTATGGTTAGCTCAATTTGAACTTTACTTGTTTTGAATTTACTTGTAACTATATTTGGTGTATTTTCTAATCTACTATGGTATCCTTATATAGACTGAAGTTTGTTGTTTGCTGTACTTTGAATTTTTGCAGTTATGTTATTGTTGTTTGTAGCTGCATGCATCAAAACAACAAAGCATCAAATGTCCTACAGAGCAATTGAGCGATGTGAAATCCAGCTATCAAGAGATGGATGGCCTGAATATTATGATGAGGGCCTTGGCATTTTGTGAGTTTGCGAGTTTCTTTCCTGCCATGATTCAACAAAACTATAGCACATGGTATGCTACATTTTGATGTTTATTATTAAGAATTGTGGTTTGGTACATAGTTAAAAATCCAATAATGAAATCCCAAACTAGGAAATTTTATATTCCTTTTAGGCTCCAAAGATGGCACACTGGCATGCTATGCAATTCAACATGATTTTATTTATCTATTTTGAATCACAAATTGAAGGGCAATAGTCAAATGAATAATTTATTATTGTTGTTTTGATTGGTTTAAACAATGAACAATCATTGAACATCACAAGAATGGAAGCAACACTTACAAAATCTAGCTCCTTAACATGTATGTGATCGAATG
This sequence comes from Diphasiastrum complanatum, assembly GCA_029204225.1. NCBI lineage: Eukaryota > Viridiplantae > Streptophyta > Lycopodiopsida > Lycopodiales > Lycopodiaceae > Diphasiastrum > Diphasiastrum complanatum. The sequence goes on from CM055097.1 coordinate 75,442,518, forward strand.
CAAAACATTGATTATGATAAGTTGAGGAGCTGCTAGCACAAACCGTGAAGAGGGAAGATCTTTTAACTTGATCAACATGCAGGATCCTCACGATGGCATAAGGCATGAGCTTTTGAATGCAATGTCGAGAGAGAGAGAGAGAGAGAGAGAGAGAGAGAGAGAGAGAGAGAGAGAGAGAGAGAGAGAGAGAGAGAGAGAGAGAGAGAGAGAGAGAGAGAGAGAGAGAGAGAGAGAGAGAGAGAGAGAGAGAGAGAGGTTTATAGCTATGGCGATGAACTTGGGGAGAGACCTAGTGCAAAAGAGATGGTGCTAGTGCACCGAAAAACATTCAATATGAGCCATGTTGTCGAAGGAGAAGCGAGAGTTGCCAGACACTTCTCTCTAGCCCAAACACCACCAACTTCTTCCCCCTATGTGGCGTAGCCCCTGTGCCAAATCATTTGTCACATAAGCGGCCAGAGACTTATAGTGTGAAAGCCCCTCTAGCCACTTTGGACTACAGGGACCAACCATCATTTGACACTTCACAAAATCATGCTACCACGTGACAAATCTCTGCTTTTATTAATGAAGGATGGAAAACCCTATCAATGTACAAAAAGATCATGAAGTATATAGAATGATAATGTCGAACAACAAAAAGAAATTAAGTTGAAAAGCTTAATAAAACTTAAAATAGTAAATTAATTACTGAAAACCAACTACTTGATGTAAATCAGTAACTAGAATAGTGTTATGTATAGGTAATGCAAGAAACTTTGAAGTAGCCGCTCCTGCAATAGAAGCAGCACACAAAAGGAATGAGCAAGACTAGTGTATCATGAGCACCACAAAGTTCTTGAAAAATAGCCAATTAGCCACTCTAGAAACATAGCTGAAAGCAAATTTAGCAACATCAACTTGTAAAATTACCGAGTCTAATTGAAGATCCAAAATAGCTTTTAAAGTATGAACGACAGTCTCACAACCACCAAGAGTAGCACATTTAAACTGAAACGGAACAAGATGAGCATGAAACACTTTTGGGAATGGGAAACAAAAGGCACAAGCAACCAACCTATATAGACATTCACCCACCGCAATCGGACACACACCACCAGAGGATTTATTCAACGCTAAAAGATGAGCGACACCTAAAATATGAGCAGCTGAAGGAGGAATCTACCCACAGGCATGAGTACACCTGGAAAAGAAGATCAGACACACTAGCAGAATCATCTAGAGAAAAACAATCACGTAGGTGCTCAAAGACCATTCCTGAAGGCCCGCCAGTTGAGAGGCGAGAACTGTGAAGAAAGCTTTAATAAAATAAACTTATGCAAGTTGTAGATCAAAGTCAAGCTGAAAATCTTCCACAAACAAAGGAAGTGTATCACTGGCATGTGGATGAAGGGGTTCTAGTGCCTAAATATTAATAGAAGAAGGCATCACTGAAACTGAGGGAGCAAGGGCGAGAGCAACATGAGAAAATTCACAGCTTTGCCCAAGCAAAACATAGGGACGTAGACGACTATGAATAGGAATGGATGCAGAGTCTGAGACAGAAATAAACTCAAGTTTTGCCACAAGTGCATTACAACAAAAAAAAAGCTCCTCTTGTAAATTTTGCCAATCGTATAACTTGAAGTGTCGAATTCTGCCCTAAATTTAAATGAACATATGAACATTTTGCCTTTAGTAAATGCTTTTGAAACCGCCCAAAATTTACATCAACATTCCTTTAACGAAATGCTTCCATAATTAATACAAAGAAAAGCGGAGCACTTCACATTCGACTGTTGAAAAGGAGCATCGACACGGTAAAACTTAAGCTTAACGTATCTCACAATTTTCTTGTGCATGTAGTACAAAAAAACATCTTCAAGGCCGAAGTCAGTCTAAGGTCCATATGTACGGACAAAGCCCAAAGGCTACCAAGCTAATATACCATGTAGGGTAGACCAACTTATCTGGTATGTAGAAAAAACATAGCAAGTCTAATACAAGCCGTTGTCAATAAGGAAGGGAGCTCCCCCTCAAACACCTGCTAATTTCTCATTGTCCATATCTTCCATAAAACCGCCAGCTTGCACACATGCCAAAAAATGAGAGTACATCTATTTTTAAATAACCGATATCTATTTGTGGATTTTCAAAAATTTCTAGGTATTTTCTCTCAGTGAGACTATTCCAAATGTTAAATATTTATGTTGCCTTCTATGAAGCCTCATTTAGGTTTGTGCACGCTGAGGTAGCTAAATCCCAATGACGAAGCAAGCAAAAGCCTCAGAACTAGGTCATTCCAAAGATTAGCTAACATATCAATTATAAATGTTGCGTAGAAACACGTTCGTATAGTTCCATCATTTTCGTGAATTTCAAAGTATAGTAGAGATTAATTGATGATTGATAGATTATTGTCCTACATGAAGGGCACTAAAGTGTATAAGCCACTAGTTCAATTGCTCTACATGAAGGGCATGAACTGTATAGACTCAAAATGGAGCAAAGAGCTGTGTTGTAATAGAATCCCTAAGCCACAGTGTTTTGACTTTGATGTAATATATAAACCTAGAATAGTGAGCTGATGCTTTTGAAGCAAAACATACACCTTGATCAAAAGCCGAGTTTTATATATGGAATATGCCAACCTTTTAATATAAGATTTGAGAAACAATTGATACCCACCATTCTTTGCAAACATCTTGAGTTACATGATTCACTAGATATAACACCAATTCCTTTGTACTTTGTGTCATTGTGGTAAATGCTAAATATGTGAAGGTGTTGACAAGCATCAGAACAATCGGTAAGTGAGTTCCTTGCCATTTCAAATTGCTTTCTGTTTTCACTTTCATGTCTTGCTAATTGTATACAAATATTTTTTTGAAGCTGACATATGCAAATATGCAGTCAAAGAATTGTTGTTTCTTACTATATTGAGTTCATTTCATGACATTAAAGGCATATGATTTGTCTAACATCTTAACAAAGAAAATGTCTAGAAAATTTACCTTTTTGAAGTAAATTTTATACTCATCACACATGTGTTTCATATGTCATCGTGTTGTAGCTAAAAAGAAGTTGCATTTTGAAATAAAATAGCAAACAACGAAATAAAATAGCATACTTTGTCTCTACTAAAGACAGAAGTGTCATTGCCAAAAAGAGACATCCAATCAAGTACTTGGTAATTACAAGAAATAGATGTTGATGGTTCTAAAAAATTTCAGAACACTCAAGACATTTGAGGTGAGCAATAATGTCCAAGCTGAAATAGTTGACAATTGTTGATATCGTTTAGCTAATTTTGATTGCTAATGACAAGGTTGTTCAAGTGAGTCTAAATGTTATTCTTGTTAAAGAAATAATTCTTTTTATAATATAGAATAAAAAATCATCGTTTGAAAGAACACTGAATGAGCTTTGTAGCATATTTGAGATCTTTCCACAATGTTAGTATTTGTTAAAAAAGTCAATTGTTAGAGAGCCATCTTTTTGATCAAATATAATATGGCAAAAGAAGAGGTGACAATTTCCCTCTCAAAATTGTAAAATAGGAGATTCGCCTTTTTCCCAAACGATACTGCAATATGAAAAGTGAAATTTGAAGTTGCGATTTTCAAATTGCCATGAATAAAATGTACAAAGCTCACTAAGTATTCTTTCGAACGACGGTTTTTTATTTGATTTTTTTGAAACAAATTGTTAGTATAGAAGCATAGTAAATTGACAAATTTAGGTCATCTATGTACACTTTTACAAGTGCACATATCAATTATAAAAAATGGTCAGCTAACTTGTCCAAAAAGTTCTTAGTAAAAAGAGCTTAAACATTTGCTATATCATAGAAGAGTTTCTTCCAAAGGCACATTAAGATGGAAAAAGCTTTTAAGACATTTAGTGACTATTCTAAATCTTTAGATAATTTATATCTATACAATTTTTACCACCAACAAATTATTTGAAAAAGGAAACTATAATGACTTATGATTTGATTATGAGCTATTCCAATCACACATCGATGGATGACCAATATAAACTAATTACCTAACTTGCTTAAAAATTCCACCAAAAGACTGCTTGAGCATTCATGGTTTAGAATTTAGGGTTTGGGAACAAGTTAAGAAAACAAAAGTATTCATCAATTTCGATTTGGACTCGGTGACCACAATAGATACTCTTGTTTGTACACTAGATGGCTATGGTAGGAGATGGATTTTTTCTATGACTCAAATACGAATCTAAAGCAAACCTTTAAGTAGAAAGTGCTTGTTTTCATGAATATAAAATAATATCTATGCAAGGCTTTGCATTAAATATCGTTCGATTTCCGAAGTCGACATGTAAGTAGTATAAAAGAAAAATTCTATAAATAACTAATCATTGTTTCAAAAAACACAAAGAGCTTTGTAGAATATTTGAAATCTTTTCACAATGTTAGCATTTGCTAAGAAAAGCTAGTTGTTAGAAAACCATCTTTTTTTTTTTTTTGGCAAAAAAAGAGGTAGCGATTTTCTACTCAAATTTATAAATTGAAAAATTCGCCTTTCTCCCGAACGACAATGCAATATGAAATTGAAATTCAAAATTATGATTTGCAAATTGCCATGAAATATTTCAAATAGTGTACAAAGCTCGCTCAGTGTTCTTTCAAATAATGGTTCTTTATTCTATAACTTTCGAATCTGAAGCATAGAAATAGATTTTATCACATTAGCATATGGAATTCAAATCTTAAAAAACATGGTTAAAATTTAGAATTGAAAATTGATAAATTTTGAGCATCAAAATAATTGTCAGCATGTTCTTATGACGATAGCAGACCTAGTTTAGATTCAGTTAAAATTTAGAAACATCGTTATTGCTACTGATCAAGAGAAGTATTTGTTGGGTCTTTAGCATCCACACCGGCTATGGCTCCAACTAGATCGAGTTATGGCTTCTCCCAACTAGCTTGGATATGGATACTAAGAAGACAGTACATACATAGAATGAGTATTCCGAGGGTAAGATCCGCTCTTCTTTCGTTTCTCTACTTAGGAACTGACTCAAATGACGGCTTAGCCTAACTCACGACAGTTGTGATCGGAGAAGTGAAAAGTATTGTGGAAGTGGTGGCAGTAGCGATAGTGGTGGGTGTAGGAAATGGTGTGGTGGTAGTAGGTGGCGTGTTTAACAGTAAAAGTGAGAATTCTTCAATGTTGAAGGATGCGTCAAAGACATTTAAAAAAATGCATCGGAGATTGCATAGAGGTGGTTGTGATTGATGCGGTGGAGAGTGGGAGTGTGTTTGTGGAGACAATAGGGGGTGTGGTGGTGATTGAAGAATTTTAAAACATATCTCTCTATGTTGACCATGGGGGCTATGCTCATGTTGTTTCTTTGTATGTTTTATTGTACATTAAGGAATGTGAATTGAGCACATATCCTTCTAGAATAGGTCGAGTTTGAGTTAGGTAGATCTACATTTGTTGGCATGCACAAAGTTTGGTAGCATGCAAAGAATGTAACTAGGAGAAATCTAAATTTGTCTAGGAAATAGATATGCAACTTTTGCCACCTCATGCATGTACTTTGAGATGTGGATCTATGTTAGTAGAGTTAACTAAATGATGTGGATCAAGCATTGTACACTTGGAAATCCACCTAGAAACTCGAGCCTCTTGATGTAGGGAATTCTTGGCTAGTTTGCCACATTGTAAATATTGAGATTTTGATGAGGTTTTCAACATTCTCTCTCTATCCTAGTTTTTTGGCTTCATTTTCTCTCTCTACCCAAGAGCAGCCTGTTTTTCCCATAGTGAGCACTTAGAATTATTTCTGATGCTTATCTCTCATAGTGAGGAGTTAGTTTTTTGAGTTTGTGGTATGCCATTGTGCTCTTGCCTTGGTTTTTTCATGTAATATGTTCATTGATCATTAATGTTCAATCACAACACCTCAGTAACATCCTGTAAGATGTGTGGTGAAGTTCACACGTGCTAAAAACTTCACAATATTGGTAATTTCGAATCAATTATACATGTTCTCTTCATTTCAATACAAGCATGTTGGCCCTCTTATGAAATGGATATGGCATGTCCTGCTCTCCATCTCTCCTCCTCTAACTCTCATGTTTTCTTTGGATTTGCTATTTGTTAGATTTGATGCTTAATGGGATTGATTGTTCTAAGACTTATGCTTTTTGTGAGAGAGAAAGGGAGAGAGAGAGAGGAGTAAGTCTTTATCATTTGTTGTGGATTAGTGTTAATGGATCTTACTGTTAGATGTGAATCATTTGCACATGTTGGATTATGAAATATGTTATCGCTCTCATGGGAACAAACCTCCGTGTGACAACTAGCTTCACCTCCTTGATGCTTGTGTGCTTGGATCCAGGGTTGAGAGTAGGATAGAAAATGCCCACTACATATATACCTCCTCGATCATTGATCTTGTTGTCACCATTGTCATTCACTAGTGAAGATCAAATTATTAATAACAAAGCCACAATAAATATCTGGATAGAGATAGACTTGTTTAGTTTGGCATATTTGTTGCATGATATTGTGACATTGTCAAATGATATCAATGCAATAGCTGATGAATAAATGATACAAAATATTCATGTATTGTAACTTGCTATACTATCAATTATATTAATTGCTCTACATATTTATTTGATTAACTGGCATGCCACAAAAATACGTTATTTGTGAGTAAAAAATATTTGATATCGCGATATTCTTATATGGTATATCACATTTTGGTTTTCACTTTTATATATGGCCTAATATTGTTGATAGAAAATCAAATTCAAAGTGTCGATAAGCATATTCTTATGAAAATATGATCATAATCAATTTTGTATACCAAGGCTTATACTGAGGTGTGCAATTTTCATCAATGTTGCTACAAGCCTCGAAATAAGCATTGCAAAAAGAGGATTATATAAAATATTATTCTGAGGCTTATACCAGTGTCAGCCAACAGACGGAAGTAATGGGATTGGATGAGTCAGATATGCAAAGACTTTCAAGAAAGAAATAAAACAGCTGAAGGAGAGCTACGAGGCACAAGGGATCACCAACATTCTGTTGTTGTAGAGACAATTGGCAAATGTCAAGATGAAAGCTAGAGGCAGCATGAACCTACATCTTGAGAAGATCAAGACTATGGCAACACAATTGGAAGAGGCTGGAGCGCTAGTTGATGAGAGACAACTTGTATTTAGGATCTTGGGCAGTTTGCCTGACAGTCGATTACGTGTGCAGTCTCGATTGCTACAGGATGATGTGAGGAAACAGTTGAGTGGCAAACAAGTAGATGTTGCATTCATCACCGAATTCAAGAACGTGAAGATCAAGAAAGATGAAGTGCAAGGAAGTGGTTATCACTAGAAGGACTCAAGCCAGAAGAAGGAAGGATTAAAGAAGAAGAAGGACGTGAAGTGCTACTACTATGATCAAGTAGGACATTTTGTGAGGCCGCATTGTCCCAAGAAGCATGAAGACATCAAGAAAAGGATTGCTGCTGAAGCCAAGCTCATCGAAGAAGAAGGGGAGGAAACTAGTTGCATCATGGCAGTGACAAACGAGAAGGGATCCTCAGTTGATTCTTCATCAGATAATTGTGGGGAGGTTAGCTAGACGAGCTTGCTGAGGGGATGCAAAAGCAACGAGGATCCATCATGGTATCTAGATTCTGCGGCCACCAGCCATATGACATATAACAGAGGCTTCTTTGTCACCTATGAGCTTATTGCAGGAGGTAAGGAGGTCATTGTGGGTAACAAAGGGGTCATTACTGCTGTTGGGATAGGATTTGTATGTCTACAGTTAAGTGAAGTGAAACATGTTATACTTAGTGAAGTATTGCATGTGCCTGACATTGCAAAGAACCTTGTATTAGTTAGTAACATAACATATATTAGTATTGAAATCACGTTTAGCAAAAAAGAGTGTAGCCTGATGGTTGATGGTTTTTCTATAGAAATTGGAAACAAAAAGGGGGGACTTTACAAGGTAGATGGTTCATGGTTTTTCTATAGCAATTGGGAACAGAAAGGGGAGACTTTACAAGGTAGATGGTTTTGCAAAAAAGAGAGAGATTGCCTGTGTTGCTACTATAGAAATATAAGAAATATAATGTTTGGCACAAGAGGTCTAGCAAAAGGGAATTTAGTGAGAGATTTTGACTTTGATTTCAATTCCGATATTGCGAGTTATGATGTCTGCCTGTATGGAAAACAAGTTAGAGGGCCGTTTGCTAGTTATGAGGGAAAACATGAACACCAGTTGTTAGGCCTGGTTCATTCTGATTTGTGTGGGCCTATGGAGGTAACGCCATTAGGGGGGGCAAGATACTATGTCATATTTATAGATGATTGCTCTAGGATGGTGTTTATAGAGTTTTTAAAATGTAAGAGTCAAGCCTTCAATGCTTTCCAAGATTTCAAGAGACTTGTTGAGAATTATACAAGATGCAAAGTAAAGAAACTTAGGACAGACAATGGCGGGGGAAATAGGAGTAATGCATTTGACGACTTTTGCAACACTCATGGCATAAAATGGGAGTTCACAATGCCATACACGCCACAACAAAATGGGCTTGCAGAGCACAAAAAACAAAACGATTATGGAGAAAGTCATATGTATGCTGCACTATGGGGAACATGATGGGGAAATACCAAAATTGCTATAGGTAGAGGCTGCCAACACTATTGTACACGCCATAAACGGGTCACCAACAAAAGCTTTGAAGGGAAAGACACCATACGAGGAGTGGCATGGACACAAAGAACCCTAAGTTACCTAAGGTCATTTGGATGTACAACTTTTAGTCTGATACTAACTGAGAACAGGAAAAAGCTAGATCAAAGGTCCATCAAATGCATGCTTGTTGGATATGCAGATGATGCCAAGGCTTACAGGATATATCATGCAAGGTCAAAATGAGGCTTATATCTCCAGGGATGTCGTTTTCTATGAGGAAGATGCATGACATGCAGAGAAGGAGAATGAACAAAGAAACAATAAAAAATTGCAGATTCTCGTGCTAAATGAATCACCCAAACCATGTGAACACAATGACAGAATTGAGGTCGCTGAGAAAGGAATCACCGAGCAAGGGAAAGACTTAATAGTTGAGCAGCCAATGGAAGTCGAACCCAAGAGGTCTATAAGAACGAAGAGGACGCCAAGGAAATTCAGGGACATGGTGTTCCTGATAACAGATGAGATGATAAAAGAATCCAACATCTATAGAGAACCAGCAGCAAACATGGACTGGAACAAATGGAAGGAAGCACTGATCAAGGAGATGCATTCAATAGAGAAAAATCATGCTTGGGATTTGGTCAGATTGCCTGAAGGGAAAAAGCCTATAGGGTCCAAATGGGTGTTCAAAATCAAATATGACGCAGATGGGAATGTGAATAAGTACAAAGCTAGGATAGTGGAAAATGGGTATTCCCAGATACATGGGATAGAATATGATGACACTTTTGCACCAGTGGCAAGGATCTCTTCCATCATAATTCTAGTGGCCTAGCCAACATTGAATGATCTTGAAATTTGTCACATGGATGTGAAAATTGCTTTCTTGAATGGGGAGCTGCATGAAGAAATATACATGTGCCAGCCATAAGGCTTTGAGGTTGGAGAAGGGTTGGTGTGCAGATTGAACAAGGCCATATACGGGCTAAAGCAAGCAATATCCAAATCTTGGTATGAGAGGGTTGAAGAATTCTCTTAGAGATGTTTACTGATTGGTATTGAGGCAACGATGAAACTGGGCCACCATTATGACATTGGCATTCAATTGTACTTCAGATGTAGAGTTGCAAGGTCAACGATGGCTCTCTTCTTACAATCCTTGTGTCTTTTGAAAACGAACATCACTTTTTCCCACCTGAGGAAGGTTTTTTAGCTCTCAAACAAAGGTGAATTCATCACAAAGACACTAACACATCCTTACAATGGAATTTCTGCTTCTCATGACAGAACTATAAGAATACCCCCAAAGTAAAATTGACAAAATTAAAAATTATCTCTCCCTACTTGTCACACAGTCTTCATGCCTCACACACCTAACAGAGATCTCTCACTCATGCAATCTTTCAAGAATGAAACTACATGAAGCATATACTTGTATTGGTTGAAATTCTCACTCTTGAAGGCTCTCTCAACATGAGATTGGGAATGATACATACAAACATGTATAAAAATTCTTCCATACTAGTTAGACTTTCTCATTATGAACTTCATGAAGAAACGTTAAGAACCACACCCACACATAACCAACACACATATGAGGGCAACAGTACTGATGCTGGTTATGCCCTACGTGAGTAACAGAGGTCCTGCCACATCCAATCCTAGGAGCTTCCTCTGTTAGCCCGTGCTCCCGAGCCAATGAGAGTTTTCTAGGCTCTCAGAAGTATGACTGTAAGGAGGGGGTTCTAGTACTTTCGATGCAATGATTCATGAGCTTTCTAGGGTCATGGTCACGTAAAAACTTTCGATTGCTAATTCGCGCTAGGATCTCACTAATATCTCTCTTCCCATTGAATTTGGCTTGCAGCTAGTAAAAATACTATATGGGCTTGAAACCGATTTACTACCTATGTGCTCGTGGGGTGCAAGTTATACACATCGCCTTGCTTGATAGGCGGTGGTATGTTCGCCGACCGTCGGGTCTAGGTATTTCACTAGACAGTATTGATGACGGGTGTGACTAGTGATTCCTAACCCAGGTGGCGTATTTCGGCATGTTGGGTGGACTGCCTGCCCGCTCTTGTATTTCAAAGAGGTCGGGTTTACCAATTCGACCCGTCACGAACACTTCATACAATGCATTGATAAGGATTGTTTGAAATGGATGTGAACCCAAAAAGAAACCATGAGCAATAATGAGAATGTCTTATCAGTGATCAATCTCGATTATGACTTGATTCTATGCAATAGCATCAAAGACGGTTCACATGTGTTTTAGTAATGAAAAAATCGCTACGGGTCACCACTTTCAACAATGCTAAAATCAAGGTACAAAACAGGGCATCCAAAATGCTTTTTATAGAAATATGACAAGATTAAAAATAAAATAGTACCTCACATGAAAGGGAAAGCCAGTATGCTGCAATAGCCCCAAGTCTTGAGTTTTTGGCAAACCGTGATATTGTCAATTCCGGGCCTCCTAGAGATGGAGTCAAGGGAAAGGATAGAGAGCAACTGGAAGCGATGAAGAATGAGAAGCCTTTACATCCAATTGCTCTCTGCCAACGATGAATGAACAGCAAAACAGAATTCACACTCAATCAATTCTCTGTCTGTGGTAACGACGGAAGCAATTCTCAGTGATTTTCAAGTGGAGCTCCTATTGAATGATTCAGACCACTGCAAACATTTGTTCAGAATTTTTAAACTTTTACAGATCAAAACAAAGAATCTATCATGTATACTTGTTGGACTGAGCATCATGATTCGAAAGGTTCTCCTTGGCTGATGATGTCACCAAAAGTTTCATCTAGAACTAATCTTGCTTGGTAATTGTAGGTAACCACAACAGCAGCAGAGCAGAAATAGCTCGTTTAATGATCGTCTCGCTACCGTTGGATTTTTTATTGAATGCTTCCAACCTGCCAGTAGCGCAGCTGTTGTTATCTCTTCATGATTATGGCTATAAAACTACCAAAGAAGTGTACTATCAACAACACTTATTCTTCCACATGATCACAGACTAGAAGTATCGTTCATCTGGAAAATGTGATGGGGTACTGGTTGTAGCAATCTGGCAGCAACATGACTTGATGGTTTTCCGATAATGATTCTCTAATAACAGTGATGGTCACCTCAACAGAAGTGCGATTAATTGGCAATTAGAAGTGCGATTGAATCTTCCAAAAATCTCCTTCGGAGATCAGCGAGCAACTGGCCACAGAGGTGCGATTTACCTGCCACAGTGATTTCCACAAAGAAGAAGTGCTTGAGAGGTGACAATGGTGGTGAGTACATATCTAACAAGTTCAAGGCCTTTTGTGATGAGCATGGGATCAAGAGAGAGTATACAACATCAAGGACCCCACAACAAAATGGAGTGGCTGAAAGGAAGAATAGGACTTTATGTGAAAGTGCTAAAGCTATGAGGTTTAAGTGCTAATCTTGACAAACCATTTTGGTATCAAGCTTTGTTGTGTGCCAATTTCTTGTGCAATAGGTGGCCGAGTGCTATTTTGGATGGAAGGACACCTTTTGAGATGCTATTCAAGAGGAGGCCGAGTGTCAACTTTCTAAGAACCTTTGGATGCACATGCTATGTCAACATTACTCTTGATGATAGGACCAAGGAGGATCCATCTTCAAAAAGAGGTATTTTTGTTGGATATAGTGAGGTGAGTAAAGCCTACAAGGTTGACATTCCTTCTACTAACAAAGTGATTGTTGGTAGAGATGTCATTTTTTATGAGAGAAATATTACAAAGGTGTCTTCAAGCATGATTGATGGTAGAGTGGATGGATCTAACATTCTTGATGTTGATGAAAAGGATCCTACTTTGGATGGTGATGATGATGGACCTTCATCTAGTCAAAAGCCAAGGAGAACATCAAGAGAAAGACAAGTACCTCCAAGGCTCACATATGATCAAAAGGGTAAGCAAGTAGTTTCTGGAAATTATGTTGCTTTCCTAACCTCTTTGGATGAGCCTACAAGTGTAGATCAAGCAGGGAAAGAAGAGGAGTGGATCCAAGCAATGGATCTCAAGTATCAAGCTCTTATGAAGAATGGAACATGGAGATTGGTGGAGTTTCCTAAGGACAAGAAAGCTATTGGATGCAAATGGATCTTCAAGGTGAAGACAAACCAAGATGGATCTATCAACAAGTACAAGGCAAGGTTAGTGGTAAAAGGTGTGAAAAATGCAAAAATAAGCTTGGTAGAGGCCAAAAATCTTGTATATAGATAAACACACGTGTGAAACTAATGTACTTGTCATGTACCATAGTCATATAGGATGTACATATGATTTAATTCAAGTTCTAGTGGCTAAAAAGGCCAAAAACTAGTTTTCTAGACATATGACACATGCCATCAATCTATTGATTGCATGAGCCACATCCTTTGGTTAGGTGTCATATCCATGTGTAGAGAACAACTCACACATGTGGAATAAACTGAAGTAGGTGAATTTTGAGTTCTAGAAGATTTCCAAGTAGATCTTTATATAGAAGGAAAATAGACCAAAAGTGCTCAAAATAGAAGGTTTTGTCCAAGTGTCAGTTTTGCATGATGAATCATCATATGACAAAGCACCTTCACACAAGTGGGATCAGAGGGATGATCAGTACCATGAGCTCTCACTTATTGTATATATAGAGCCACATTTGGCCATAATCAGTGTGAGACACCAATATTGGTTTTGGAAGCAATTTTGAGTGTTTCTCTCCATTTGTCTACATTTGTTTTGATGGTTTTGAGGTTCTATCAATGTGTACTTGATTTTTAGGTTGGAGTCCATACTCAGACAATTTTTCACACGTGTGAAACCAGAAAGTACACCTACCTTCAATTAATGATTGTTCTTGTTAGGATTTTGTGTCTATAATTGATTTAGATTGATCTTAATCTCAAGTAGATTGATAGATCAAGTAATCTGACAACCAATCCCTCTTGAGGATCAGATTAGGATCCACTCTTGGTCCTTTTTGTACTTTTTTCACATGGTATCAAAGCCTAGTACAAGAGGTTTTGTTGAAATTGATAGGGTTAATCCAAATCAAAGCCAAAATTAGCAATTTTTTGGAAACTAGTCAAATTTTGGGTAGCGAGTTGGATTTGATAGATATTATCAAAAATTTTGGATCAGAATTTGTTGTGGGCTGTAGGAACTCCTTTCACACGTGTGAGTACGTACAGCTCCGGTTTTGGCTGAGAAAATTCAAAAATTTGTACAATTTGACTCACACACCCAATTTGAGAGATTTTTGGTGCAAAATCAAGCATTTTCTATAAATAATCTAATCCCTTGATTAGTTCTTGGATTAGATCAGCCAAGAAATTAAATTTGAAGCTTGAAATAGGTGCATTAATTGATCATCTCTGATTTTTTGAGTGCATGTTGAAGTTGAGAGAGATTTTGCTAAAAATCATAGGTTGAGTGATATGCAAGGTGAGAGGTTGAAATCCATTGTACCATCACTCTAGATTTGTTCAAGAGTGATAGGGTAAAGTTTAGAAGCATCAATTTTCTAGAAAACATCATCGGATCTGTCCTCCAAGTGAAACCTTTGAGAGTTTCTAGTGTCTATGCAAATCTTTTGTGGAATTTGACATAGATTGGCTTCAATTGAAAGAAGAGATTGAGATCCAAGTCACATTATTCAATCCTACTCAATTTGTTTGAGTGTTTGTGAGGTTTGAAAAGAGTCATTAAGGTGTCTATGGCAAATGTGTAGATAGAGATACAATTTTCTAAGAGTTCATATTTGAGTATTCATGCATGGTTGAGATCTTTGTGAATCTCTAGTTGTCTAATTTTTTAAGCTTTGTGAAAAATTGGTGGTATAGTTTGTTGTCAAAGCAAATCAAATTCATTCTAAATCTCAAGTGTGAGATTATTTGGGTCAAGAGTGAGTCTAAAATAAGTGATTAAGTTTTATTTTCCTGTATTTGAAACAAAACCCATCTTTTGTTCAAGAATCTCAAGTGTTGAGAGAACCAGTCAAGTGAAAAGAAAAATCCAGGTGTCAAATCTTTTTCATATCCATTTCAACTTTCAAAAGAAAGAGTCATTGGTATCTGATGAATCCAATAGGAGTTTGGATCTGATTTCTTTTGTGATTTGATTCAAAGATTGTGTGCTTTTGTCTCAATGATCAAAGCAAAGTTTCCAAGTGACTAGTCATTAGTATGAAGATTGATTCTTAGGTTTGTGAGCTAGATCTTTTGTAGATCATTCTAGATTATCGAAGATGTTCAAATCTAGTCTCTTGAAAGTCACAAATTACATTTGTAAAATCATATCACAGGTTTTTATTCACATGGCATCAATAGGTGGCATCCTATTGAAGGAAAGAAAGGATCCTAAGTACAACCTTTGTGGCAAGGGAGGATATATTTTCTCAAGATGCTACAAAAAGAAGATCAATCCATCCAAGGAGAACCAAAGCAACGGGGCCGAGGTGAAGGATGGAGCTTCAAGTTTGAAATGCAAATACAAGAAGGACAAGTCCAAGGGAAGGTGTTTCCTTTGTGGAAAGGTGAATGAGGCTTGGAGTCTCACAAGGACTTGCAAGATTTGTCTTCAAGAGTCCATCACAACACATGTCAAATCTTTTGAAAATTTTCATTTGGAAGTGCATTATTTGGTGCAAGATACAAAGATATATGGCACTTTCTTAAAAGTAACTTGGATTTATTTCATG
Source organism: Diphasiastrum complanatum (assembly GCA_029204225.1). NCBI lineage: Eukaryota > Viridiplantae > Streptophyta > Lycopodiopsida > Lycopodiales > Lycopodiaceae > Diphasiastrum > Diphasiastrum complanatum. The sequence continues at coordinate 75,457,901 of CM055097.1, forward strand.
TCCTTGGAGAGTAGTTTGCTTGGAACTTTAGATAAGCTCAAACTTATTGTTATTATCCAAGAGAAATTAATCAAGAATAAGGAGCAATCTCAAAATGAAAATAGTTTCATTTATGCTATCATGCCAACTTATGAAGAACCATTTTGCTTTGAAGAGATTTTTGTATCTCAAAGGTGGATTAAGGCAATACTAGTTGAGTGTGATGCCTTAAAAGATAGCAAAATATGTTTTTCTTGTAAGCTTACATTAGTTATGAAGTCAAGGAAATGGAAATATCTTCATAATGTAGGATCTTTTGGTTTCAATAAGATCATGAATGATGTGTTCATTCATAAAGATGAAAATGGTAAGTTTTCAATCTTAAAGGCAAGTTGTAAACTTCTTATGAGAATAAGTGAAGCATCCAAAGTGGACACTTATATCCATAAGCAAGTAGTTAGCCTTATTGAGATGGAAATGCCTTTTGATTTCAATATTAGAAAAATCATGCCAAGTTGTGGTGATTTTTGGACTTATGTTTCTAGCATAAGTATTCTTGATAATCATAGGAAGTGCATATTGAATGGTCATACTTGTTGTGATCATTATGAGACATGGAGGTCTCAGATTTCCATCAAAAAGGAGCACCATGAAGAGGATCTTAAGGAGTCATCTCAAGGTTCAAATGTGCCAAGGATTGAGGAGGAGAATTCTTCTCAAGGTTCAAGTGTGCCAAGGATTGAGGAGGAGAGACCTTCTCAAGTTGAAATTCCAAAAAGAAACTCAAGAAATATGGTTGAGTCCATGTGGCTCACATTTCAAGGGAAAGAGGAGAATATCTCATGTGAATATCACATACTTACTTCTCTTATGTCATTTGATAAATCGATTTGCTAGACTTAGAAGTTGACTTTTCAAAGTTCATTAGTCTAAATTTCATCTGAATAAACACTTTTTGAAAGTGTGGGAAAGTTAGAATGCGAGTTTGAGTAGATTCAATTTGAATAGTTGGGTACATTGAATCTAAACCCAAAATTAGTAGGGTTAGCATTTTGGTGGGAAAGCCAAGTGGCCAAATAGGGTTTGGACCTGTTATAAAAGGATGTAACTCGTGGAGAGAGTGATATTCTCTCTTCTCTACCTCATTTCATGCTTATACATGGTTCTCTTGGGTTCTACTATCCATTGGTGCACTATCTTGGTGATTGCTTGCAATTCTATGTGTAGAACAATCTATATTTGTTATACAGTAGCTTGCTGGTTTTGTACGGACAACAACAGTACATAATCATTTCATTCAAGTTTGATCAAGTTCTATTGGTGTTTGCATCTCAATTTGTGTGTAGATGCTGATTTTTCTACATTGATGAGATTGGTAGTGTATTTCTCTTTCTACCCAAAGATCATTCAAGTAGATCGGATGTTAAGGATTTGAAATCTTTCACCCATCATGGGCTAGAGATTCGAGGGGAGCCTTGTCTTTCTCTTGCCGGGATGGGGCTTGGAATTTATTGGGGATTGGTGTAGGACTAGAGACAATTTCAGAAATTTTTCGAACAATGGTGAGGTCACCCGACGGTTGAATTTGAAGTGGTTTTTTCATTTTCTCTTTCATAGTATGACCACGTGGTTGAGTTTTTGGTGGTGGAGATGTGTGTGGATGAGGGACAGTTGGTACGTCATGGAGGATCTTGTTATCAATTTGAAAGATAGTCTCCTCCTCACAGAGATCCCATGGATAGTGTGGGCGTTTGGGACGGTAGAATTTTGTCTCAGGTTCTTCAATTGCAACCTTGGCACGGTTCCACCTTGAAAGCATGTTGCGGATAGGTCCTAGGTGGGAGTGCTTCCATATAGTTGAGGATCTGAAGATCAGAAATGTCCATATCTTCTGGGCAATTCTGAATTTGTAAGACGTTCTCATCATCAATGAATTAATCGCCTGGTTCATTAGTAGGTAGCCATGCAACATTTAGCAGTTCATCATGGTGTGGAAGAATATCAATAAAATTGACATTGATGATAGGTGTATCTAGATCAGGTAATTGGTCATGATCGATCGGGAGTGGACAGGTACAATTATCCTGATGCTGAGCACAATAATCGGCATTCACACAATCAATGGTAGCTAGACTGTGACTCCAGTTTATGGTTTCAGTAGATTTAACATAATGACCTTTTTCATGGCTGGACTGGTATGGCTCAAATACTAAGTTGGTGGTTGAGGATCCCTCGTCATGGATGTGTGCAGGTTTGAGTTTACTCGTTGAGTCAATGGTGACAGAACTGTCACGATTGCCAAAAGTGATTCGGCCTTTGCTCCAGTCATGAACGACTCGTGCATTGGTGAGCCACGGACGACCAAGTAGTAATTCATAAGAATAGGCATTACAAGTACTACGAGATCAACAGAAAACTTGAGACCTCCTAGTTTGATCAGCATGTGCAGAAGGAAACCGATAGGTCGGACCACACTTTGATCAGCCATCCGAAGCTGACAAGTAGGTTTGGCTAGCTTGTTGTTCAGATTTCATTCCATCATGAGGGATGTGGAAACGATATTAAGCCCAGAACCTCCATCGAGTACTGCTAAAACTTCACGAGATTGATGATGGGTAGCTGGGATTTTGATGTTGCCTCGTTCGCTGAGTGGATTGGTTAGATGTAAGGACATTTCAGGCAACTCGTCAATAATGGTGGTGGTATTGGATTGGATCTGTTGTTTCCACTGGCCAACATGCTTCCAAAGTACATGGAAGGGAAGAGTGACATTGGCTTGTAGTAGATCTCCCCAAACTTCGGTACCTTCAAGGGTTTTGCTTTGAAAGGGCTTGGGAGGTACTTTATGGGATGAGAAAGATTGTTGGTCGGCATTGCGAATTTGTTGGCGATACTCATGATGCAGCCGAATTTCTTCAGACGGGTGACGTTAAACTATCGAGGTTGAATCATCACTGGAGGAACAACCTGTAGTTGAGTTTTGCTGGGTGCAAGTGTAGGGGCTTGGCGTTGGGTTTGTGTCCGAGTCAAGACCCAAACAGGATGTGTTTCGATTGGTAACGTTTTTACTTGCACTGAATAGACAGGAGCGGCTGGCTTAGATCGGGATGGTTTGAAACGCTTGATGAGAGCGTCCTTGAGGGTGGTCGAAGAAGCAAGATCAGGAGCTTCGAGATTCAAGTACCACTCCTTGGCGGTGCCATAGCGTACCATGGAAAATAGACGAAGCTTTTCAGTTTCAGAGGTATCTCCATAAAAACGGCATGCATTATCAAGGTCTTGGAGAAATCGGAATGGGTCAGATTCACCATCGTACTTTGGTGCATCGATACGTGGAATTCCTCGTTCTAGTCGTGGAGGAGTTGGATTAGAATATTCAGCACAATCACGAGACATGATGTAGAATATAGATGAGCAGGATAGTACTATACTTGGTAAAAGGACAGTTTGCTTGCATAATGAATATTGTAGGACAAAAACTGGTCTTTCTGATCGTAATAGAATTCGCGGACATGCTGAGAAAACATGGAAAGACAAATAAATCTAACTGTAATACTCGCGAATTCTGAAAAGGAGTTTTGAATGTCTAAATAGTGATTTTTTTAGATTTTCTGAAAAAAAAATTGGAGTTTTAGAATTCGCGGATAGGACAGGGAAATCGTGCTCTTTAAGAACAAATTCTTAGGCTAGATGGCGAATTCTAACCGAGAGGTTTGACTGGCAGATAGGAAATATGGAAAAAAATGTGATGTTTTGACAGTAAACGAGCAAAGTCTTTGAGATAGAATTCGCGAGCTGCTGGAGGACTGATCTTAATGAGATTTAGTCTCAGTGAAGCTGTTGAATTCTAGGATAAAGATTTGGGTGAGAAATAAGGGATTTTGACAGTATATCAGACTGTTTTCTCAAAATCTGATCGTTGTTAGAATTCTGGAGGTGATAAAATGAAAGATCAGGGTCTGTTAAGGCTGCAGATAGGCTGACAAATTCTGATATACCTTTTTGGTTGTGAAAAAGATCACTTGGGTCACTTCTTTTGAAGAAAACGCCCAAATTGACTCTTTTGTTGCTTCCCCCCGGTTGAAGAAGTTGCTCCGCAGCTCGTGTAGGACTGGAGAGACGACGCGTGCTATTTGTTGGTAGATAGAGACAAGCACAGAAGCAAACATACAACACGGAAGTAAAAAAAACAAAAAGAAAAAGCAGAAGAAGCTAGGTAGAAAATACTTAAAAATCGGCAACGACGCCAATGTTGGAAGTATTTCTAGTTTGTGCGATGACTAGATCTACTTACGGGTGTAGTATAGGGATGTAGAGATTCGTCCAATTTTTAAGTTTCTACAACAAGCTTCAACGGAGATATGAAAGAATCAATAGGAATGAGAGCACTAAGGCTTACCCAACTAGTGCCCGAAACGGAAAGAAAGTTAATTAGTAACAACAACAAAAATGCTTGCTAAGGCAAACTCAACTAGCAAGATTGCTAAATCCTACTTAACACCCAAAGGGAGATAATAAGAATTGCGGCTAAACTAAGCAATAAACAAATAAAACCATCCCACAATTAAAGGCCAATGAAAGGAGGCAAGAGGAGGCCCGAGCACCTTCTCTCAAGCTATGCACCTTCCAGTGGGAACACAAACAAATAGAATGATAATCTCAATAGAGAGGAATTTAGCATAATCTCAGAGTGTTGTTTACAATGCAAATACCTCTCCTTTTATGGCAAGGAGGATCTTCCATACGTGTCTACTAACTTATGGGACTAATCTGTTTCTAGCCTTTCTAGAACTTCTAACTTAGGATTTAGAACTTCAAATTTCTTAACTTAGAAAAACTTAAGATAAAATATTTCTAATCTTAAGTTTCCTAAGTCTAAGTTCTAAATCTAAATTTAAGCTTTTTTATTATTATTTAAGCTTCTACTCATAGACTTACAAAACACATGCCATGGTTGAAGTTTATTGACAAATACTCATACGTGGTCTTACAAAACACATGCCACGGGAGTTTTTTCTTTTTTTCTTCTGTGTTAGCACAGTTGCTAATAGTTTTTCAATCAATTAATGAAGTATTTTGGTTGAGAAATTTAATGTCAGATATTAATATGTATCAGTACAGTAGCCCTACAATTTTATTTTGTGATAATTAGAGTGCTATAGCCTTATCGGCCAACCCTAGATTTCACTCTAGGAGTAAGCATATTGAAATTAGATATCACTACATCAGGGGCAAGGTTTTCAACAAGGCGGTGAGCTTAACGTACTCCAAAATGCAGGACATGGTTGTAGATATATTCACGAAAGCATTAAGTGTTAATGCAACAACAAATTTTGTGCATTACTCGGTCTGAAAATCAAGGCATTCACGGATCCAGATTAAGGGGGCGTGTTGGATTTATCTCCTCTACTCTCCAAAATCCCATTTTAATCTGCCTCCATTCATGCTGCATTTTTATTCACGTTGTCGCACAGTCTGCATATTTACATGTAAATTCTCACAGACGAAGAAAAGGCAAAAAACGCGACACTATGTATGCACCCGCGCCACATCGTCTACTGGACTGCTCTCCGCTGCCGACAAAACTCTAAGTCGGTATTAGAGCAAGTGTTTTGGTCCTGAACGAGCAAGTGCGGGATTCTTTTGCCCTGTGCTCGCTTGAGTGGGGGTGTTGGAGGATGCAAGCTACGCACAAAGCGGCTGCATCCGAAAAGGCACCAAAAAGAGAGTGCATTCGGCCTATAAGCAAATGGAGACTATAACATAATTCACATATAAGCTCATTGTAGACAATGTATTCTTGTCCCCTGGTACAAGCCCTTTTGGGATCAAAGGGGAATGATGGCGGGTGGCTAGGCGGTGGGGATGGAATCCAGCACGCGGCCCGCAGGTGCGCATGACGCGCCACATCGTCTACTAGACCGCTCTCCACTGTTGACAAAACTCTGAGTTCGTGTTGGAGGATTCAAGCTACGCACAAAGCAGCTGCGTCCGAAAAGGCCCCAGAAAGACAGTGCATTGGTCCCATAAGCAAATGAAGACTATAACAGAACCCACATATAAGCTGTAGAATCACCACTCTCTTTTTGGTGCCTTTTTGGACGCAGCTGCTTTGTGCGTAGCTTGCATCCTACAACACCCCCACTCAAGCGAGCACAGGGCGAAAGAAACCCCCACTTGCTCATTCAGGACCAAAATGCTTGCTCTGATATCGACTTTGAGTTTTGTCGGCAGCAGATAGCGGTCCAGTAGACGATGTGGCACTTCGTGCGCACATGCGGGTCGCGTGCGTGATCTCATCCCCACCGCCTAGCCACCACCATCATTTCTCTTTGACCCCAAAAGGGCTGGTACTAGGGGACAAGGGTACATTGTCTACAATGAGCTTATATGTGAGTTCTGTTATAGTGTCCATTTGCTTATGGGACGAATGCACTCTCTTTTTGGTGCCTTTTCGGATGCTGCCGCTTTGTCCGTAGCTTGCATCCTCCAACAGCTCCATCAAGATGGGACTGGATTTTCCTTGTGAATCCATGAGGAAGATTAGTCTAAGTGATTGGAAAAACTGTTAGTGACTTAAGTATGAAAATTTGGCGTCGAGTTACAGAACAAGAAGACAATTACTCTATCGGCTAGTAGAGTCTTGTATTGTGGAAGCTTATCAGACTACAAAAATAGCTCTGATACCATGTTGGAGAAAGAGGGTGTGTTGTGAAAGATTTTAGATCCTTACGATCCAATCTACTTGAACGATCTTTGGTTAGAAAGAGAAATACACTACGAATTTCACCAATTTAGAAAAATCAGCATCTACACACGATTTGAGATCCAAACACTAATAGAACTTGATCAAACTTGAATGAAATGATTATGTATTGTTGTTGTCCGTACAAAACCAGCAAGCTACTGTATTTCACACGTGTGGATCCAAAAATAGCAAATATAGATCATTCTACACATAGAATTGCAAGCAATCACCAAGATAGTGCACCAATGGATGTCAAAACCCAAGAGAACCATGTATAAGCATGAAATGAGATAGAGAAGAGAGAAATCACGTGTCGCATGCGAGAATTTACTTGTATATATGCAGACAGTCGCGTTTTATTTGTCTGTCTTATTTTACATGTAAATATGCAAACTGTGCGACAACATGAGTAAAAATGCAGCATGAGTGGAGGCTAATTAAAATAGGATTTAGGAGAGTAGAGGAGATAAATCCAACAGCCAGAGGTATGATATTTTTCTTAATCTTGAAAAATGTTAGATATGGGTCACCCACGACGTTGTACTTGGTCACATTGTATCGCTCAATGGGATTGCCACCGACCTAGAGAAGATCAAAGTCATTGTCAAGAGGCTAGAACCTAAAACAGTCCGAGACACTTATTGTTTTATGGTTCACTACCGTTGCCATATTCGCGACTTTGCTAGTAAGGCACGATGGATATACAAAGTGATCGTAAATCCTAAGTGGACAGATGAACAGAGAAAGGCCTTCCAAGAACTTAAACACGCCTTGACTACTGCTCCTATCTTGCGAGCTCCAAATTACACGAAGGAGTTTCACGTCCACTCTGATGCATCGAAGTTTGCCATCGGTGGAGTGCTAACTCAACCAGGAGAGTACAAGAAGGACTATCCAATTCGTTTCTTTAGTAGGCAATTAACGTATGCGGAGATGAACTACACCACAACCGAGAGGGAAGCATTGGCATATGATTTATGCCACCCAGAAGTTTTGACATTATCTTCTAGGCAAACCCTTTGTATTTTTCACAGATCATCAAACGTTACTGTACCTCGTGAACAAAACTTGCACAACAGGTAGAATCACACGTTGGTTGTTATTACTACAAGAAAATCAAATTTTGTATTATTGTGCGCAAGGGATTGTCATGTACTCTTAGTACATCCATGCTCATCAATGCATCAAAATATCCATTGTAAGCTTTGTAGGCCCAAAAGGAGCTATTAGCCTTAAGAACAAGGCGGTTTTCTCTTTAGGCCCTTCCAAGTAATAAATAAGGATAATAGGCCACTAAGGGACCAATGTAGGCTAAATAATGCTTATTAAGGGTTAACTATCCTTCAAGATAGTTATGTTTAGTTAAGTAAGAGCATTGTCTATAACTAGGCAAGAGACATCATTTTGTGAATCTTTTGGCTCATTTGCAAGTGAGAGCTTCTAGCTTCCTTGTGAATGTGAGCCATAGGGACCTCCATTGCTAGGTCTCATGTGACCTACCTACATGAATCCATGCTTATTTACATTGTTTGTACTCTTCTTTTCATTACTAATGTGATTCCATTGAGATCTCATTGTTTCTAGCTTTCTATGGGTATGCTATCTTGAATGCTTTGTATTTTTCTTGCTCTTAGCTTTACTTCATTGTTATTGCTATTTGTTTGAGATTTGGCACATGACATTACTTGCTATCAGAGCATAGACCCATGATTCATGATGATTCTATGAGGATTCCATTAGATTTCATGAGTTTACTGTTTTTGTAGCTTTCTTTTTGCTGATTTTTAATTTTGAATTTTTCATTTATGTTCAGACAAATTTTTGACAGTCAATTTTATTTTTTATTTCTAATTTGATTCCATAGCTTTGTAGACTTTGTTTCAGCTTTAATTTGCACTATTTTTCAAGCCATTTGGATAAGAGATGCAAAAGTTATTGCACTTTTTTCCAAAAGCTATCAAAATAGGTGACTAGAATTTTGTCTTCACTTGATTTGAATTTTTCAGATCTGATCTGAGTTTTAATTTCTAGTTTCTTCCCATAGGATTTTAGAGCATTGTCTTACTTTGATCTGATCGATATGGCAGGTCATTTGGATTGGTATCGAAAAGCTTATGACAAATCTTGATTTGTAGCTCTAGTTTTGTTAGTTTTATTTCTTCAAAATTTTCCGTCCCGTTTCAGTTTTCAATTCTGAAGTTTAATGTCCTTTGTAATTTTTTTTTATTTCTTCAATTTGAACCTTAATATAAAATAAAAAACCAAACCTAATCCTACCTACCTACATCCCTAACCTACGCGACCTAATTCTCTCGCTTCCTCTCTCTCCTTCTTCACGCATTTCTTCATCATCCTCATTACATTCAGGCCAGAGTATCCTTCTTAGTTGACTGATCGAATTCTTCCAAATCAGAGAAAAAACCAACACCGCCCTGCTGCGAAGTCGAATCTGAAAGACGCGGAGTATACATTAGACTCCAAACCAGAACAGGGACGAGCTGATTTGGAAAATCCAATCAGCTTAACGTGTGGCTACATCACGGACAGGAACGTTTCTCTGGCATTCTTTACACCTCTATTCTCAGAATTCAGCTGAAGCAAAATTCCAACGCTGGATTCCTGGTACCGGTTGCATGAACCCGATTGAACAGATTCCAAAAGACGCTCTGTTTGTCAGCATCAATCTCTCCTTCAAGGATCGGATCACAGGCAGGAAGATCTGAATCCTCCTCACGAAGCTCAACCATCCTCCGTCGGTTGACATCTCTCTCTCTCTCTACCGCGACTTCGGCTACCTCCATTCTCTCTCTACGAAGCCATCGGTTGAGTTTTTCTCTCTCTATCTTCACGTATTACTCTCTCCGTCGGTTACCTCCCTTTTCTCTCTACGAGTGCATCTATTGAGTACGTCGGTGACCTACGATTTTTTTTATTTTTCTACGAGCACAAAAATGTTTCATGGATTTCAAAAAATTATTGAATTTAATTTTAAAACTTTTATATTTAAGCTTGGAATTTAGTGAAGTAAAAACAAAAAATGTTTAGAAAGATAAGACAAATTCACCGAGACTATCCAAATTAATGCTGTAACACTTTAGAATGGGTGGTAAAGGAAAACAGAGTGGATAAAAATAACCCACCTCAAAACAACTTGCCTACTGATGAAACAATGGAAGAACTGCAGGTTTCAAACCAGCAAGAAAACATACCAAGTAAACTGCAAGTTACTCAAGATCTGATAGTTACAATGTTGCAAGCAATGAAAAGAAATCGACTTGCTGATGAGGTGAAATGGGACAAATTGTTTGATAGCCTAGTAGATAGGCAAGACAAACTAGCGGGAGCTGATCAGAGATCTAATGAGCCTTCTACATCGTTCCGAATACCATCTCCATCACAAAATGTAACATCTTCTCATGATGTACGAAGAATTGACATGGACAAGGGAAAACAGGTATTACAGACTAATATTGAATACCCAGTCAAACTGATAGGGGCATGTCTGAACAACGAGTGCAACACTCCACGAGACCTTATGAACAACAGAACCACTTTGATACTCGGGAGTATAAGAATAAGATAACCATTCCAAAATTCAATGGTGACTTTAAGACCCTTGACATTGAGGAGTGGTTGGATAAATTAGATGGTTACTTTACTCTGTTCAATAGAGATGACCGAGATAAAATCACTTTCGCTACGATCCACTTTGAAGAAGCAGCCTATGAGTGGTGGAAGCGGAGGGAGAATAGGTTATCAATGGAAGAATGTAATGCACGAACTAATTGGCCGTTATTCAAGAATGCTTGTATTGAGACCTTCAGAAGACCATTCCAAAATGATGACAACTGTAAAAGATGGACAAGGGTAGGTCAGAAGAGTTCAATACAAGAGTATAACTTCGATTTTTGGAGTCTAACTCTTAAACCACCCACAATGTTTGATGCAGACGAAGGTATATACAAGGACTGCAGCCGGATATTGGAGCTGATATAGCATCACGTTTTTGTACTGATCTCGATCAAGCTATGCGGGTGGCTCTTAAAATTGAGCCTAAATATGCTGGTAGGTGGTCAACTAAATCATGAGCACCCAGATATGAAGTTAACGGATGAGAAACTGAGCGGAATTCTGATATCCGTCGACATGATAAGGGAAGGAACACAATTATCCAGTACCCGATAGTTAAAGAAGCTGATAGGAGGAATAGTGGTAAGAAACAAGTGAGCAACATGGAGGCCAAGCCAGAGGTGAAGATTGTTAGATCAAAAGCAAAGATAGATCGACTGCGGCAACAAGGCTTATGTTTCACTTGTAAGCAAAAATGGAAACCAGGGCATAAGTGTGACAAAGCTAAGTTTGTCGGGATTTCCCTGATTGTTGAAGATGACGAAGATGATAATAGCACTTTTTCAGAGAATGTCATTGACACTCAGCCGCCGCAAAATGATGAAGGAAAGGAAGACACCTCATCTGATGAGGAATCACCAAACCATCAATCAGACCATGGATAGCAGGAAAGATCCATTAGGAGGGATCAGGAAGTTGAACTATTTTAAATGCTTTCAATGGATCCCATTCTAACAAAACCTTCCATGTGCAAGCGTTAATTAATGGAAGGAAAGTATTTTGCTTAATAGATAGTGGTAGTACGCATAACTTCTTTAATAGTAGGTCGTTACGAAGCTGTGGATTAGCATCTTTGGATCGTTGTGATAAGATGAGAGTCCAGATTGCCAATGGAGTAACCATTCCTTGTAATAACATCACCCCAGTGGTGAAATTACACATGGAAGATTATACTCATAAAACGAGTTCCCATATTGTGAAGTTGGGTCCAATTGATGTTATATACTAGGGGTGGAATGGTTAAGACTTTGGGAAATGTAACAATCAACTTCGATCATTCTTCGACGAGCTCAGTTTGTAGGAGCGGCTGCTCCAAAGCTTCATGCATTACCTATTATTGGATCTATTTTAGTTAGTGATTTACATCAGACAGTTGGTTTTGAGTAATTAGTTTAATATTCAATTTCTGACTTAAATCGAGCAGTTGGTTTTAAGTAATTAGTTTTCTATTCTAAGTTTTACTTAGCTTTTAGGTAGCTTATTTCATTTTTGCCGTTCTATGGTATTTTATTTTAGATACTTTAATCTTTTTGCTTGATCATGGGTTTTCCCATCATTTTTAATAAAATCAAGATTATTCTCTTTTCAAGAACTTTTAATTTTTAATCACAAGTTTCTATTCAGTCATGTATGAATTTTCTTGCCATGTTTTAAATGACCTTGCATCCTTCTCTTTAGATACTACAACAACATTCTCATTTTCAATGTTGTCTTTCACTTTGTTCGACTTTTTTATATAGACGTTACAAAATGTCACCGTTGATTGTCTAGCTAGCCTATCTAAATTTGTGTATGTAGATGACCTAAATTTGTCAATTTACTATGCTTCTATACTAACGGTTTGTTTCAAAAAAATCGAATAAAAAACCGTCGTTCGAAAGAACACTGAGTGAGCTTTGTACATTAGTTGAGATATTTCATGGCAATTTGAAAATCGCAACTTCAAATTTCACTTTTCATATTGTAGTATCGTTTGGGAAAAAGGCAAATCTCCTAGTTTACAATTTTGAGAGGGAAATTGCCACCACTTCTTTTGCCATATTATATTTGATAAAAAAGATGGCTCTCTAACAATTGTCTTTTTTTAACAAATACTAACATTGTGGAAAGATCTCAAATATGCTACAAAGCTCATTCAATGTTCTTTCAAACGATGATTGTTTATTCTATATTTATGAAAAGAATGATTTCTTCAACGATAATAACATTTAGACTCACTTGAACAACCTTGTCATTAGCAATCGAAATTAGCTAAACGATATCAACAACTGTCAACTATTTCAGCTTGGACATTATTGCTCACCTCGAATGTCTTGAGTGTTCTGAAATTTTTTAGAACCATCAACATCTATTTCTTGTAATTAGCAAGTACTTGATTGCATGTCTCTTTTTGGCAATGACAATTATGTCTTTAGTAGAGACATATAATATGCTATTTTATTTCGTTGTTTGCTATTCTATTTCAAAATGCAACTTTTTTTTAGCTACAACACGATGACATATGAAACACATGTGTGATGAGTATAAAATTTACTTCAAAAAGGTAAATTTTCTAGACATTTTCTTTGTTAAGATGTTAGACAAATCATATGCCTTTAATGTCATGAAATGAACTCAATATAATAAGAAACAACAATTCTTTGACTGCATATTTGCATATGTCAGCTTCAAAAAAATATTTGCCTACAATTAGCAAGACATGAAAGTGAAAACAAAAAGCAATTTGAAATGGCAAGGAACTCACTTACCGATTGTTCTGATGCTTGTCAACACCTTCACATATTTAGCATTTACCAGAATGACACAAAGTACAAAGGAATTGGTGTTATATATAGTGAAGCATGTAACTCAAGATGTTTGCAAAGAATGGTGGGTATCAATTGTTTCTCAAATCTTATATTAAAAGGTTAGCATATTCCATTTATAAAACTCGGCTTTTGATCAAGGTGTATGTTTTGCTTCAAAAGCATCAGCTCACTATTCTAGGTTTATATATTACATCAAAGTCAAAACACTGTGGCTTAGGGATTCTATTACGACACAGCTCTTTGCTCCATTTTGAGTCTATACAGTTCATGCCCTTCATGTAGAGCAATTGAACTAGTGGCTTATACACTTTAGTGCCCTTCATGTAGGACAGTAAGCTATCAATCATCAATTAATCTCTACTATACTTTGAAATTCACGAAAATGATGGAACTATATGAACGTGTTTCTGCGCAACATCTATAATTAACATGTTAGCTAATCTTTGGAATAACCTAGTTCAGAGGCTTTTGCTTGCCCCGTCATTGGGATTTAGCTACCTCAGCGTGCACGAACCTAAATGAGGCTTCAAAGTGGCTCTTAGCGACAAAAAATATCTGACTATTGATGTGATGCAGCGTGGCATAATCTGAGTACGTGTCGGGAATATCCAACGGTCGTCGATTTAAAGGCCCAGCGTGCACCGCCACTCTCCCACCGACTCAAAAACGAAATCCCGTGACGTACGAAGATTGACAAGTGTCTGACGGAAAGGCGATCGCCGCTAGATATGACGGCGACCGCCAAGGTGCTGTCAAACGGCACTAACGGTATATTCGCAAATGGATCCTTTCTTCGTGAAATAAAAGGAAAGATGGACGGAGCGGGGGTAGGTGTAGATAAGCGAGGGTAGGTGGAGGAGCGAGGGTAGGTGGAGGAGCGAGGGTAGGTGGACGTTTCATTTTGTGTGGGTGTTCGTGTGTTCAGTAATCGATGCTGCTGCCGAGGATTTCAGATTTGATTTTTGATTTTTGTGTTCAGTAATCGATGCTGCTGCCGAGGATTTCAGATTTGATGTCTGATTCGTGTGTTCAGTAAGCAGATCGATGCTGCTGCCGATTTCGGATTTGATGTTTGATTTGTGTGTTCAGTAAGCAGATCGATGCTGCTGCCGATTTCGGATTTGATGTCGAAGCAGATCGAATCTGCTCCTTTCAGATGAAGGCAGTAAGGAAAAGCCGGCATAGTTAAAGAATGAACGAGGATTTCAGATTTGATGTCTGATTCGTGTGTTCAGTAAGCAGATCGATGCTGCTGCCGATTTCGGATTTGATGTCGAAGCAGATCGATTCTGCTCCTTTCAGATCTGCAAAATTGGTGAAATAGGAACATGGAGGTCGTGATGGAGGCAAGATGGATGCTGGTTTTGGCCTATTTATCCATCGTCTTGTGGTCTGTCAAGGATGCAAGAGGAGTAGCGTGGAGCATGCACCCTCTTGAAGGTCGTAATCTGGTTTGGGATCAAGTAGATTGTTACAAAAGCCAAAATTCCTTCTCACATCAGGTTGTTGTGCCTATGGCCAAACAGATCGGCCTTTATTTTCGTACCGAACACCTCAAATTGGTGATGAAGGCAGTAAGGATGCTTGTTTTCTCGTTTTCAGTGAACGATTTCTGGTCCAGCAGTAGGATGGTAAACAGATGGTTCGTAATTCCTTTGACTTTGACTAGTTTAAGTTAGCTGACATGAGCCCCGCTACGCTATCTTAGAAGTTAGGTTGTCTGTGGATCATCCTTGTCGGCGATGCATCATTTTGTGGAGCTTTGGATATTTGGCGTGACGAGTGCCTTGGATCACTTTTATCTTCATCTCCGACAAGGGCCAGTTTTCTAACTCTACTTTGGTGCTTAGGAGGAACATAATTAAGCCAGTTCAGTTTGATGGGCGACTATTATGTGGCAAGGTTTCATTGATTCAAAATTGTCGTTTCTGATGAGGATGTTTTAGTTGATGCAATACCGGCGAGTTGCATTTCTTGTGGTAATTGGTGGAAATGGAGTCTTATTGAGCAGAGATGTGGTAGGTTAGTACTAAGTAGATTCATTTAAAACTTGTGTTGCCTTTTTGTAGCATTCGGACGGTGGCTTCGGATTTTCAAAATTGCGGTCGCCACCCTTGGAGTCTATTTGAAGATCGATTGAGATCGTTTATTAACTCCACCGTTGGACTTTGTCACAAGGATCTGTTAATTATCTATGTGCGTATCAGCAGCCATGCTTGAGAGTTTACATTAATTTTCGAGGCCGAGTTTTCCTGACAGTAAGTTGCACGAAGTAAGCTCAAAGTTGTAAGCTTTATGCAGGCAACTCTATTCATACAAAAGTTAGTAAAGATAAGCATAAGCACAAGGTCTGTAATATTTCTAGAGGAGCTTTGCCTTATGGGTGCGCTTATGTGGCGAGCTCCACTTCAATAAAATAGTTACATTTGTTGGCTTCGGGAGGTTCCCCTCCCAGGCTCTGTGGTAGTTGTATGGTTGTTTCTTAGTTCTCTTTAATTTCATTCTACTAGCTGTGAATGATCATTCTAGTTTTAGAGCTTAGATATACTATTCCCCAAGTGAATTGAAATCGTTAAAAAAAGAGTAGTTCCCATGTCTCAGGTGAGAAAACATTTTAAAGGCTTGTGGTTGGATATTTCGTGTCGTAAGTGCATCTTAACAAGTGAACTGCTACTAAATCCAAAGTCTGTGGGCGTTCTGCGGGGCTCTTCGAAAATCAGAGCAGTAAAGGCGTTTGTGCCGAACAATTAACTTGGATGTGGTTGGATTTTTATGTCGTGTAAGTGCATCTTAACAAGTGGACTACTAAATCCAAAGTTTGTGGAACGTTCTGTGGAAATCTGTGAAATGTTCTGCGGGGCTCTCCGAAAATAAGAGTAGTAAAGGGGTTGACACGGAATATTTAACTTATATATGTGAGACGAAAAGGCTGCTTGTCAGGTTGGCAATCAAAGAAATTGATTTTGCGGTGCAATCAGAATTTAGGGGCTCAATATTGAAAAGGTATCAAAACTAGAACATTTATTAACATTCTGCAAAGCAGATCGCAAATTAGAGCATTTGATGTATAAAGCTATAAAGTGCTGGTAGTTTTTAATATATGAATGGTATATCTGCTAGTCTTCGTAAAATTTTACCGCTTTAACACAGAAAGATATCGAAAAGACTAATTGATGTTTCATTGCTTCCAATCCTTTTCAGAGGCTCCTGGAATTTGTCACGCTGAAATAACAAATAAATTGTGCATAAAGCTGGACGTATACTTCGCCATCTAATGGTAAAACAAGTTAGTGATGTTTTTGTACTTCCAATCCTTTTCAGAGGCGCCTGGAATTTGTTACGCTGAAATAACAAATAAATTGTGCATAAAGTTGGAGGTATACGTTACTTTCAATGCAAAAGATGTAAGACAAGTTATCACTTCTAAGCATTTTTAATCCTATTCCAAACTTTGTTCACAGCATTGCAGGTTACCATAGCAGGAGTTGTTTTTAAAATAGCGCTCTTATTCCGAGACTTTGATAGGCCTATTTCAAAGTTGGAGCCTTTGATAGGCCTATTTCAAAGTTGGAGCTCTGATACTAGAGAATTAATGTAAGGTATAGCACTTGTTTCTCAATACCGTGGATAAATGCAACAATTTAACTGCAAGTTGCTCACACTGCCAGGCTCCTTATTGTTGAATATAATGGGTATGATACATCTCTCGATTGTCAAGTAAATATCTTTCCAGAAGTTTCGAGTTGGGGCTAGAAATCAGAATGAGGTGTTATATTTGTTGTCAGCTTACATTGGAACTGTTATTAATTGTCCTAGTGGGCGTAATGGCTATTAGAAATGTGGAAATTTGACGATTTGCAAATATGGTCCTAGTGGGGCGTAATGGCTATTAGAAATCTGGAAATTTGACGATCTGCAAAATATGGAAAGTTTAAGAAGCAGTATAATCTACTGCAAGCACGCACATCTGAAGACATCCGCAGATTTGAACACGTTATCCATATTTGTATCGACACCACATACAGGGGTGATGTTCCTACTAGTAAGGTTTTCGCTGATGTTGTGGTCTATTTTCAGTGCATTTTGAAGTTTTGCTGGTCTGCAAGCAGAAGTGGGAACTATGGAGTGAAAATAGCAAATACATCTTAGGTGTGCAGATGAATCGTTGAAAGTTAGAGCTGCACGTTCAGAAATTGACTAGAGAATGTTGAGTGGGAACCATGGATTGAAAATAGCAACTAAATCTTAAGTGTGCAGATGAATTGTTGCTTTAAAAATTGCATGTCACCTTGGGCAAGCAGAAGGTTAAAGCTGCACGATCGGAAATTGACCGTAGAATGTCGAGTGGGAACTATGAAGTGAAAATAGCGAGTACATCTCAGGTGTGCAGATGAATCGTTGCTTTCAAGATTGCATGTCACCTTGTTGTGTAGGCTACTACTGTAGACATAGCATGAGTATATTCTGTGTGTAGATCAACATTGCTGAGTGTGGGAAGTGTCGGGATGTAATTTATAGTGAGGATTGCTAACAGGATTTTAAATTTCGAGGATAGCTTTTAGTATCTCAGTCTACAAATATACAGTTCGATGTTTCCTAGTCTTTGCAGGCTAGATTTTTTGCTTTGTTGCAAAGCCGTTAGTCATTCTGCTGATGTGGAAAAAGTGATGTCTCCCCCTGGGGCCTTGGTGAGTTTGAATGCAAAAGTTTCTTTTGTATATAACTTGTTACAAACTGCAATTCCTTTTTTCTTGCGGTCATTTTCAATAATCTAATGATTTTTTTGGCTTTGAAAGTAAATATGGAAGTCTGTTGGGGACTTTCAAGTCAGCTTATTTTGATTGTTTTTATTTCCCAGATATTATTGGAATTTGAAAATTGGAGATACGGTCCATATGCTTGTAATTTGCCATACACCAAAGCTTGGACAAGTCGCAACTCCAGTGTATGAGTAACGAGCTTAGAATATATGCATTTGTTGATTTTCTAATTATCTGGAGAGGAGTTTCCACTCCATTTCGTGAACATTTCGAATTTGTTATTTTGACATTACATTTGATCCTTTGGGTAACTTTGAAGATGCATAAGGTTGTACAGAAGTTAGGTAATTCTGCACCCAAGTGGATGAAGCTTTCCTCTATGAGAGTTGCAGTTGATAGGTTAGTTTTGGTGTTCTGTCCCCCCAAGACATGGTACTTATATGCCTCCTCTCAAGGCACTTTCTTTTTTGGACAATATTCGAGATGCTGTGGTATGTTTTTGCAATTTATGCGGCATGAACCGTTTGTTGGAGATAATTCATTGCTGACTCTATAGTGTCCATTCTTGTTACATGCTGTTTCTTGGCCACATCTCTGCAGATGTGGAGGCTGCAATGCAAGATCATTTTGTTGGTGTTCGAATGCTTGAAGTCTGCCTGGCAGGTTTCTTATTCTTCAGTAATTTTTTTCTTCCATTGGCACTTAGGTTATGATGAGAGCTTTTTGTTCATTGGGGTATCATATTGGTGGGAAATAAAAGCTATAGGAATCTTGTGGTTTTCAGCTAGTGGAAGTCTGTGATGAGTTGCATCCTACCACATTCAAGATAACATCATTTATGATATAGTGAGTTGATGGATTTACTCGGATATGAAGTCGGGATTTTTACTGAATTTTTTGGTGCACTCACTTAAAATGTGACACAGAAATAGAAGAAAACAGATGGACAGGAGGTGTATATCCTCGGTGTATATGAGTAAATTTTGGCGAAAGTTCATTTGTCAGTGTATTCACTTAAAATGTGACGCAGAAATAGAAGAAAACAGATGTTTGTCAGTGTATTCACTTAAAATGTGACGCAGAAATAGAAGAAAACAGATGGACAGGAGGTCTAATCCTTGGTGTCTGAGTAAATTTTGGTGGAAGTTTATTTTGCTACGTATGCAGTCTTGCATTTGACATTAAATCACTATGCTGAGTTGTCCGCATCAGGCTTGGAATTTGATGTGCACCCTTACCTTTCACCCCGATGGGCTTTTTTTTTCTTCTTTTCTTACCTTTCATATGACATGTATAATGCAAGGGTACCTTTAAAAAAATGGGTATGAACCTTTTAACCACTTATATACATATATTCATGTTATACTTTGCAATAAATTTTTAAATATTTCAAACTAGCATGACATTTGACATTTTAAAGTTACCTTTCAAATGGAAGGGCAATTTTTAAGTTTGTCATTCATGTGACATGCTTTTGGAATTTTTGCCTTTGTTTGAAAGGTAAAATTAGCCTTTGACGTACATTGCAGCTTGCAAATGCCAAGCCTGGTCTACATTCATGCATCTCTTGATATGTCCAGTGATAATCTTCGTAGTGGTTTCATTTGCTCTCTCATCTTACATTGAAATTGTTTCTTGTTACCGTTCTTATAGTAGCATATATGGCCACCTGAAATCTGGAAACTTCACACTGGAGAATGTGGAAATGCTTAAGAGGAAGTTCAATTTGAAAGCGCATGTGAAATTATCAGGATGCAGTAGTTGGGAACATTGTATGCATGTTTTTCTTTACATCACATAGAGGTGATGATGGGGGTGCATTTTTAACTGGTGCTTTCTAGACTACCATCATCAAAACAATTTGTGATCAATGTGATTCTTCAGCACATTATTCAAAGAATTTGATGGGTAATATCTCTGTTTCCAGAGGGCTCTTTTGTTGCTTTCACTGTTTTCTGGTTGGCATTCAAGCAGAATTGGGAGGGTCGAAAATTTCTCAGTTTCCAGAGAATGCTGCGAAAAAAGAAAGCTCGAGTCATAAGTTGATCATGAACTGTCCGTTGAGCATGAAACGAGGACAACAGTAAATGCGCGTTAGGTGGGCAGATGAATGTTACATTGGAGATTTTGTTGCCTTGTTACTACTGTAAACATACTGTAGATATATTTTAGGTGTGTAGATCAACATTGCATAGTTTCAGTCCAGTAGTTGATAGTAATTTATCAAATTTAGTCTATGCAGATCTCTGTAAGCTTCCTCGGAGAATTCAAGTATGGAATGAGATCAGTAAATACGTCTTAGGTGTGTCCAGATCAACATTGCATGGTTTTGAGAAGTGTCCGTATCTATTAGGAATTTATCGTATTCAATCTATGCAGAGAATCGGTGATCTATTTGATCTGTTTTAACTTAAAAGATTGGTGTCAGAGCCTTGCTTTTTGTCTCACTGTTTGCTGTTTTGCATTGTCTCGCTGTTCACTGTTTTGCATTGTCTCACTGTTCGCTGTTCTGCGTGCAAGCAGAACTAAAGGTTGAATTTCTGTAGCTTTGAAGGAGAAGAGGAAAAGCTTTAAGCTACATGAGTCAGAAATTGGCCATGAAATCTCGCAAGTATGTTGTGAGAAAAGCAAATACATCTTAGATGAACGATGCATTAAAGATTGCATGTCCCCTTCCTTATTTAGGTTACTACTGTAGACGAAGCATAGTCTGAGCAGGCTAGACTTTTGCTCTTTTGCATAGCCATTAGCCATTCCCATGTGCAAATGATGCGGCTGTCTATGGTGTCATTTTCAACAAAGCTATGATTGAAGGTACATTTTTACGGCAAAGTCTGTCATGGTCTTCAAAATATCTTGTTTTGGATTGTTTTCAGTACCAGATAATGTCCGAACTTGAGCAGTGGAAAGATGGTCCATGTGCTTCTAATTTGCTATACACCAAAGTTTGGAAGGGATGCAACACCAGTGTATGAAAATATGCCTTACTCAAATATATGCACAGATCTTATAATTAGCTCCGCAAGAGGATGTTGCGTTTGATCCGTGCAAACTTGGACAGGTTGCAACACCCAGTGTATGAAAAATAAGCTTACTTAAATATAGGCATTCATAGATAATTGTCTCAGCAGGAGGATGTTGCATTTGATCCTGTGTTAATATTTCTAATTCGTTGCATTTGATCCTGTTCTAGCGTTTGTGATCCTTTGTTAACACATTTATCTTTGATCCTTTGCTAACTTTGAAGGTAGTGGAAGATTCTGCTACAGAAGTTTCGCTTCACAAAGTTATAATTTTGTACCCAATTGATGAAAGCAGTAGCAGCATCCCTTTATGTGAAATGCTGCTGATATTTTGGTTGATGTGGTTTTGTGGACCATCAGGACATGGTACTGTTGTGTACTAATTGATGACCTTTCTTTCGTGAACAAATTCTAGATGATGTGTGGGTATCTTCTGCATTTGTTGCAGCACAAACTCTTTATATGAATTTCTCAGTGGGAGATAGTTCATTGTTGAAAAGATTTCACATTATATATTGGAATCAGTAGTCACTGTCTCGTTACATGCTGTTTCTTGGCCACTGCTCTGCAGATGTGGAGGCTGCAATATCATTTGGTGGTGTCCGAATGCTTGAATTCTGCTTTACAGGTTTCTTGTTCGTCAGTAATTTTGGCTTCCTTTGGTACAATTTTAATGTTGAAGTCTTTCATCGGGGTTTAGTGTTGGTTAGCCAGTGGGAGTTTGTGCGGACTTGCATCCTACCACATTCAAGGCAAGACTATCTCTGATGTATTGAGTTGATGGATCAAGCTAAATGTGTCCTCAAAGATTTTACTGAATTTGTCAGTCATTCGTTTAAAATGCAACAAAGATATAGAAAAAAAGTTTTTAACACGGAGGCTTCTATCCTTGCTGTGCTGGATTTAAGTAAATTTTGCGGGAAATTCTGAGGAGTTCTATCAGAATGCTATGCTGCAGTCCTGCATTCGACATTCAGTCCTGCTGCTGAGTGGCAAATGT